>VDFB02000012.1:6451621-6881290 GCA_007258455.2 Sequoia sempervirens | reverse complement strand
CAGTTGCCATTAAGTTTCCCAATGTATGTTCATCTTATTTTCATTTCATGATTTCTTATCAGTGCGGTGTATCACCATAGGATTTAATTTTCATTTGTATGCATTCTCCTTCTCCCTTTTCCTTACAAAATTAGTAGTTAGGTGATACTGCCAGTATAGGAAGCCGACCTTCTCCAGAGGTTGACCTCTGCCTATAAGTGACCCACAGCTTTAGAGGTATTCCCATGTTACACTGGATTGTTGAGTTTATATTCTGCAAGGTGCAAATCCAGATTGATAACAATTTTTGGCACACCCGGTGGGACCGTGAACTGCTTCTCAGTTCATGTTTATGCATTTAATTGCTGCTGTTTGGTGTGTATAGCTGCAGTTTCAGCCTTTTGGAGGAAAATTTTCAACACACCTGGCGACTCCAGAAATATATTAAATGGTTTCAAGCAGACAAAGTGCTATTATGAAAAATTAGACCCGGTTTCTTGCTTTACCAGAAACTCTAATGAATTTCCAGTCTCTTGAATGAACAAATATGTCTGCATTTTATGGAAATATGTCATATTACCCACCATTTCATGAAAACCATTCATGGGTTCCCTCTTACCATCCATCTCACATAGAGTAGCTTGATGGTCTTATACCAAATGTCCCTATAATAGCAAACTACCAGCAGCCTCATCTTTTTTTCCACCCTCCCATCCCTACTCAGTCTCAATATCAACCAATCTATGATCAAAATCAACCCCATGAAGAGGTCTTTGATTCCAACCAACATGATTATCTACATAATCAGCCTCAAGAGCACCCTTACCAGAATGTATTGGGTCTAATTCAAAATCTTGACCATGTGTTGTGGGATTTAAGCCAAAAACTTGAACATATGAAGATTAGTGATGCTAGTAAGGTGTTCTCACATATGTATCAGATGTTGGTTGACATCAGGAAGCAGAACAGGATCATCTCACAGCAGCAAGAGTTGGCTGCTCAATCCTTTATTTATGATCAAGAGCAGGTGACAAAGAGAAGGCAGTTTGAGGAAAGCCTGGAAAGAGATATAGCTGCTAAAGAGGAGCAGATCGGGTCTCTATTTGCTTAGGTGCAAAGTAGTCGAGCTTATTTTGATTATCAATGCCAATTAAGGTATGAAACTTCTAGTCCTAGTCTCAGCCCAGCTCTTCCTATAATATTGAACAATCCTATCAATAAAGGAGTTTCCAAGTCCAATTTTCCAAGCTTCAAGCAAGCTGAACCTCTTCAGCTTGCTAAATTTGAGTCCTCAATTTTTAGAAATCTTGTTTCAACTCAGGAACCTATCCTTAAGCAAGCTCAACCTGTAGAGAAACCTAGGAAATTTACTTTCCCAGGTTTTAGGAGCTCTCCTTCTGTTAAAGAGCCCTTTATTGAACAATGGCATCCTTGTGAAGAACCCATTAGGGAGGCTCAACCAACCCATTATGTTCTAGAGCAACCTAAAGAAGAGATGCTTGTAGAGGAAGAAACAAATCTTTTAGCTTCCGTTATGTTTGAACAAGAGCTTGGGAATGACAAATCAAATGTGATAATGGAGGAAAATGAGGTTGTAGATGAAGAGCAGACCTTTGGTCCGCACAACACAATCAACATGATGGAGAATGGAAGTGTGAACTTGTTGCATTTAGCCATGGAGGAATACAGACTACAGCTGCAAAAGGTTGAACAGGAGAAGAATTCTCAAAGTGTTTCTGGCAATGTTTTAGCTGATGATCCTCCCACTGCTCTACAAGATGGTGAAAAAGTTCTAACAGGACAACAAGGTGAAATGGTAGAAAAGGCTGACCAAGAAGAGAAATGTATAGTTTGGAATGAAGGTGTGATTTTTCCCACTCTAAATGCTATCTCAGAGCAGCAAGAAGACATCAAGCAGTTGCAGGTTCAAGAGTCAAGACAACAGCATGAAGAGGCTAAAAAGGGTGATGTAGGTCATGAGTCCATATCTTCATTTGTTGAGCTTCCATGTTTCATTGAGTGTGATGAGGGAAGCATAAATCTGGTCATAAGTCAGCAACATGAGGTTGAAGAGGAGCTTCCATTCCATTGTATAGAAGAACTTGAGATTTCATCACCACTTGAATTGTTGTCTTCTTTCGATGAAAAGGACAAGCCTGAATCAGAATGTAATTCTTCCAGTAATAATGAGAATTATAAGCAGCTTCCATTCTAGTCTATAAAAGAGCCTGAGGTTAATGAATTGATTGAGAGTGTGTCGGAGGAAGCCATCTCACTATTCTTCGTTGAAGAAATGAGTGTTCATTTGGGAAAGCATGAACATACTGAGGAGGTTTCTATTTTTTCACCAATTCAGCCATAGAGATTAGACCTTTCCAGCCGGCAAGGTGATAGAATGGCAGCTCATGAGCAAAAGACCAACAAGGAAAGTGCAAGCTTTTCCCTTACTAGAGGCTGCCCTATCAGGTATTTAACCAACATGGAGTCCGAACAAGCACAGATTATCAAACATGAAAGTATGATTGAGAATGTCATCAAGGATTCACTTGCAAATGAACATGAGTATGTCCAACTCACTTATCCTCTTTTAAGTAACATTACATGTGATCTATTTAAGGAGGGTAGTGAATCTCTTTATCTTTTTCAAGAAATGATGCATCAACTTGTTGAACTTTTCTCAGTATATTGTCTATTTTTAGCTGCCATGATGCATGTAAGTTGTTGCATATTGAGGAGAAAAGGTAGCTATTTCAACTATCCTGTGAATGGTTTCGTTTGACCAACTTCTTTGCTGGTTAGAGTATGGTAGGCTATTTTTATTTCAAATGCATCTTTGTTTTCCCTAAGTGTTGTTTCAGCACAGTTAGATAGTTTCTTGTTTTCAATAATGTCTAAGTGACCTATTTCTTGAGTTATAAATGCGTATAGCCATATGCAAGGCTACTCCAAGTCTGTTCCTTAGTTTTTCCAATGACTCTGTGCCCAATGGATAGGCCTAGGCTACTGGTTTCCATGTTTAACAGGAAAACATCCAGCAAAGGTCGCCAGAAATGTTGCCCGATTTTTCAACTATGGGCTCAATTAGGCAAGACAAATTATGTTTCAGGTGTTCTCAAAGGCCAAATGGGATGTTTGCATCAAGGGTTAGGTCCTTATCTGGTGCTACCTTACAGGGAATTCTTTTGGAAAGCCTCACCTCAATTAGATTCGGCATAAAATCCATCAGAGAAGAAGGTCAGCAAGACCCTCATGTTGTCTTGCCGACTAGCAGTGCGTTCTATTTGTTTGATTACACCAGTCGCCAGGACATTCAGGTCGCCAGGATTTTTTATGTATCTCTCCACTAGAAGGAAGTCACACCGATAGTTATTCATAAGGCAAGCATCGGGGAGAAGGGGCCTCGTTGTGATGTCTCGGCGAATGAAGGTGGTCCTAGCGATAGATAATGAAAGGTCTCACTGAAGGATTTTGCCTTCGGCATAAGATTGTGACCTCGATGAGAGGTCTCGCCGATTAATCGCAATCTAGCCGAAAGGTTTTGGGGTCGCCAAGATGTCTCACCAACAAAGGGTGCTTTCACCATGAGCTCTTTTCGCCCGCTGTGAAGTCTTCCAGACCGGTGGGAGTCACGCCAAAAGTTGCTCACAAGGTCGGCGTCGGGGAGTGTTGTTTACTTTCGGGGAGATGTCCTACCGACAAACAAAGGTCTCAATGAAAAGAGATGTCAACGGGGAGACAAGAAGGACCTCGTTGTAACGTCCCAGCGACCGGGTGATGTCTCACCTAAGGGATGGAGGCTTCGGCATGAAGTCTGGCCAAATGGAGAAAGTCCTACCAACAAATGAAGGAGCTCGGGGAGAATGAAGACCACGGTATGAGGTCTCACCGACCAAGTGATGTCTCCCCGCAATGAGGTATGCTCTCGGCAAAAGAAAGGAGTTTGCCATGGTGTCTCAGCAACCAAGTGGAGGTCTCGGTGAAAGCTCATGCCTTCGCTATGATGTCTCCCCGACCGAAAATGGGTCTCACCGAACAGAGGGCTTTCGGTGTAAGATGGTGGTCGTCAGGGTGAGGTCCTGCCAACCAAAGAGGGTTTTGGCGAAGGGTTGTGCCTTCGGAAAGAGGTCTCACCGACACATGGGTGTCTCGATGATGAAGGAGCACAACGGTATAATGATGGGGTTTCAGCATGAGGTCTTACTGACCCATGTGAGCTCTCGCCGAAACAAGATGGCTTCGATGGGAAGTCTTTCTGACCCGATGGGGTCTTGCCGAATGAAGTGAGATCTGCGAAATGAAATGATCTCGGCGAGAGTTCTTGCCGACCCGTGAGAGTCTCATCGAAAGGAATGATAGGAGCTCGGGGAGAGAGGAATGCGCTCGGTGAAAGGTCTTGCCGAAGGGTGAAGGTCTCAGCGATGAAAGGGATATCGGTATGACTCCTGAGGGCTCGCCATGAGGTCTTCCCAAAAGAGAAAAGTCTTGCTGATAGTCTGGGTGACAGCCACTATGGATGTCGTTATAACTTTGAACTCGCTATGTGGTCTTGTCGATCGTCATGAGCTATGCCGATAACCGCTGAAGGGTCTAATCACATTGGGGAGACATGATTAGTGTCTCATCGACATGCGATTTTAATGGAGCGCCCTTTGACCGTTTGGGAATCTACATGGAACGAGTTCAACCAATCAAAAGGAGTTGCAGGTGAGCCATGGAAGTTTTCCCCCCTGTGGACGAGATCGATAGAGATAAGCAACGTGTATCTGCTCTATGAATAAAGTGATGAATCAGATTGATATCCAGAAGGTGTCATCAAGCAACAGGAAGGCAGAGACCATAGGGACAGCTAGGATGTCAACTGGCAAGAGTTGATCGACATTTATGGTAATGCTCAGAATGAAAGCAACTCGGCTGGGAAGATTTGAAGATGGCCATGAGGACCAGAAGTTAATGTTGCAAAGGATCAGAAGGGTTCTCCTGAGGGAAATCTTTCACACCGACATGGACAGTGAGGTTACACTTGAATGCAGCATTAACTTCATTGGAAAAGATCTAGGGGCAGATCTTTCTGAGACTGATATATTTGTAAAGCCCTAGGGGGCCGACATCTTTTGATATATAGGGCATTTTTTCCTCTTTGAGGAGGAGTTCTAATGATGCATTCCCAGGAGTTAGTGATTTTTAACAATCCTTTCTCAGCTGATGCATGCTTTGTAACTCAACTGGAATCTGGAATACAACATAGAGTTTACCTTGGAAGCTAGTGTTAATGTTTGTACTACTCTCATTTCTTTCAGATTATGCAAGTTTTCAACTGTGTTTTCTAAGTCTGCATTCATACCTTAAAGCTGTGAAATTCATCTTTCCTTCTTAAGATATGTATGTAGATCAATCCTTTTAAGAATGACACATACGTCTAAAGAGGTTATGTTGAGTAAGTGAAAGAGTTGCCATTAAGTTTCCCAGTGTATGTTCATCTTGTTTTCATTTCATGATTTCTTATCAATGTGGTGTATCACCATAGGATTTAATTTTCATTTGTATGCATTCTCCTTCTCCCTTTTCCTTACAGAATTAGTAGTTAGGTGATACTGCCAATATAGGAAGCCGGCCTTCTCCGGAGGTTGACCTCTACCTATAAGTGACCCATAGCTTTAGAGGTCTTCCCATGTTACACTGGATTGTTGAGTTTATATTATGGAGGGTGCAAATCTAGATTGATAACAGTACCAAAGGAAGACGGAAGGAGGGAAGAACCATGAAGAAGAGAAGAAACGTTGGGCATCAGACATTGAACCATCAGAGGTCAGAGGTTGGGAGGATGAGATACCTCTTACTGAAGAAAGGTAAGAGGTAAAGGGGAAGCTTGAAGGCCGAAACCCAAAACCCTAACACTTAGTCAAATTTTGGGATCAAGGCATCGGTGAGAAGGAAAATGGAAGGAGAAGGTAGAAGCAGAGAAAATTTCAAAGATTTTGGAGGCCTTACCTCTTACCTTTGAAGGTAAGAGGTAAAATGCAAGAGCGAAGGGCAAAGGGTGAAGGTTGAAGGCCGATAAAAGAAAGGTGCAAAGAAAGATGAAAGAGGGGAGAGGGAAGAGGGAAGAGGGAAGATCGAAGGCCGAAGGCCAAAAGGAGAAAGGAAAAAATGTAAGAGGAGAGGGATTGGTAAGGGGTAAAGGGTAAGGCCTAAGGCTGACACTTGAAATACTTAGAAGAAAGTAGGGAAAGGAAGGAACGATGGAGAATGCATGAAGGTAAGAACGTAAGAGACAGACCGAAAACTCAAAATTTTGGGACTTAGAAAAATTTAGGAAACTTCAAGGAAGAAACATGCAAGATGGCCCATGGGAGATCTCTCAAATCGAATATCAGTGATGGGTCATCAAAGGAGGGCATGAAATGTAAACATTAATGGTGACTTATGTGGGATGATTACTTGTTAATCATGGGATCTAGAGGCCTTATTGGTCCATTGGGCACGAAGTCATGAAGGGGAAAACTTCAAAAGGCCTCCTCAAAGAAAAACAAAACATGTGCAGCTGCACTTGTAGAAAAGCATGAAAGCTAAGAGTGAATGTAGGGTGTGCAAATGCACTTCATGGAAAGCAAGGTATTTATAATATATACACAAACTAACAGAAAGCAAAGAATGGAAGCTTGTCTCTGTCAAAGATGAACCTTTTGAAGGAGTTGATCTCCCTCAAACCATAGTTGCAAACCTCACCCAACTACAACCACTAAAAACTACTGCCAACATGCATGTAATTGCACAAAACGCTTACAAGGTGAAGGATCGCTTCATTATAAATTTTTCCATTGCAAGGGAACCATATGATGCAAGTGTTAGATTCATCTAACATTGGTGTCTGAGTTGAACATGTAGCAGCAGGGGTGAAATTTTCTAAAGGCAAGTCAGCATCCAAGAACAAACCTTCTATAGAGGGAAGAGAGCTCACCTCACAAAAGGATGGTCCAATGTCACCATCATTGACCTCCTCAATGCATGAGCTAAAAAAAAGGATAATAATTCCAACTCACATGGTGATGTACAAAATTCCAAATTTTATTTTTGATTTGCACAAGAAATACCTTCCTCATGCACCTCAAAAGAGAAACCTTGAAACTCGGGCATACCAAAAAATTGAGCAATAGGAGCATCTCTCTCCAAACAAATTTGCGGTTGCTCAATAACTACAAAATCATTTGCATTGATGCACACTTCATCAACATAAAACTCATATTTTTGAGACACTTCAAGTGAACTAAATTCTTCAAATTTCCTCTCGATTTTCATTTCTTCTTGGCAACGACATGCAACAAAATCAAATTTGTGGCATGTAATGGTTTCCATGTCCTCTATTGTTTCTTTACTCTTATACTACTTCCCACTAATCTTCTCTTTTGGGGTTGAAAGATTGGCATCCAAGCTTGAACAAAAAGCTTCTAAATCATCCCAAAAGAGATCAACCACCTGAAAACTATAGACCTCAATAGACCATGGATCTTCATCCACTATAATAGGGGCTAAACATGTTTGTTGTTGCTGCTCCAAAACCATGGAGTTATCTTCAACCATCAATCTCAAACCAAGTCATTCAAAGGCTTCAACCAATGTAGGTATAACTAATCCATCCTCCTCATCTTCAACAAAACAAGGAAGGGCATCAAATGAGAGGACTGATTTCACTATTATATCATTTTTTTCTACCTTTTTAATATCTTGTTGTTGCAACACTATTTCACCTTGAATTTTTTCTTGCAACAAACCAATACATTCATTGTCTTGAGCACATCAAGGCTCCACAACAACAACTTCTTCACTCTTAGCCCAGAACTTCTCAATAGGAGTAAAAGGTTGAGCCTCTTCAAGGATAGGTTCTTGTGAGGAATGGAGGCTCACAAAACTTAGGACCTCCAACATAGAAGATCCACTTGATGGAACAAGAGGTTGTATAGGGGTTTCAAGGGGTTGATTAGGATTCTTGAAACTAAATTTTTTGTGCTTGCAAACCTCTTGCACAATATGTTGTTCTAGAAAAAAAGGAGGGCTAATAGAAGTTTCAAGAGGCTTGTTAGAATTCTTGAAACTTACGAATTTACATTTTCTTACCTCCTCCTTAGTAGGTTGTTCTAGAAATGGTGGAGGTGCTTGCTTGAAACTAGGCACACAAGTGGTTGCTTGAGTCTCGGGCACTTATTCTAAAGCAAGGGAAAGTCTAATTTTTTCTTGCATAGCAATAACATCTCTTGTTGTACACTCTTCTTGTTGCCTTCTTTGCACCTCCAAATTTTGCTCACACCTCCATTGAGAGTCTAAATTTTGTTGTTGTGAATAATGAGCTTGATGGACAAACTCATCATGTTGTGGGAAACACTGTTTCCCTTGATAGGCTTGATTTTCCTACTCCTCCTACTGTAGGTCAAGCTCTTGTTGCCTACAAAGCTCCTCAAGCCATCTATTAAAATTGTAATCTCATTTGCACTTAAATTATCAAAATCTTAAGGTTGACTAGGAGAGAAACAAGGTTGATTTTGAAAATGATGAGTCTCTTGGGGCTATTGATATGAATATGTAGGCGTCCAAGAAGATTGAGTAGGGTGGGGTGGGTGGTATGCATTTTGAGAAGGTTGATAACCCACAACAACAGGGCTCTTTGGAATGAAATGGGAGGTATAACTAGCCTGATATGGCTAATTGGGAGGTGCAAAGTTGGCATTATCATGAAATGGTGGAGTGTACATGTGGTTTCTATTATAATATGACATTTTTAAGCATAGGAAACACTTTGAAATTTATAAAATAAGAGCAAAGGACTTCCCAACCAAATATTTTGGGTACATACCAAAGAGTTGCAAAGTCGCCAGGTGCTTGAAGAATGCCTCCAAAGGCTGAAATGTTGAAGGGAACCACTTCCTTAATGACATGAAATGGAACTAGGCTACTTGAACCAGTTGATTTTGAATAGATTCACCATAGTGTTTGATGATATGCCTCAAAAGGCAAGATGCATTGAAGAAACCACTAAATTCTTCAATGGAGAGAAATAGTCCCACCGGGTGTGCCAGAAACTGTTGTCACGTGAAATTGCACCCTATTGAACATGAAGTTCAACATTCCAATGACACAATGGAAATGACCTCAAGGTGTGGGATCTTTATGCGGATGAGGTCAAATCTTTGAAAAAGTTTGAATTCCTTTTTCAATCCTAGTGCAATGTGTTGGTCCAACCCAACACATGAAAACCTACCACTAATAGCTCACAAGGAAAAGAGAAGGAGAACATGAAGGGGAAATGGAGGTGATACACCAAGATGGAAAGGTCATTTCTTCCTGACCTAGACTACACAATTCATCGTGGAAGAGGGGCAAGGGGACTTTCACAACTCTCTATTTGGTTGACTTTCATAGGTATACAAGAAGGCTAGGGTTTGACAAGGTGCTGGAAGGAAAGCAAGGTTTCTCAAACCACTAATTGTAAACCATTTAACAAAAACATAAATGCATGAAAATATAATAAACAATCAAATATGCAAGGTAATAAACTTACTCAAATACAAAAGAGCTTAGAAGAGGAAACTTGATCGATTTCATTGATGTAGAGGAAAAAATCTAATCTTTATAATAACAGGGATGCAAAATTGCAATTCTACCAAAGAAAAACCCCAGAGGAGCTAAAGGAAGAACCCATAAAATGAATACATTTTTGTCCTTTATAGATCAGGCATAACTGATAAAACACAAACTAAACCCTAACCCTAACCAGGGTTAGAAATGAAGCCTGTGCGTGCAATAATGGAGCCATTCCATGAAAATATCGATTAGGGCATAAATCCACCAAGAAGTCAACAAACAGCAATAAATGGGCATGGGAACCCATGAAATCCACTTGTAGAAGGTAAGGGATTCCATAAATGTCATCCTTGAAGCAGGAATCAAATCTGGTAGCTCAAAATTCAAATCGAGCCTCAAAAATGTCACCCAAAAAACACGTCAAAACATAGGATGGTCGAGGCATTAGGCCCAAAAAATAACCTTTACTAGCAAAAAAAAATGGTCTGGACCCCCTAAAGACATTGTCGGACGTCGAGTGTCGGGTCGTTGGATGTCAGGCGTCAAACTTACCGCCTACCATTTACCAAAGGAAAAGGGAAGAAGGGAAGAACCGCAAAGAAGAGAAGAAATGTCGGGCATTGGACCTTGGACCATCAAAGGTCATAGGTCGGGAGGATGTGATACCTCTTCCCAAAGAAAGGTAAGAGGTGAAGGGGAAGCCCGAAGGCCGAAACCCGAAACCCCGACACTTAGTCAAATTTTGGGATCAAGGCATCGGTAAGAAGGAAAATGGAAGGAGAAGGTCGAAGAAAATAAAAGTTTGAAGATTTCAAAGGTCAGAGGGAAGCCTTACCCCTTACCTCCAAAGGTAAGAGGTAAGATGCAAGAGTGAAGGTCGAAACCCAAAGGCCGATAGAAGAAAACCACAAGGAAAGAAAGAGGGAAGAGGGAAGAGGGAAGACCGAAGGCTGAAGGCCAAAAGGAGAAAGGAAAAAATGGAAGAGGAGAGGGAGGGATTGGTAAGGGGTAAAGGGTAAGGCCAAAGGCCGACACTCGAAACACTTAGAGAAAATAGGGAAAGGAAGGAATGATGGAGAAGGCATGAAGGTAAGAATGTAAAAGACAACACGAAAACCTAAAATTCTGGGACTTAGAAAAAATTAGGAAACTTCAAGGAAGAAAAATGCAAGATGGTCCATGGGGGATCTCTCAGATCGATTATCAGTGATCGATCATCAAAGGGGGGTATGAAATGTCAACAATAACACAATGTTCCATGTCTTGGATCTGGACTTTCCCTACAATCTTCTCCTAGGTCACCCATGGATTCATGCCATGAGAGTTGTACCTTCCACCTGTCACCAATGCCTCAAATTTACATATGATGGAATTGAAATTACTATACCAAGTGATCCCGATCCCTTCCAATACTATAATAATTTAAGAGGGACCACTAAATTTCAAGTGTATGTTAATCAAGAAGCTTCATCTCACCTCTTCATGTTACATTGATCCATCTTCCTTGATCAAATCATCCACTCCATTCACTACACCTTCAAAAACCAAGGTCTGGATCCATGATTTGGGGTGTGGAGAATATCATATGGATAGTCCATTTAGTGCTGAAAATTCATCCATGGGAGAAAATGTTAATGCTACTAAGGATATCCAGACTCTTAAGAACAATGTTGAGTCAACTTCAAATGGCCATGCATGGATCAAAACCTTTTGGGATCCTGATGATACCTCTTTCTTTACCATATCCGCTCATGACCCTATTGAGGATGTTCAAGATCATCCTTCTCCATCTCATCATTCTTTTCCTTCTACTCCATCTTCTAAACCATCACCCTTCCATTTCGACCATCTAGGCTTAGGGTATGCATCCCCTATTGTTTCCTCTACTAAGTCTTCTTGCCAACTTGTTAAGATGTGCAAGCTTCCTTTGATGTTAATAGTACTGAAAAGGATAGTCCTGGAGAATCTATTGAGTGCATCACCAAGATTTTTCATCACACATTCTTACCATCTCATCTAGCTCACCCATCCCACCCACGTCCATCCACATGGATCAATAAGTGTCACCCCAAGAAAATAACAAGGATATAGCTCAATAATCAAAGGTGAAAGTTCTTTTTACAAATGGAGATACAAAATCAAAAGAAAGAATGCAAAGCAAGAAATATCAAGAAGATTCCTCTAGTCAAAATCAAAAGCTATTGGGAAAATCAAAAATAAAAATAAAATTCAAGAATTAAAGTAAGAAAAAATTGATCTCTAATTATGCCTCTTTATCAAAAATAACAGGGGGCATTTATCAAAGAAGAATGTCAAAAGAAGAGCTTGTTGATCCAAAGTATCCATTTTCATCCTCTTTGCTCAATCCATACATTATATCAAGTCCATTCATATCCACACGGCCATCATATTATTCCATCTTCCTTTGAGATGTTTTCGATGGACCTTAGACGATGACCCCTTCACATGTTGTAACTCATTGGTTTCCCAAACTCCTTTTCATGTGAAGCCTAATGGCCCATGTAGTGTGCATGTTACAAATCATACCTTATCTCCCTTCATCTACCGCATCAATCATCCTCCATATCCATCATTCCCACCCTTCATTCAAATAAAATCCTTTCGTCTGGCATGGTCATACAGATATGAGCCCAATTGGTTGGGTCCATACATCATCATAGCAACATATGGGTCTAGTGCTTACCAGTTGTCTACTCTTAAAGGTGAACCACTGCATGATCCCATCAATAGTATGCATCTTCACAAATATTACACCTAGCCTTTAAAGAATCCCTTTAAAAAAGTAAAAAAAAAATCAAAAAATACAAAAAAAAAATCAAAAAAATAGTCACCCTGATGAAAACCTGGCAAACAGGCATCTTGGTGACAACAAAAAAATCAAAAAAATACTAAAGAGAAATAATTTGTCCAATAGTGAAAACCACCTTGGTGGTGCTTTGGATAAGTACCATAGTGAAAATCTTGCAAACAGGTGCCATGTGTAGTCAGTTTATGCTCCTCCATCTACTATCACTCTATCTAGTTTTTTTTCCTTTCGTCCATCCATAATAAAGCTTTTTCATCCTTCTCATGGCATGAGAACCATTGACATTTAGTGTCCTTCACCTTTCATGACCGTCTTTGGCATTTGTCTATTCCCCTTGCGCATAATAAGCTCATCCTACACTTGACTGGGGGCGATTCCTTGACTTACATCTTCATGGGATCCTACACATGGTATCAACTTTTAAACCATCAAAATACCCAAAAAATCATAAAACCATCAAAATTCAAAAAAATCAGAAAACCATCAAAATCCAAAAAAATAAAAAAACCCTCAAAATCCAAAAAAGTCAAAATACCATCAAAATCCAAAAAAATCTAAAATCTAAAAAAAATCTTAAAACATCAAAATTCCAAAAAGTAGAGTCAGAGTCAGAGTTAGTCTATGTCAGTCAAGTCGAGCTAAGTTGTCTCTAGGAAAGGCCATCTTTCGATGAGCCCCTGACGCACTAGGTCAGTCCCTTAGGGTTTTGTTGAGTTGAATCAATCATGATTTGTGTCATAGTATTGAGTCATTTTTGGTCTTAGTCGGTCGAACTACGAGGTCTCTACATATATAACATAGGCAAGGCCATTAATCGATGAGCCCCTGAGGCCCTAGATCAGTCCTTTAGGGTTTGTTTAGATGGTCGTCATCCTTAACACAATGAATTAGATACCTTGAGCAAACATCTGAACCAAATCTCGAACCAACAGATCAACTATCCAACTGGTCTTCAATCCAAACTGGTCAATTGCCTAATCATCAATGCTTGTCAAGTCATTTTCTTTATCATTCTGTCTTATTCATGATGCATCCTTCTTGAATTGGGACATTGGTCATTTGTCAATATTATCATTTTCCTTATACAAGATATGTCTTTCCTAAAACCAGGCATTGTCAATCAATCTTGTCAATTGGTCAAAACTATCAATCAATCAAATCGGTCAATTAATCAATCAATCTTGCCAATTGGTCAATCCTATCAGTCACTCAATCTTGTCAATCAAATTTGGTCAAACAATCAATCTTGTCAATCAATCTATTTGGTAAAATAATTTGTCAATCAATCATTTTGGTCAATTAGTCTATCTAGTCAACCTATCAGTCAAACTTTTCAATCAATCAACCTTATCAATCTTATCATCAAATAAACTCTAGCAACTAATCTAAATGGTTATTGACTTTGTTCATCTAGTTAGACTTATCTTTTTGATTTGTCCTTGGTCATGTTACTAGCTACCTCGAGGATGTCCCATGAAGGATTTAGAGAGGCGGTGATGAATCATGATCTCTTTTCTTCTAATTGTTGCTTGTGGTTTGTCTTGACAAAAAGACAAGGGTAATTGGGTCCTTAGTATGAGTCATGGCTTTCCATGTTTGTTGAGTGTCTAATTTCACAAGTGGTAACATTACACACCTTGGTCTATGTCATATCATGGTGTTTATGGTCCATTTGCTATAATTTTGTCACCCAATGATGATAAACATGCAAGTTGACATCTATAAAGCAAGAACATCCATCCCTTTTCATTTGACTAATTCCACTCTAATATCCATCTTCTCTGTACGAACATCTATCTTCTTCGCACTAACATCTTCCATCCATAATCATCCTGAAGGCTCGTAAGCTGACTTATTTTCCTATCAGTGCATCAAAATGGCTTTTTAGAATAATTTCTCAATTTTTTCAAAAATTTAAAAAAATTCCAAGGGGGCATGGGTCTATCCTGTCTTCATCGGGGTATGCTAAGGCATGATCTGAACCTGAATTTTTCTTATTTATTCTTTGACACAATGCTCAAATCACATTATGTCAAAGAGGGGAAAAATGTAGACATTGAAAAATATCTTGGTCTATGAACGTCCTTTTTTCACATCAATCTATCTTCTTCCCTTCATAATTAAATAATTTTAATTATTTAATTATTTATCTTTAATCACATTCTTTTATTAGTTAAATCATTTTAATTATTTAATTAATTCACATTCCTTTTCTTTATTCTTCCTTTGATTAATTAAATTAATTAATATTTTTTTAATTACGTCACTAACATTCTCTTTCTTTCTATAATTAAATAAATTTTCATTTATTTAATTATTCACTCTTCATTGTTCATCTATAGTTAAATAAATATTTTTAATTATTTAGCTATTCATTAATCTTTCGTGTCCTTCAATAGTTAAATAATTATTTGAATTATTTAACTCCCCTTTTACCACTCTTTCACTATTAAATAATTAATCTAATTTAATTATTTAATTCCTCTTTCCCATTTCCTCTATATTTAATTTAATGGTTGCACAATCATTTTAAATTAAATATCCATTTCCATTATTCTCTCAAATAAATAATCTAAGTGATTATTTATTCTCACATGCTTCTCCATGAATTAAAAATTAATATTTTATTCCTCCACTATCTTCCCTCCACTTTCTCATTTGAATATTGACTCTTGATTCTCTCTGGTCTTCTTTCAATCTTGACCATCTATTCTTAGTCGTCCCTAGCCCACTACTTTTTGGTGCATGAATCCTCCACCATTGATCTTGGCATCTTCTAGACTTTCGATCTCGTTCGTCCATTTGAGAAGCTTTTCTATAAAATAAGGCTTTTTCCTCCATTTTGGCTTTACAACCACATTCTCCAAAATTCTTGCTATATTGTCATTGTCATTTGCAGGTATTCAAGCACTTCAAAATCTGAGGGAAAAGCTTTGCAACTTGAGAAATAATGGAGGAGAAGCAAGGGAGATAATCAGCCATGATAGGGGAGATTTCTTTTGTGCTTTCATTCTTCTTTGCTTCCTTTGATCATTTGTACTTTCTTGTTTAGATTTGGAACTCGGGCTTAGATCTTAGGTAGAGTAGTTGCTACTTGGTCTTAGCTATTTTTCATTTCAAATTTCCCAATCTTACATCTAGAATTCTTAATCAAACCAACCTAAGATCTGAGACCTATAGTACAACAAACCTATAACCAAAATTCATCATTTGCACAACCAACTAACTTTCACATTCGTTTCATACCATTTTCATCTTGAACTTTAAGGTTACATATCTTTAGCTTTGGATAAATAGCACCATCATCATTAATAGCAAACATCAATCTACCAACAACCAATACCATTCATAACCTCATTTAGATCTCCCATCTTATCTCCTAGTTTATATTTTGATTGGAAGTCAACCTTTTCAAGTAAATAGTTGGACTAGGGTCAATATCTATGAGAAAACTAGCTTAGTGGTCTTTTCTACTTCTAATTTTTTGAACTCACCATCATCCTTTTGCTTGGACTTATTAGTCTATTACAAGTGAATACCATCATTAGTACTTATCAAAATGGAGATCTATGTTAACTTTGAATTTTAGAGGTTTTCATATCTTCCATCAATCAAACAACATCAATGTCACTTTTTTCCCAAATCTACCCAACGTATCTCTTATAGTTCATCTTGAAACAACACCCATCCATATCACATCATCAACCTTCACTTACATCTATAAGGTCAAGGTCACAACACACAAAAATTATGGAGTATATTCCTAGTAGTTCAAACATCACAGCACCTATGGGTGTTACCAAATCAAAGTTTGGAATGACTAGTCATTTATTTGATCCTCGTGAATACCAAACTTCACGACAAAAACAACAACCTCAATATCCACCAATCATCATAGAAGACATCACAAATGGATCTATGGAATATGAGGAATTTATTGAAGAAAAACTTTTATAATTATGCAACAAGATCCCTCCTTTTCTAGAGTAATTGATACCCTTATTATTTTGGATTCTAATTCATAATTTCTTAGACTTTCACAAAGTGGTGCTAAGCTACCCATAGATTTCAATATTGCTACACTTAGGGAACAAGCCTTCACACATTTCATGTCATCAAATTTTCCATAACATGATAACATACCTATATTTCAAGCTATTAACGAAGTTATACCACAACCTTCAATGCCAACCATACTTAGTCAACCAACTATACCATCATATGACATGAATTCAATACCATTTTCCAAACAATTCATAAATTTGTTGTATCAAAACCCAAACATGACCAATCAAATAATCTCACACATCCCAAATCCACCAAACACAAACATTCCACATTTATCACCATACATATCTAACCAAACAACCACACATATACCAAATCCTCCAAACACAAACATTCCTCAGTCATCACCATAAAACATTGAAAACTACTCAAACAATCCTTTCATGACAAAATCCTACACATATTATATGTCTCCTAATATTACATATGCTACACAAGCACTCAACATAACAAGAAGCATATATAATCCTAACCATTCATGTCAACCTCCCATTTCACAAATTCTATCACTTACCATTTCAAAACAATATTCCACATTCAATATACCCAAAATTCCCAACATGCCCAAAAGATACAATATTTCACATTATTCACAAACCTTCACATATAACATATCCACAAACACAAGCATACCCCAACAATAATTTATTTCACAACCACAAGTCATTTTGCAACAATAATTCATCCCACAAAATCAAAACACCTCATACAACCCTTACAGCACTATTCAAACATAAAACATACCTCAACAACAAGGCACTCCCCAACACCAAAACATCCCATGAAACTCATATAACATCCCATAAAACCAAAATCTTCCATATAATTCTTCATCCATTCCTCAACAACAAATGTACACTCCATCTAACCAACCACCAAACAACCCAAACGACGACTTGGTATTGAAAATTCAAAGCTTGCGCCAAAATATTACCGACATGCAACTGAGACAAATGAAGAAAATCTATACTCTTGAGGACATTCATCCATATGCATTTGACATAAATATAGCTATGATGTCATTCTCTCACAACTTTGAAATGCCTAAATTTCACAAATATAAGGGAAGAGATGATCCATGAGAACATATATGAGAATTTTACATAGCATATATGGAGGTTGCATACAATGACACATACTTAATGCACCTATTTCCTTGACGTTTAGGAGGACAAGCAATAGAATGGTTCTCTTTTTTGCCACATGATATCAAAACATTCCATGAACTTACTGAAAATTTTATCATTCATTTCTCATACAACATAGAACACGAAGTTACCATGACTAATTTATGTAGCAAAAAACAAAATCTAGGAAAAAAAATTGCTTCATTCCTACAATGTTGGAGACGCAAGGCTAGCAAATGTGAAAGGCATATTCCTAAAAAATAACTTGTGGATATCTTTGTCCAAAATATTAACACCAAAATTGGCTTTTACTTAACCATACAATGTGCTAACACCTTTGATGAAATCATAGAAAAATGGATCACCATTGGAAAGGCTCTTATTGCTAAGGGAATTGTCAAAATAT
Source organism: Sequoia sempervirens (assembly GCA_007258455.2). Taxonomy (NCBI): domain Eukaryota; kingdom Viridiplantae; phylum Streptophyta; class Pinopsida; order Cupressales; family Cupressaceae; genus Sequoia; species Sequoia sempervirens. The sequence continues at coordinate 6,863,310 of VDFB02000012.1, read as the reverse complement.
ATTAGGATAACAAAGATCATGCATTAAACTCTAATGACAAACCCCGCCTATGGCCTAAGAAAAAGAATGTTACCAACGATTGTTTCATGGATGTAAAGTTTGTATAAAACATACAACCCCCACCAAAAAATAAGCAAAACAATCAAAATTTGAATCCTCCAAGAGGACCACTAAAACCCAACAACACCACTAGACATAAGCATACTCCCTTAGGGGAGCCAATTGAGTTAGTCTTGAACAAGTTAATTCAAACCAATTTTATCAAGCTTCCAAAGATTAGACACTATGATGAACCCAATTTAAACCCTCATGGTATAATGATAATTATTATTGTGAATACCATAAAATAAAGGGTCACAAAACACCAAATTGTATGTGTTGGATATTGCTGATATGTGGTTGTCATTGATTTCAACATATTAGCATTAATGTCTTTAAGGTTGTATATGTCGAGGATATTGAGAAAATTGTAATAAAATAAGTTGCGGGATTTTAGTGATGCAATGAAGTTTAGTCTGTTGGATAGCTCAATATATTGATGATTAGAGGTTGTGGATTAAAGGGTTTTTTTTCGAGTATATCTAGTTTATCCATGTGAAGTTTCAGAGATCTGCATGAAAATTTGATTGAGTTATGAGTATATGTGTTCTGACAGTTATTATATTGCTTCATTTGGTGTTCCTAAAAGAAGATAATGTGATTCTAGTAATTTGAGTTGTTGTGGATGCTTCTCTAGTGATTCATTATGCTTGTGGATGTTTCTAGATCATGCTCTATCTATGTTGTACATCCACATTGATTGTTGTGCTCGTGATTGGTGATTTTCTTTTGTGAGTTCATGTTTTTCATGTTCATGGCCAACAGGGTGATTGTAGTGTGTTGTGGATCTTCGAAGAATAATTTTTGAAGGTGTTTCATGTTCGAGGATGTTTTTTTGTTTCCTTACTATTTGTGGCTGACATTGGTTGATTCGCATTGATAATTGTTTATTGATTTGGGCCTGACAGTTTGTACACATTTTATATTTTTTTAAAGCCAACATGTAGTTGATGTTATCTCTAGTTGCCAATATATATGATCGATTGTTTCTACCATTTGAAGGCATGATGTGCGAGTGGTGTGTAAAGTGTGTGAGTGTTGTGTGTGAATAATCTTCTAATCATTCAAAGGTAGAAGTAAAGTGTGAAGAAGAGTAAGCAGATGTTTATGTGCTTACCCGAAACTGCAATCAGGCATTAGCAGATGTTATTTTCTCAGTTCAAAATCTTTCAGATGTAATCTACATGTTTATGTAAGACAATGTGTCTTCCTTTGTGCAGCAAGCCTTTTTGTATTTGAGTAGTGTGCTCTAAGCAGTGTGCCTGAATGCATGTGCATTCTCATTTATAATTATTTTATACTTTTAACAGAGTATAATCTTGTGTACTAACCTCCACCGTGGTTTTTCCCCTGACAAGGTTTCCACGTAAAAATTCTTTGTGTTATGTGTGTTTATGATGTGGTGATGGTTTATTCTTTCATTTTTATTTATCAGATCTGAGAATAAGTTTAATTTGTATAATTTATGTGACAATTGATTCACCCCCCCTCTCAGTTGTATGCATGTGTGTTGCCAATAATTGGTATCAGAGTAGGTTCCTCGGAAGAAGTTTAATAGCTTGAGGTGATCTGGGATGGTGACATATAAGAAGGATAGTCTGAGATTTGATGGAACTAATTATTCTCTATGGAAGACTCTAATGGAGTGTCATCTAAGATGCATTGGTGAACCTTACTGGAACATTACAAAGAATAGGTTTATCATCCCACATAATGGTCCTACTGTTGTTGAGATTAAGGATGTCGAGTACAATATCAAGGCTAAGGAAGCATTATTGAGTGCTTTGACTGATTTTGAGATGATAAATGTAATGGACCTGAAGACTTCTTATGAGATCTGGAAAAAGTTGGAAACCTTGTATGAAGGTGATGCCCATGTGAAGATTGCTAAGTTGCAAAGCCTAAAAGGGAAATATGAAATGTTGAGAATGGGTATGATGAGAAAATTGCTTCTTTTATGTAGAGAGTGAATGAACTTGTGTGTAGTATCAGATGTGCTGGTGGACAATTGGAAGAATCAGATATTGTTGCTAAAGTGCTCATATCCTTGCCTGGTACATACAAAGCCAAAGCTACTGCTATTGAGGAGATCTGAACTGTAACAAATGTAACTAGAGATATGTTGATTGGTAAGCTTACTGCTTTTGAGTTAAGTGAGTTTTGTGATGCCCTTCCTAAGACATAATTTCCATTCAAAGCTACTATCTCTAGAAAATATAAGCAGAGATATGAAGCGGGAGAAAGTTCCCCTAGAAATATGTTCAAGTATGAGGAGGAAATGATAGAGATTGAAGAAGAAGAGAGAAAACTAGATGAGCTTGAAGCACCTATTGTCAAGAAAGAAGCCAGAGGGGAAGGTAAGTACAAAGAGAAATTTCCTATTAAATTTTTTTCTTGCAATAAGATAGGTCATTTTTCCTCAAGGTGTTTGGAAAGAGTTCCTAATCCAAGACTTAACAAGCCTAGATTCCAAAGAAAGTGTTATTATATTGCTGATGAATGTGTGATAGATGATGAATCTGATAAAGGGAATGTAAGTGAGGACGAATGTGTATTTATTTCTATCAAGGAAAATGATCTAGTACCTACTAAATCTGCTAGTTGCACAAATGTGGAGAAAGCTCTAGCTACTAGAGTTGAAGAAAAATATGAATGGGTGATTGACAGTGGATGCTCCCATCACATGATAGGTGATAAAAGTAAATTTGTGAGCTTGGAAAAGTATGATGGTGGCATTGTAAGATTTGGTGATGACAAAGTTGGTGTAATTCATGGCAGAGGATCCATTTCTCTTGATGGTAAGCATAATACTGATGGTGTTATATATGTGGAAGGTTTGAAGCATAATCTCTTAAGTGTTGGACAAATGGTTGACAAGGGATACAATCTTCAATTCAAGGATGGAAAGTGTAGAATATTGGGGAGTTCCGGAAATGTGATTGCATCTAGTACAAAAAAAAAGGTAATATCTTTCACCTGAGTGCTACCAGTAAAAGTTGTCTGATTGCTCAAGTTGATGAAAGTTGGTGTGGCATAGGAGAATGTATCATGTAAACTTTGATAATATTATCAAGATAAGTTCTACTCATGCAGTGAGAGATCTTCCTAAGTTGATAAAACCTACTAATACCATATGCAAGGAATGTCAGTTAGGGAAGCAAACTAGAGTTTCATTTCAGAGCAAACAACATTGTTCAAATGAAGTGTTGGAGCTTGTGCATACTAACTTGTGTGGTCCTTCTAGAGTCATAAGTTTACAAGGATATAGGTATTTCATGCTACTTATTGATGATTATTCTAGAATGATGTGGGTTACTTTCTTAAGGGAAAAATTTGAAGCTCTGGAGAAATTCAAGATTTTTAAGGCTATGGTTGAGGCATAGATAGGTCTGAAGATTAAATGTCTGAGATCAGATAGAGGTGGTGAATTCACTTCCAGTGATTTTAATTCTTTTTGTGAAGAGCATGGGATAAAGAGACAATTATCTACCCCGCGGGCCCCTCATCAAAATGGAGTTGTGGAAAGGAAGAACAAGACAATTCAAAATGTTGCTAGGACTTAGAAGGAAATGTTCCTCATATCTACTAGAGAGAAGTTGTGAGTACTGTTGTTTACACACTCAACCGGGTACAAGTCAAAGGTGATACTAGTAAGACTCCTTATGAGCTATGGTATGGTCATAAGCCTACTGTTAGATACTTCAAAATCTTTGGGAGTAAATGCTTTATCAAAAGAGATGAAGATATAGGAAATTTTGATGCTAGGAGTGATAAATGAATCTTTCTTGGTTATTCTACTAAAAGAAAATCCTACAGGTGCTACAATAAGAGATTGAGGAAAGTAATTGAAAGTACTAATGTCAAGGTTGATGAAGACATAGTTAGACCATCCAAAAATTGTGGATATGATTCAGATGATTAGAATGGTAGTTCAGATAAGGAAAGAAAGTTCAAACTTCAAATCAAGTTTAGATCATTTCGGTGAATCAAGAAAATCAAGAGGAAGGAACTAGTGAAAGTGCAGAAGTAAGATCACAAGAGCCTGAAGTTCAAGAACATCCTAACACTCCAAGGTATGTAATACTAAATCATTCAGAAGATCAGATTATTGGTGACAAGAACAAAGGAGTTCAAATGAGGAGAACAATTGCAGAAGAATATTGTTTGATCTCAAAGATTGAGCCTAATAGTGTAAATGAAGCATGCAAAGATGAACATTGGGTGGAAGCAATGAAAGAAGAACTACTGCAAATAGAGAAGAATGATACATGGATTCTTGTTCCTAGACCTAAGGAAAAAAATGTAATTGGAACTAAATGGGTCTTTAGAAACAAACTGAATGAGCAAGGTCAAGTTGTTAGAAACAAAGCAAGACTGGTGTGTAAATGATATTCTCAAATGGACGGAATTGACTTTGAAGAAAAAATTTCCCCTGTTGCTAGGATTGAAGTTGTGAGACTATTTCTTGCTTATGTTGCTTACAAAAACTTCAAGGTTTATCATATGGATGTCAATTCAACATTTCTAAATGGTGAACTAGAAGAAAAAGTGTATGTTGAGCAACCTGATGGATTTCAATTGACTGATTAGGGAGATATGGTTTGCCGATTGAAGAAAGCATTGTATGGACTTAAGCAAGCCCCAAGACCATGGTATGCCAGACTGGACAAGTATTTGTTGAAGCTTGGATTTAATAAAGGTACTGCTGATAGTAATTTGTATTTCAAGATTGATCATGATAAAGTTTTGATTGTTGAAGTCTTTGTTGATGATATCATTTTTGGAGGAGATAATAGTTTGTGCATGAAGTTTGTTGATGAGATGCAGAGTGAGTTTGAGATGTCTATGATTGGAGAAATGAAATTCTTTTTGGGATTGCAAATTACTCAGCTAGATAAGGGGGTCTTTATATCTCAGTCCAAGTATGTGAAATAATTGCTAAAGAAGTTTGGTATGGAAGATTCAAAGCCGGTTGGTACACCTATGGTGACCAGATGTAAGTTGACACAAGATGATAATTCTCCTAAAGCAAACCGGACTAGATACAGATCCATGATTGGTGGATTGCTGACTCAAACTAGACCTGATATCATGAATGTCCTATGCATAGTTGCAATATTTCAAGTTGATCCTAAGGAATCTCATGTGATAGCTATGAAGAGGATTTTTAGGTAATTGAAAGGGACAATTGATTTTTGGCCTATGGTATCCTAAAGAAGATGACCTGATTTTGAGTACCTTTACTAATGCTGATTGGGCAGGAGATGTGAATGACAGAAAGATTACTAGTGGTGGTGCATTTTTCTTGGGAAAGATATCAGAGTTGTGTATGATGAACCTATTGCTATATTCTATGATAATTCAAGTGCAATTAACATTTCTAAGAATTCGATGTTGCATTCAAAAACCAAGCATATATCTATCAAGTTTCACTTTTTGAGAGAGAAGGTGAGTGAAAGGGAAGTCAAATTGGAGTATGTGCCCACTAAGGAACAAATTACAGATATCTTTACCAAGCCTTTCCCTAAGGACACTTTTGATTATCTCAGAGGGAAGCTAGGGGTGATTACCCCTCCTAATAAGAATTAAGATGCATTGACTTGTATCAATCTATGAATTTCATAGTCATATCTTGATCCAAATTAATGTTGTGGTGGCTACTACTTAGGGGGAGTAGTCAGATAATCATAAATGTGGTTCAAAGCTTGTGTGGAGAAAGATAATGTGTATCTTTTTCATTGATGTAAAAGGGGGAGAAGAGTCATGTGAAAAATTGTGAAAGAGTTGAGGAGAAAACAGTGAAAATCTAAGGGGGAGAAAGTGCTAAGAGAAAGTTGTGTTGATGGTGTTTTTCACATCATGTGTTTCCATCAATTCCAAAGGGGGAGATTGTTGGATATTTTTTATATGTGGTTTTCATTGATGTCAAAACTATTAGCATTAATGTCTTTAAGGTTGTATATGTCGAGGATATTGAGAAAATTGTAATAAAATAAGTTGCAGGATGTCAATGATGCAGTGAAGTTCAGTCTAGTGGCTAGCTCAGTATATTGATTATTAGAGGTTGTGGATTAAAGGGATTGTTGTCGAGTATATCTAGTTTATCCATGTGAAGTTTCAGAGATCCGCATGAAGATTTGATTGAGTTATGAGTATCTGTGTTCTGACAGTTATTTTGTTGCTTTAGTTGGTGTTCCTGAAAGAAGATAATGTGATTCTAGTAATTTGAGTTGTTGTGGATGCCTCTTTGGTGATTCATGATCATTCTCTATCTATTTTGTACGTCTGCATTGATCGTTGTGCTCGCGATAGTGATTTTCTTTTGTGAGTTCATGTTTTTCATGTTCATGGCCGGCAGGGTGATTGTAGCGTGTTGTGGATCTTCGAGGAATAATTTTTGAAAGTGTTTCATGTTTGAGGATGTATTTTTGGGTCCTTACTATGTTTTGGCCAGCATTGGTTGATTCACATTGATAATTGTTTATTGATTTGGCTGACAATTTGTACACATTTTATATTTTGTTAAAGCCGACATGTAGTTGATGTTATCTCTAGTTGTGGATATAGATGATTGTTTCTACCATTTGAAGGCATGATGTGTGAGTGGTGTACAAAGTGTGTGAATGTTGTGTGTGAATAATTTTCTAATCATTTGAAGGCAGAAGTAAAGTGCGAAGAAGAGTGAGCAGATGTTTATGTGCTTAACCGGAACTACAATCAGGCATTAGCAGATGTTATTTTCTCAGTTCAAAATATTCTAGATGTAATCCAATTTTTTATGTAAGACAGTGTGTCTTCCTTTGGGCAGTAAGCCTTTTTTTGTATTTTAGCAGTGTGCTCTAGGCAGTGTGCTTGAATGCATGTTCATTCCCATTTATAATTTTTTTATACTTTTAATAGAGTATAATCTTGTGGACTAACCTCCACCGTGGTTTTTCCCCTAACAGGGTTTCCACATAAAAAATCTTGGTGTCATGTGTGTTTCTGATGTGGTGATGGTTTATGCTTTAATGTTTATTTATCAGATCTAAGAATAATTTTAATTTGTATAATTTATGTGACAATTGATTCAACCCCCTCTCAGTTGTCTGCCCTTGTGTTGCCAACAATATGCAACTAAAAATATCATTTAAGATTGTATTGACAAAGGTGAAATAAATGTTGAGGATCATCTTGGAAATGTATCCAAAATAATCACATCAAAAATATCCATAGCTCACATAATGAGAAATTTTACATATATAAAGGTATTTTTTCTAAGCATGATCAAAATCATCCACCTATATCTAGTAATGGCCCGTCCCAAAATAATTTTGTAGACACCCCAATTCTGACATCACAACTTTGATTAATTAAAATTCTAAATTTTAATTAATCTCAACCACCCCCTATAATTAATTAAATATCATATTGAAACATAGAAAAAGGGAACCCTATGTTTAATGTGTAAACCTATTCTTGCTTAGGATCCTTTTTCCAATTTGCATTAGAAGGTGGATCAACAAGGTGAGTATATTGACTATCTACCATAAAGGTGATCCAATCAAACCTAGATCCACATTTTTAGGGCCTTGAAGATGGATGGGAAATGATTTAGAATGATTAACCTAATTGAGCTATATGACCTAATGCGATAAATGCAATAATTTGGAAATACACTGACTGAAACTGTAAATTGCAAGTGAATCTAGGAAGTGTTAGATGATGTGTACCTATCACCAAAATCTAGATCTAGCATGCAAAGGACACAGTCGCCTAGAGGCATATGGATCCCTGATAGGGGGTCTTGAAAATGATTCTATAATCCTCTGATGTTAGATCTAACCTTTTGTTTCCCAGAACTGTAAACTTGTCAAAATTTCATCAATAAATTCTATTGGTGAGTTTTTGTGGCTTGACAAGATATATGACAACAAATGCAACAATGAATAATTTTTCTTCAAGACCCCTTCAATCCTCTTCAAACTTGTAACCTACACATTCACAAAGAGAGGAAATGTTGGGCTATTTTAGGGGCTTGCCTCAGTCAAACCCTGTGTAAGTGTTTCCACTTCCACAATGGCAATGTCAATGATAGAAATGATAATTGAAAGGAATAAATGATGAATAAACAAATGTAAATCACCACCCTTAAATGGCTTCCTTGAAGGACTAAAGTCATGCACATCACCTCAAGGATCTTGGATCTTTCTTGATATATTTTCTTCAATGCTTGAATAATTGAATGCTTGGAGACCTACAATGTAATGTTAGCCTTCACAAAACAATAACATGAACACACATAGAATTTGACATGATGTTGGATCTTAAATTGCTACAATAAAGCTATGATAATGCTACTCTTGACTTGCTCTTGACAATAGTATTTTCTCTTGAGTGCTAGATAATGCATGTTATATTTCAAATAATAAAATAACTAGGTATTTATATGCAATTTTTCTAATTTCTTGAAAATCAAATTCCGAAAGTCAATAATTGAAATTTGAATTCTAAATGTTAAAATTCCACCAACAACATATTAAAAATCAATCCTCAGAAAGATAGGGGGACCCATATGCCCATGGGAATATGGGTCCTAGCCCTATCTTCTAGGACATTAAGTGTCAGGATTTTAACATTAATTATTTATATTTATTCAATGATTGTAACTATGTCGAAAAATGATAAAAATAGGCTTTGGAATGCATAATTTAGGAAATTACGAACTTGATTAGGTCCAATAATTTAGGAGGTGAAAAACATAGTGTGAAATTGTTAAGGGTGACAATTTTCCACACTACATTTAGCCCCCACTTTAGTGGGAGTATGAACTTATGCTCAGACTCCCACTAAAGTAGAAAATATGCATCAAGAAGGGTTCAAATGTACAAATATTGAAGAAATAGGATGACTAAGGATCAAGGAGGGCGATCAAGCCCCCATGTTCTTAAATCCTGTGGCAAACCAACATAAGCACAAAGGAACACACATGTATGAAATATAGTAGGACAACATACACAAACATACATGTAAAAGACGGTATGGACTAAAAATTTATATTATGCTAGGACCCATACAAAAGTGTTCATGACTCACACAATAGCAAAGTCTAATATTTTCTAGGTGAATCATAAACAAGAAGGCACATGGGCTAGTGAGGATCATTTTTCACTAGGTGAGCCCCCAAGGCAAGATGAGAAACACACTAGATCTACTAGGTGTACCCATAACAAGGTGGCAAAAATGAGAAACACACACTAGGTCTACAAGGTGTGACCATAACAACCATACCAAGAGTTATACTCCCTAATAACCTTGATAAGGTGCCACAAGATACAATATTAATGCTACACTAAATTTGACTCTTGTGAACAAAGTGAAGCAAAGAAAATATCAATGTTAAATGTCAATGCATCACAAAGTCCAGCTCTTGTGAACAAAGTGAAGAAAAAAAATGCCAATGTATACCCCCACTTTAAGGAAATTACAAAACACCATGTTGTGTGAAATTACTTTAAAGTAAAAAAAAATGATAAATTCTATGTAAGAAAATATCACAAGAGCTTATTTGGAAAGCCCTATGCCAAAGATGTGTTTCCAAATAAAGTTACATAATGATAAGGAGTTTCCCCCAAATACAACATAAAGAGGTACATTGAGGGATCCATGGATCTAGGGTTAGCATATGTCTTTGCTACAATGGTATAATAGAGCTCAGAACTGGCATCATTCCCCAAATACTTGTGGAACAACGAACAAAAAGGAGGAATGACACATAGAGAGAGAGAGAGAAGACAGATAACCTTTTGGGTCAACATGGAAGATATCTAAATGTCTCAATGCTTTGCATTGTCCCCAAAAGGAAAACACAAAACAAAGAGAAAATACAAAGTTTACGACATATAGAAGAATGAAGATACAAATAGAAGAATGTCACAACAGATTTGTTTCCTTTGTATCTGTTGTCAATCAGATTGCACCTGAATGCTTGAATGGTTAAATTTAGCAATCTGTTAAAACATGGGAACTATCTTCAGGTTGTGGGTATTCCTATGGCGAAGATAGACCTCCAGATTCTAGGTTGGTTCCTATATGATAATCAATTAGGTACTTGAATGATTTGTTTTGAGAAAAGGGTAAGAAGGATTGAACTGAATGCATGAACTAAAATTAAAACCTCGGTGATGCACCTAAATGATGGAAAACTGCAATTTGACTCACAAAATGATTACTTAGTACTTTAATCTGCACAACCTGTTTGATAGTCTACTCACTTGAATGTTTTAAACAGAGGCTTTGATTCAATACAATTTTGAGGGAGAACATTGTTTTCATGACTAAACTAATTAATCAATTACATGCATAATGTATAACCAGTGAATTTAAACTAAACTGCATACAGATATTTATGAAGGAGACAGAAAAATTAAAGGTTTCAAAACTGAAAAACACAACAATTCTTTGATCAAATCCTACACAATAATGATGCCTGAAATCTAGAAGGAAAAACTTGAAAATGTTGGAAATCGAAGGAATCCTCTACTAAAAAAAACACAATTTGAACCTGTAAACCTGTTGCTATATTAATCTAAAAATGAAAGTTGAGTTACATGATAATTCACTTTGCAGAATGCAAAGGCTTAAAAACAAGAACTAGAGGAAAAAGACTAACTTTTTCTAATATATACAATGAGATGCAACTCCAAAGTGCATGAAGGTGAAACTAAAAGTCAATTTTAGTATAGAAAATGACAATTCCAAGGTAAATCCTGAGCAAAATAAAATATCTCCAAAAGAAGAGCTCAAACTTATGCAAAAATGAGTGAACTTGGTCTCAAACTCGCAATCACAATGTGTACAACTGAAAAGCAGCTCGAACTGAACTGGAAATCTGTAGGAAGTAAGTCCAAGCATGCAAAAACTGCCTCGTTCTTGTCAACTCGCCCGTGATAACTAAAACTCCATCCTCGTATTATGCGTGATCAATCTTCAGTTGATAATCTGATGTGAAACTGAAGTAAGGTGCCAAAAAAAATCTACATAACTCACATGATTAACTCGTTCTCCAGTTAGCTTTACTTGCATTCTTGCATGGATTTGAGAAGGCCTTCTTTTAATTAAATATTAAAGATAACCATTTGATGATTATTTTAATATTTAATATTTGTTTAATCCACCTTTTATTATATGTTAAATATTAAAGTAATCATATAATTATCTTTAATATTTAATTGATATTTATTATTCCCCAAATCCATGCATAAGCAAAATATTCTAAATTCAAAGAATAACTTTGAAGTCAGCTTCAAAGACTCATGGGCACTCAGCATCATTAGGTTTTTTATTTTAAAGTCATTTATCTTATGGCATGTAAAAACCCAATGATTTATTAAAATTATTGGTCAAAAGTCACCCTTGGTCGAATTAGGGAAGACAAAATGTAATCGAACCCTAAACAATTATCATCATTCTTCATTTTGCACTCTTTGGAGAGGAAACTTCTGCGCCGCCATGAGAGGTGGGGTTTGGAGCTGGAGAAAACTGGAGTCTTCAGGAGCTTAAGGCTGAGATCTTTCATGCAAAACAAACTTTAACCGTGGGAAAGTTGATCTTTATTCAAGAAAACTTGAAGTCTTTGCTTGTAAATTGCAACTTTTTGAAGGTGAAGGCCGCAGGTTTTGACTATAGTATCATTTCATGGCTTCTACCATACTTTGCAGAAATTTGGATTCTTATTTATTTCATAAAAAACATGAGGGTTTCATCTGAGTTAATGTACAAAGCTTATGATTCCCTATACAGGTCGTGACCATGCATTTTCCCTGTTTATTTGCTTCTTTTTTTTCATATGGGTGCCATCTATTATCAATGAGTTTGATTTTTTCCTTATTTTTCTGTATTCTCTGAACACTTAATGCAAAACTCTATAGAGACTCTGGTTTCCTTCAGAAATAGAAAAGAAGAAATTCCCAAGTTGTGATGGATGCTTTGGTATAACTGTATGTGGGTTTTGAATGAGTTTCTGGATTTTGACACTGGCCGCCATGGAATAGAATCTTTGTAAGCTTGACTATTCACCATATTTTACTGTTTTTGATGGATTCCTTGTTGCTTCTGGGCTTTTAAATGGATATTTCCTATAGGGTAAGTCGCTTCATCTCAGATTTGAACATTTTTCTTTCATTTCAAAGCATCCTCTAGATCTATAGCCGCAACCATGCCATATATTTTGATGCATTTTTTTGATTATGTTGATATTTCTCCTAAGGTTTGAGATGCCATGATCAATATTGGTTCAAGCTCTTTTGAAGTCTTCTAGAGTTTGAAGCTGGAACAACATAATAAGCTTCTATTTTTTTATTTTTTATTTTTAAATCCTTACAAGCTCTACCCTTGTGTTAGCAGGTCGCGGTCCTTCTTGTAGCTTTGGATTACCTTTTTTCAAAAAAAAAAAAACCTAAGGATTTTTAGCCGCCATGAATACTTTTCAAATGTATTTCTTCTTGGAGAAACTCTCACTGTAACTTTTTACTTTCAATGGAGAAAGTCTTCCTTATTCATGGCTCGACCTTTGCTTTGGGGTTTCATTTTCCAGTGGAATAAGTTCGGCCTCTAACACTATGATTTCTACTTCTCATTGTAAAATACAATGCTTCCATGATTGTCTCCATTACCTCATGATTTTTCCATTACAGTATCTTGAATTGTATAGACTAAGTCTCCATTTAGCATTGTTGAAGCTCTTTGTATTTGAGTATTTAGTTATGCACTTTTGTACATGATTTGCACTATCATTGGCTTTTGTTGTCATGGTTTTGCAGTTGTTTATTGTTATACTCATCTGCTAACAAAGGATATGTGAATCTCTGTAGCATAATCTTGAAACTCTTCCATTTGATATTTGACACTGTATATTTGATGTATTGAGATTGAAATGTATATTTGTTGTTTTGCACTTGTCTTAACTCACATTGCTTCTCTAGGCTGCTACAATCATATAATATAAAGCTCTTTGAGAATGATTGTTAGGACTATTACATCTTTTTGCTTTAGTCTATTTATATATAAAGATTCAGAATATAAGTCTGCATTATGGACTTGAACTGAAAACTCAGATATCATCAACATCAATAGGCAGGGATGTTAAGGGCAGCAACTGTACTACCAAGGTTTATGATCTACTCTTGATATCATGTATTGTTGGCACTAAAGACAACTCTTTCCTCATACACTGATGACTCATTATTGAATGTCTTGTTAGAAACACTGGCTACCTTCAACATTATAGTGATTGTCAACATCATAAAGATTGTTTCATATATACTTAATGAATGTTTCATATATACTTAATGAATGGACTGTACCTTAAAACTCATATGAAAACAAACACCTGGATCTGACTTTTGTTGTCATTTCATAAACGAAAGATGATATGGCCTAGGCTTTTGAAGTCCTCAGATACTGTTATATCTTTTACTGTTGTAAAAGAATGAAGGAAAACTCTATAAAAGCCTTTATCTTTGTAAAAGAATTCTCTTACTTGTGTTTGACTTTTATCTTGCAAAAGATTTGTAGTTCTCTATTATAAAAAAGTTGGTTCTTCTACATGCAGCTCTTTCATTGTTATGAGTTGGGATCAACCCTTGTGGGAGCCACATTTTCCACCACTCATAACAATAACTGTTGGTTGAAATGATCTGATTATACCTGTTCCTACACATTAAACAAACAAATTAGCAAAATAATTGAAGTTGAAATCTTCCATTGAACTTCGTGCTCCCTGAACATCTTCCTTTCTTATGACTTAATCATCTGGTGAATGCCTGATTAGATGTGTATTACATTTTTGTTGGTAATGTAGGCATGAAGTAGGATTTGATTCTTCATTTCTCTAGCACCACCTTTGTACAATCTTGTAGATGCATTCAGAACTCAGAACTGCTGCAGCTTGGAGACACAACAACTGAAGACTTCAAATGTGACAACGATTTGTCATTCCAAGCAATGACGAATCAAATTCTCCCTTATACCTATATTATCCTCAATTGTGTTGTGCACATTTCTTCCTTGTATTCATTATTTGATTAAGAAAATCAAATTAAGTTACTCCCACAGCTTGTGTGGGACTTTGGTTTTTACAATATGAATAAAGTAGCATTTGTTATGCAAATGTCTAATTTTTTGTTACAAATACTTGCATAATAAAGCTGAAAATCAAATGTAATCTGATTTTGGATTAGAATGAATACTTTAGTAGAAATTTTGTACCTTTTAACAAAAAATGCAATTCAACTCTGCCTATTTTGAGTTGTAGCTAAAAATAGGTAACAGTATCCTTGAGCCAATGAAGCAACAAGAGTCATCCAAAGAAAACTCACAAACATAAAGACACGCCAAGTAGCATAACACGAGAGATCACATCATATGCAAGAAAACATAAAGGAGTACCACACATGCAAGCCGACCTAAAGTAGGTCATCTACATCCCAATCTTGCTCATCATAAATGGAAGGTGGACAACTAGCCAAAGGGACTACAACAAGTGTTGTACTAGGACAATCTCCAAGTGCAACACATGGTGGTTCACTCTCATCAAGAGGATGATCACGATTGCCCCCAACTAAACTCATTTGCTTTGAAAATAAATCATTAAGCTCATTATGCACCTCCTCATAAATTTTAGCAATTTCATCATCATCATCCAAATTGATCACAATGGGAGGTTTTATGAAAATTACATTCGAATTCTCTTTTTTTATTTCTTCTTTTGGTTCTATGTCTTTTTTTGGTGAAAGTTGGATTTCTTCTTGAGTTTTTTCCATGGGTGTTGGATTATCATGCATTGTTTTTTTTTTATTTTCTTCTAATTGATGAGAAATAGCATGAAGTCTATGCCTATGATCTTTATCATTTTAGTTTCTTCTTGCACAACTTTCATTTTGTGATAGGATAGGAGTGGGTTTATCAACCATTGGTTTCTTTTATCCCTTAAGGGAGGAATTGAATGAACTATTGGGGGTTGGGAAACCACTATATCTTAGGTATTTACACTTGTTTTATCTTTGGAGGCACAAAGGGAATCATCTTATTATCTCTTGGTCTTTTATAGGAGATGGGTGGAGGAAGGAAGCGTAGTTACCTTGGTTAGTTGGGATGGTTTTTGGTTCAATCATAGGTTCATCCATGATGGGTTGGGGAGAAGGAACAACCATAGACCTATCACACTTAGGAATATCGGTAAGAGACAACTCTACTATACGCTTTTCCTTGAACTTTTTATATGAATTTAAAAGAATATTCATGAGGCTTTACAAGTTTTATAGGTTGAGGCCAAAAGAAGTCCAATGAAAAATTTCCACAGGAGGACAAAGGATTGAACCCACTATGATGCATTGTATATCTCATTTTCAAAGGGGCACTTTATGCACTTGTGAATAATTGATAGGATGGCATTCATGGAGCGTAATCATGGGTAGCCTAGCTTCACATGAAATTGGTCTGACAACAGGATGATGGATAATGAGACATCTATTTTTTTTGGACCAACTTTAAGAGGAAGAATGATAGAACCTATCATAGGGAACGCAAAATTATTATCAATTCTTATCCATGCTTTCAATTATTCATTATTTTGATAAATCTCTTGCACAAACAAAAATCCATCAGTGATCACATTCTTTGCACACGCAAGATCAATAAGTATTCCTTGTGTAGGTTTGTTATTGAAAGCAATGTCAGGTCACACAGTGGTTTTTCCCTTACGAGGTTGCACATCCTCAAAGCCAACCATTGTTTTTAGACCATCTTCATTATTATTGTAATCATTATTCATGTCACTAGGTGTATCAATATTCATCTCATCATTCTTAACATCACAAGCTTACACAAAGTTGGTTGAATTATTAGGTATGGGATTGGTAAAAATTTGAAAATTTTAGTTGGGTGGGGCAACTGACTTATTCCCTTTATCATTGATACCACCCAATTGAATGTGATTAAAATCAATGAGGTCTTGAACTTGGTGTTTAATACGCATGCATCATTCTGTATTTTGTCCTTTTTTGTGGTGATATTGACAAAAGGCACTTGGGTTAAAGCTTGGAGGTAGAGGCTTGGTTGTTTCCATAGGTCTAATCAAAGGAAAGTGGATTAGGTTCTTACTCAAAAGTTGCAACATAATTGAATGGAGGGAATCATGTAGTGAGGTAAATTGTTTATATTTTTCCCTAAATTGGCATGGGGTTGAACTTATGGCAGCAACTTGAGGCTCAACATGATTTGTTTGGGATGGATTTATCTTTAGAAATTTCTTGTTTGGCTTCTTGAATGGTTGGTAATTATTTTGATCTATGGGCTTGGATTTCTCAGTATGAGCCGATGGAGATGCTTATTCATACTTACTAATTGAATTCTAATAAACATAAAGAGTCATACATAAATGTATGAAGGATGGAAATTTCATTAATAAGACTCTCTCTTATGTTATTTTGCAAGTTATCAATGAATATTCTTTGGATATCTGCATCAAGAAGAGTTAGATTAACTTGTGATAATATCAAGTGATAGTAGCTTATAAAATATGTAACCTTTTCATCTTGTTTTTGTTTGCATCTCATTAAATCAGTTATGTTCATCTTTGGACTAATGTTGACTTGGAAATGGTTTAGGAAAGCATCAACAAGCTCATTAAATGAGTGAATTGATTTATTGGGAAATGAACAAAACTATTCCAAGGCCATGCCTTTCAATGACCTAGGGAAAAGCTTAGCTAGGAGCTTATCCTCAAAAATAAAGTTATTACATATGGTAGTATATGTTGATATATGGTTACTAGGGTCCCATTTACCATTGTACTTGTCAAATTGGGGGATCTCTATGTTTTTTGGCATTTGTGCTTTCAATATCTCAAGTGACAATGAGCTCCTTTTAATATATTGTGATGGTTGTCCACTTTGGTTTTGGTTCAAGTTTGAGATTTGTTGTTGGAGTGAGGTGACATTTTACAAAATTTGGTTTATGATAGAATCATTGCTTGACATGTTTTTGGAATGGGGTGAATATGATTGAATGGTGTATGTGTTTGGTGGGCTACTATGTTGCAAATTTATGAGTGGGGATGGGACTTGAAGTGTGACATGTGAAGATTCAAAAACATAAGGATTTATAGTAGAAAGACCTATTGTTGAAGTGGTTCCAATGCTTTTTTGTATTGTCGCAATAGCAATTGGATTTGTGTATGTAGGAATAGAGGCTATAGTGGTAGGGAGGGAGACTTGACTTCTTCCTTGACTTTGGGTGTATCCCAAAGCTTGAGAGAAACTAGCTATTGTAGGTATATTATCATCAACTATATGGGCTAGAAAAAAAAAAAACTATATGGGCTAGACTATACACAACCTCTAATCCATGATCATCATTAATCAACTTCCTCATGTTTTAATTATGGGAATTTTTGTACCAGCAAAGTATTTAGTACTCACATAGTCTTGAATTTTTTCTAAGTCCTTGTCCAATTTTCTTAGTTTTCCTTTAAGAACATGGGAAACCATATTCTCAAGATCTGTAAATATGGGTGCTTGTAGGTTGTCATTGACATGGTAACATCAGGAATAGAGTCCAAAATGGGTTGAGTATTGACAACACTAGTCATGAAGGAGTTAGAAGACTCATGATCCACATTGGATGTGAAACAAGCAAGGGATGCCATAAGTCTAGAACTATGTCTCACTGAAGTATTGGAAATAGGACACCATGAGGTCGTAAAACTCATGCAAGTTTCACAACACCAAAAGTGTAGCCAAGATGAACACCAAACTGCTAAATAAGTACAACAAACATTCAGAAATAGACAACAAACTGTAGGAGAAAATAGGAAACGCGATAATAGAGATCTCAAAGAAATTTTGTTTGGTCAAGACAAGCAGGACAAGGTCACCCAAGGGCGTTTGAGTCCTGGTCAGGGGTTCTAAAAGTTCAAATTTTGACTGTATACTACATTGTTTAAGAATGTTGATTCTACTTGTAAACAATTGAAACAGTAAATAAGTTTTCAGAATTTGCTTAATGTATCGTAATTTGATGCAGAATACAAGTATGCAATGATGTTCAAGATTTTTGAACAAATTTGAATGTAATTTTTAGATTTGAAATGTAATAATTGGCTAATTGCAAGATGCAGAGACCCGAAATGATAATTTTTGAATGCAAATTTTGACTCTTAAACAATGCACTTTCTTTCACTAAATAAACCAAATGCAAAATGATTTAGAATATGTAGTTATGAATTTCAAACTAAGATCTGCAAGTACAGACAAACTGAGTAGACAGTGTGACAAGTGTGAAAAAGACTGTTAATGCACCTGTACAAGGATAGGGTCACCAAGGGTGTTTAGGTCCTTGTTCAAGGTTTTGAAAACTAAAAAATTGAATGTCTAAGTTGTTATTTAAGGTTGTTGTTCTTATTTGCAAACAGGTTTGACAATGACTACTTTTCCAAAAAAATTAATGTAAAGGAATTGCAAATGTATGACAAAATGATACTTTTTTAATACAATTTTGAAATGAAAATCTGATCTAAATTATTGAAACACACCCTAATGCAAGATATGATGTGATATGGATGCAATATTTTTGGATTTTTATGAATTTTTATGATGTAAATATGAAACCCTAAATGAAAAAAGCAAGATAAAATGATGCAAAACCTAGATTTGGGGTTTGAAAGACTACCAAATCAAAAAGCTATGATGTCAAATGTCAAGTTCACCAAAATTTAACATAGAAAAAGGGAACCCATGTAAACCTAAGGTTGCTTAGGATCCTTTTTCCAAGTTTCATTAGAAGATGGATCAACAAGGTGAGTAGATTGACTATCTACCATAAAGGAGAGCCAATAAAATGTAGATCCACTTTCTTAGGGCCTTGAAGATGGATGGGAAATAATTTTGAATTATTAACATAATTGATCTATATAACCTAATGTGATAAATGCAATAATTTGTAAATACATGGACTGAAACTATAAATTGTAGGTGGATCTAGGAAGTATTGAATGATGTGTAGCTATCACCCAAAGTTGGATCTAGCATGTAGTGGAGGACACACTCACCTAGGGGCGTATGGGTCCCTAATAAGGGGTCCTAAAACTAATTTTTCAATCCTCTAATGCTATATCTAACCTTTTGTTTCCTAGTTGAAAACTTGTCAGAATGTTGTCAATAAATTTTGTAGGTGAGTTTCTATGGCTTGAAAAGATATATGACAACAAATACAACAATGGATAATTTTTCTTCAAGGTCCCTTCAGTCCTCTTCAAACCTGTAACCTACACATTCACAGAGAGGAAATGTTGGGTCATTTTAGGGGCTTTCCTTAGTCAAACCTCGTGTAAGTGTTTCCACTTCCATAATGGCAATGTCAATGATAGAAATGATAATTGAAATGAAAAAATGATGAATGAACAAATGTTGCCACTCACCACCCTTTAATGGCTTCCTTGAAGGACTGAAGTCATGCACATCACCTCAATGATTTTGGATCTTGCTTGATATATTTGCTTGAATTCTTGAATGCTTGGAGACCTACAACAATGTTAACCTTCAAAAAATAATAACATGAACATAGATAGAATTTGACATGATGTTGGATCTTGAATTGTTGCAATAAAGCTCTGATAATATTGCTCTTGACTTGCTCTTGACAATAGTTTTTTCTCTTGAGTGCTAGATAATGCGTGTTATATTTCAAATGATAAAATAACTAGGTATTTATATGTTATTGTTCTAATTTACTAAAAAAACAAATTCTAAAAGCTGACAAATGAAATTTGAATTCAAAATGTTATAATTCTACCAACAACATATTAAAAGTTGGTCCTTGACAAGATAGGGGGACCCATATTCCCATGGTTGTATGGTTCCCATCCCTATCTACTAGGACATTAAATGTTAGGATCATACAATGATTATTTGCATTTATTCAATGCTTTCAACTTTGTCAAAAAATGATAAAATAGGCTTTGGAATGCATAATTTAGGAAATTAGGGACTTAATTAGGTCCAATAATTTAGGGGCTCCAAAACATAGTGTAAAACTGTTAAGGGCGATAATTTTCTATACTACACATATTATTTAATTAATTATTTCACTCCATCCTATAATTAATTAAATATCATAGTATTTAATTAATTATTTCATTTCATCCTTAATTAATTTATTAAATATTATTAGTTAACTAATTGATTATTTCACCTCATCCTTTAAGTAATTAAATATCATACTATTTAATTAATTATTCCATCCTACCTTATAATTAATTAAACATCACATTTAATTAATTATCCCAGTCTTCCCTAAATTAATTAAATATTGTACTATTTAATTAATTTAACCTTAGTCTATATTCCTCCAAATCCACCAATCCCAATTAGGTTAATAAATCCATGATTAATTAACCTAACTCATGCCATAATCCTCATTAACATTTTGTCTAATTTTTAATTCTACAAGCATTCCCCCAAACTTGTAGACATGTGACATGTGTCATACAAGCCTCTTAATGACTTGCATGCACATGTCACTATCTATCTCCAAGTCATCCTTTGACCTCTTCTCTCAATGGATGCTCATGCATGTGTGAGATCCTCTTCCCCATGGAGTCACCTTACACTTTCCATTAATCACCACTTGTCATATTTTCAAAGCCTACTCATCTTACACCTTGCCACTTTTGTTTCCACTTGTCAAAAGCTTGTTCTTCCCAATGTGTTCTCACACAGGTGTGAGTACACCTTGCCCTCTTCCCCATGCCACATGTCACATTCATATGCAACCACTTTGTGACACTTGTCACAATGTTGAACCTTCACCATTTCCTTCAATCTCCACCATCCATTTCATAAGAAAATCTCAACCCTTCAAATCTCAACCCTTCATTTCCATCCAAAATCTATAATTGAAGCCTTCTCATCCCATTTTCAACACATGCAATTCAAGTTATCCAATTTATGTTGGAAAATCACTAAAAGAGCAATCCACAATACAATCAAGAGAGCAAATCTACAAGTTTTGGGTGCAAACTTGAAGCTCAATCCAATGGAGGTGAGAGTGTGAAGGTATAATAAATTTTATTGTCACTTGCTTTATGTTTTTGATTGATTTATCTTCATTATCATTTTCTCCCTCTTCATTTTGGCATGCTCGATGGGACCCATGTGCCTTTCTAATATTTCATGTGAGTTTTGTGAAGTTTTAGCTGATAGGTCCCATTTTCGCGCTTCACTCTATAGATTGACACTTTTGCAAAGACAAGTTGTACCTTCACAGAGACTTTTGATGCTTCTACATCACCAAGTTGAACTTCCAATTCAACTCTCTACACTTTTTTAATGATATTTCGCATCTACGTCTCCCAGAACCATGCCTATGTTTACAGTCAAATTTATCTTTTTTAGCTAACCTTTTGGTTTTTATTTACACATTGTTGGTGATTTCTATACATTATATTGTAGGCTTTGAGTTGACTCTAAAATTTTAAACTGCAAGTTACTATAGAATCAATATTTAATAGGCTTTCTCCTTTTACATCAACTACAAATTAACAAAAATAATTAAAATAATAATAAAAACAATAAAAATATAGTATTTTAAAGTTCTTAGTTGCATAAAACAATTTCTTTTTTGGCTTTAAAATACACTTTAAGATTAAAAACACCTCTTTTTAATTTTCCTATTTATAGTCACTATTTAACTATGCTTGCACAGTGCACAGTTGCGCTTTTGTGCCGACTTACAACGCTTATGCTCTATCTATCGACACTTGCACTTAGACTTGCAGCACCTATGTTTCACCTTGCGATGCTTACATTGTGAATTGCAGCGCCATTATTGTAAGAAGCTATGCATATGCTTCTAAGTAGAATATTTAGTAATTTTCTATTGACAAACAAATTTTGGGACATTTAATACACTTTCCAGTTTA
The DNA here is from genome assembly GCA_007258455.2 of Sequoia sempervirens. Lineage (NCBI taxonomy): Eukaryota > Viridiplantae > Streptophyta > Pinopsida > Cupressales > Cupressaceae > Sequoia > Sequoia sempervirens. The sequence continues at coordinate 6,841,253 of VDFB02000012.1, read as the reverse complement.
ATCAAGTTACAAAATAAGATTCATTTAATCTGGTTTGGTAATTTTTTAACTCAAATTCAAATCAATTTTTTTTCCAACCTAAAGGCTAAGGAAAATTCAATCTTAAGGGCCTCTACACATTAACAACATAATTTTTAGAAATTAGGCCCTTATTACAATTTTTTTTACTTAGTGTTTATCAATCAACATTTTCTTTTTTCTAACTATATCTGCAGGATTTTGTCCTCTGTGAAAGTGTACATGTGTGCAGACCTATTATGCCTCTATGCAGACTAACTACACATGTGTTATATACTTCTACACATATTGTTTGTGCCTATGCAAAGACTGATTGTGCTTTTGAGGTGACTGTCGTTGCCTCTATTATGTAGAATTGTGCCTCTATCAAGTTTTTTTTTTTAAATTCTCTATGTTTTTGTGCTTAAGACAGCAAAATTTGCACTTCTATGCAGACTCTTTGCACCTCTGTTTGACAAAGATGTGCTTTTGTCATAGTGTAAAAAGTTTTGATTATTTTCTTTATTTTTTGCTAACTTTTTGGACTAAAAAGTGGTGCAACTAGTTAAGCCTATTCAAGACTTGATCTTATAAACTACTAACTTGTGGTTTTGCAGGTTCATGATTCTAAGACTTATTTTTAACTAAATTAGGCATTAAGATTAAAGTAGGGGTAAATTAACTTTGTTTGTCATGTTTGGAGGGTTGCATTAACGTATGCTCTCCTCTTGCACCCAGTACGATCTTGGGGATTAGAAATATTGCATCTCCTTATTTTTATTTTAGATCAAAACCTAGGACTTGTTATTTTTGTGTGTATTCTCTCCCCTCACACCTAGTGTGATCTTGGGGATCAAAGGAGACCTACCTGGGGATTTCATCACCCCAAAGGATGACCTCAACCACATGTTATTGTTGAGGTATATAAAGGGAGTAGAATTAAATTTGTACCCATTGTTGAACAAGACAACTAAGCGTGGGGGTGAATCAGTTGTATCAATTTTTAACCTTTAAAACTTTCACTAGAAGTTAGATTTATAAGCATTCAAAAAACCTTTACTTTATTAATATGTTTAATCACTGGCATAAATGGAAATTGAAAGTAATGAAACCATGCACACAATAACACCATATTTATTTGGAAAACCAATCAGGGAAAAACCATAGTGAGGATTAGCTCACAATAGAAGAATTCCAAAATTGAATACAAAGGCTCACTGCCAAAAAGGATCACTACCAGAAAGGCTCACTACCAAGATAGGACACACTATCCAACAAAGGCTCACTATCGAAGGGCTCACTACCATAGAATTACAAAGAAGATAGAAGAGGATTGTCACAGAGAGAAAACTATCTCAATGCAATGGAGATTCCACCACAATTTGCTCACACTCTTGCAGACTCACATGAAATATTTCAGATGCCTTCAGCTCACTACCTTTGAAACCCTAACATGAAATTTGGATTGATCTACTTAAACTCACATCACACACACTATCTCGCATCTATCTCGCATATTTCTTTCACCTATCTTGTCTTTCATCAACTTGTCTTTCATCAACATCTCAACTTTTACGTATATTGTCTTCAACCTTGAAACCCATCCAAGGTCAATCACACACCATTTGTATTTACAAATTCAAATTAGATTGGTGCCAAAACATTCTACGATGGAATTAGAATGAGGGTGACCCAAACATATACTTAATGAGGACCTAAATAAGTCCCAAAATGCCTCAACACGCTTCCATGAACTTCGTAAGTAGTGTTTAACACAAGGTCATCCAACACCAGTGTAAAACACATAAAATAATTAAGCACGCACATTCTTAACACAATCCAATCTTTTTGGACAATAAATTTCACTTGAAAACGACCTCATCAACTTACTCTCAAAACTGCAAGTCATAAAACCATAATTCTAAGAAATATGGAGCAACTATATTTCTCCCGAACCACAACCAAACACTCAGAAATGAATAGTTCACATACTTGTGAAGATATCTCACACTGCACAATGATCCAGAAGCCCAAATTCTGGATATAACAACTACCAACAACCATGATCAATACTTCAAATTTGTACAAGCATAGCAGCAATACAGAGCATATCCTAGAGCATACACATAATACCTATATACCTTCTTTATTATAATTTTCTCAATATCCTCAACATATACAATCCATAACCAAATTCCATGACATAGTTGACATCAATGACAACAACAACCAATTGAAATCAATGACAACACCTTCATACTTGCAACATGTTGATCTAGTCATGTTGTGTCTAGTGAAGCCTTGATGTTTGGGTGATTCCAATACAAGAGGTGCAGGGTTGGTCTGAGCTTTCCCATCAAAATTTCTCAATCCATGTGTGTGAAAAAGTAGTGTTCATGGTTGTGCCTCATGTACCCTTGAGGTATTTGGAGGATTCCCCTAGAGAGCTTGTAAAATCCTAGATTAAGACCATTCGGTCGTAGCTTAGTGTGGTGTAGGGTACATCTAATCATGCCCGAATTTACCATGTATGACCTTTTGTTGAGGTGACACATAATCCTTGGTTGGTCCATGCCCTTCTAAGACAAGAGGTGTAAAGGTGGTACATGACCTTTGGATACTCTAGGTCACACATTTAATTGGAAGTATTAGCCTCATAGTTGGTGGGCCCACATTAAGTCTATAAACCCACTTGATTAATTTTAGGAAAGTGCTAATGTTCTTGGTGTGTATTCATGTGCTAAACTAGTGATAAGCCACTCAACTTTAATAGCTAAAAATAGCCTTTTTACCCTCAAAAATTCAAGTCAATTAACCAATTTTTTTTCTTGTGTGAACATATCTCTCTCCAAAATCTAGACTATAGAACTATGCCTCCATCATACCTAGCCACACTTGTGCTCTACAAATTTGTGCTTGTACTTAGCCAAATTACACTTGTCAAATTGTGCTTGTGCTCTAAAAATCTACACCTATGCTCTAAGAAATTATCTCTATCAAACTATGCTTCCGCTTTGTAAAATTGCACCTATTTGTCAAATTGCACCTGAGAACTATAAATTTTCACCTATGTTTGTCCTAAAAAATAGAGAATATCAAATAGTACCCAATAGATATCCTTGATCAAAAGCTTATATTTTTTAATTAAATAGTATGACCATAGGCCTATTTCCCCCATTACCATTATCATTTCCTCATCCAAATTGTCCTTTCATCCTTCACATCACTTGGACTTATCAATTAATCCTCATTTTAATTTTTATCAATCATCCTAGCTAGTCTCCTTCATTTTAATTTTTATCAATCATCCTAGCTAGTCTCCTTCATTTTAATATACCATACAAAACATCACAATCATTTCATCTTAATCATCCCACATCTTCATCCTTACAAATTAAAAATTTATCAAAATTTAGATCTAGATCCTTACCTATCATTCTATAACTTAGGTGTTACTTAAGAACTTGCCTATATTAAGTAGCATTTTTGGTTATCCCATCATTTTGGATTATTTAGCTTCAGGATTTGGCTCCCTTGAGTTAATTTTTTCAAAAATACCCTATCCAATCTTGCTTTAGAACTTTCCTATCCTAAGTAAGCAATGATACATCCCAAAATCATTTTATATTCAAGGATCTAGGTTTTTATCTTTGATACAAACTTGATTTTGTATCTCCTAATCATCCACATCTGTCAATAGCCATCCTTTATCAAATCATCCATATCATCCCAAGATCAATATGTCTTCATCATATTCATCCAAATTTTAAGTCTTCATTGCCCCAATCCAACTTCTATGTCTAAATTATCTTCATCATCCAATCCTAATATAAGTCCAAGTCCAAGTCATCCCCTATCCAAATCCATCCATCACCTATCCTAAGACATCTCTCTAAAAGGATCCTCACTTTGCATGCCACTCACTAGCGCACAAGCTAAAATAAAAAATGGATTCTCAAGAGAATGTTACCATTGAGGATATCACCAATCGACCTACATCTCCCCATGATGAAGAAACTTATGTAGATCAAGCCAGACACTCTCCTAGGTTGCAGGACTTTGCTCAAGATCCCCATAACCAAGAAATGATACAAATAATATATGAGCTATATAAAGATACCATCTTATTATACCTTGTATCTAAAGGATCTAAACTTCCATCCAACTTTGATATGTCACAAATTAGGAGGCAAGATCCTTCTAATAATCCATCATCATCCAACCACTCTTTAAATAATATTTTGGGGTCACAACCTAACCTTAACCATCCCCTTTACACAACCACATCTCAACCAATGTTTTACCAAATCCTTTCATCCTCTTCTCAACTAAGACTGAACATTCCTACCAATACCACATACACATCTACCCACCCTACCATACCTACCCAACCCCTCACCACATCAATCAATGCTAATTACATTCACCCTCAAGTATCTCACACATCCACATACTTACATACTAATCAACATATCATAAACACCTCTCATCCTCCAAACGCTTCTAACACAAACCACCCTTCAACACCCCTTTACTAAGCCCAAAATAATCATCAATACACAAACACCCCTCCATCCACCAACATCATCATTTCCCAAGAACTACAAAATATAAAGAATATGATTCAAGGACTTAAAATGGGTCAAACCAAGAAGACCTATTAGTTTGAGGATATATGTCCTTACCCTTTTGATAAATCCATATTATCCATACCCTTCCCCAAGAACCATAGAGTACCCAAATTTGATAAATATCAGGGAAAGGGTGATCTCATTGAACATATCAAAGAGTTTTATGTAACATGTCAAGAGGTCACCTATAGCAAGGTCGTCAATAGCCCCTGCAAGCACCTTTCCCCGCACTCAAGTGTCATTTTGAGCACAAGCATGGCTTATCAGAAGCGTCAATTGGTCAAGCACGAGTGCCATTTTGCTCTATAAGTGCCATTTTAGGCACAATTGTAGCTTCACATGATGGAAGTATTGAAATTACAAGCAAAATCATGGCTCTATGGAACAATGCCTTCATTTTTCTTACTTTCCCATAATTAACCCACATTTATTACCCCTAACTACCCCAAAACCCACAAGTTAGATCACATACCAACTCTCCTGCATCCTCTGGCCATTGGTACTCCCACACATACTCTACATGATGCAAATTTCAAGGAATCACCATCATTTCTCCTTCACTTGCTCTAATCTTCTGCTCTCCAAATGCCAAGGTGAAAATGACCCTTTGGGGCCCCCTAAGGTCTATTTATAAGCTCCAAAACCTAATTTCTCCTATGACATGTGGAAAATACACTTACTCTAGATAACTTTTCCCATCCCTAAGCTTGTCATTCTAATTCTTCTCACCTTTTTCCTCATTTTCATCTAAAATGCATAACCACATCATTTGAGCTCGCCTTTTTTGAGACACCGCTTGAAATTATATTTCCATTTTTTTCACTCGATCTCTCAAGGGGGCATCACCTCCTATCACACCCATCCTATTAGGGAAAATTTTAAAACTTCTTTGATGCAACATCACTTTGGATGTTGCATCAAAGAAGGGAAAAAGTAAACACCTCAATTTGACATCACACCTTTGATCAAATAAAATTATAAATGTTAATTAATCTCGACCTTCCCCCTATAATTAATTAAATATCATATTACTTATAATATCAGCCATCTGGGCTATAATTAATTAAATATCATATTATTTAATTAATTATTTCACTCCATCCTATAATTAATTAAATATTTTAATATTTAATTAATTATTTTGTTTCATCCTATAATTATTTAATAAAATATTATTGCTTAATTAATTGATTACTAATTGATTATTTCACATCATCCTTTAATTAATTAAATATCATACTATTTAATTAATTATTCCATCCCACCTTAAAATTAATTAAATATCACATTTAATTAATTTATCTAAGAGTATTCCCTAAATTAATTAAGTATGTAATATTTAATTAATTTAAACTTAGTCTATATTCCATGATTAATTGACCTAACTCACACCCTAATCCTCATTAACATTTTCTCTAATTTTTAATTCTACTCATTCCCCCAAACTTGTAGACATGTGACATGTGTCATACAAGCCTATTAATGATTTGCATGTCCTCTTCCCCATGGAGCCACCCTACACTTTTCATTTATCACCACTTGTCATATTTTCATACCCTACTCATCTTACACCTTGCCACTTTTGTTTCCACTTTTTAAAATCTTGTTCTTCCTAATGTTTTCTCACACATGTGTGAGCACACCTTGCTCTCCACTTGTCACTTCCTTGTTCTTCCCAAGATGTGTTCACACATGTGTGAGAACACCTTTCCCTCTTCCCCATGCCACATGCAACCACATTGTGACACTTGTCACAATTATAAGCCTTCACCATATCCTTCAATATCCTTTGTCCATTTCATTATAAGATCTCAATCCTCCATTCATCCATCCAAAAATCTATAAATTGAATCCTTCTCATCCCATTTTCAACACATGCAATTTGAGTTAGCCAATTTATGTTAGAAAATCACTAAAACACCAATCAAAAATACAATCAAGAGAGAAAATATACAAGTTATGGGTGCAAACTTGAAGCTCAATCAATAGAGGTGAAAGTGTGAAGGTATAATAAATTTTATTGTCACTTGCTTTATGTTTTTGATTGATTTATCTTCATTATCATTTTCTCCCTCTTCAAATTGCATTAATAACATTCCTAGCCATAACATCTCATTTGACTCCATAATAGGTCATATTGAAGAATATTGCCCACAATAATCCTCCACCTCTTCTTCAAGTACCTCATCTCCATCCAAAAAATCATCTAATAATGACATATTTCAGTATTTTCTTCAAGGGCTATCCATGATAGATAACCATGAACTACAAACTAATCCAAAATTTGATACGAGTCCAATTTATGATCAATAAATCTCAATCCAAGCACCATCATAATTCCTACTCAAAATCCATTACCACCATGCCAACAATTTGAAGCTATCCTAGAGTCCCTTATTCATATCCCACTATTAAAACCAAATCTATGTCAAGAACACAATCCAAAGCATAAAGAAATTTTTTTTGAAGTGAATCAAGATCAAGTTACCCAAGTCCTCCAATCTCATCCTATTGTTGATCAAGATCACATATACCCTTTCCATTCCATTCATGATCCCATCCATCGTAATTCCATTCATGATCCAAAATAAATCATTTGATCCCCATCCATATTCTAATAACTTTCACTGCTATAAATGAGATACTTGCTTCCACTAGACACATAGATGATCTCCTTTGTGTTCATCCAGAACAAGAGTCTTTATCTCTATACATATTTGAAAAGGATGAAGTTGTAGTTGAATTCATATGACTACATGATGATATTCCAGCAAATACCATGAAGAGGGTTTTATATCAACTTTGAGGCAACAACACATTTTGAAGAACAATCAAAGTTCCTAGGTCCTCAAACTCAGGTCAAAGATATTGATCAACAAGCTACTATAGATCCAATCAACATTCTACAGAATGACAAAGTTCTAGTAGCCTATCAACTCGAACCACTCACTTTTGTCAGAGTAATATTTCTTATTGATGAGAAGACAACCACCATTGATGGTTCCCAATAGAAAAAATAATGATTAACACCTTATTTCCAACACAACACATACCCTATTTCCAATCAAAATTGTTAATGGATGCAATATCAAGGAAAAGGATTAGGCCTATAGGAATAGGGTATTCTAGAGCCAATACCATTTTTTGACAATCCTAAATATCAAGTTCTTGGTTATTTGATGATCAAGAAATCTAATGATGCTAGTGATACCTCCATGATACTAGGGGAAAATTTATCTAATTCAAACACCAAAATAGGGGCCATGAATAGTCCTCATAATAAGGTCGTTGCCAGCACTCCAACCATCCACATCATAAACCATCATTCCCAAATCCTTTCAACCATTAATTGGTACCAAAAAAATAAAAATTCTTGCAAATAAAAAGATTAAGGTTAATTTTTTGAAGATAATGAATCCAAAATTCAAAGTGGACACATAAAGTCAAAATAGATCCCAAAGAAAATTGGATCATGTAAAGCATACAATCCAAATCAAAATCCAATAGTCAATGAAACTATGGAGAAAAATTAAAAAATTGTTTTCCATGTATCAAAAGTGTCCACCTATTTAAAAAAATTCTACAGTACCAACTCACAAAGTGTGTGAAAAAATTGGTCCCAAACACACTCAAAATTTCATATCCACACTCCATCGTCCAACATCCCAAGTTTGGAAAAAAAAAAAATTCAAAATCCAAACCACCAAATAATTCATCCACACCTCATATCCCCCATCAAAATCTAACATCCCACCTAAAATCCTAAAATCCCAAATCCCACATTCACTATGTCCTGGCAGCAACACTTTATCATAAGGACTCTAATAGAACTCTATCATGATGTGCATATATAGACAAGGCCAACCCTAGTATCAACAAAGATCACAAGAACATATGTGGGTTATATACAAGTTCCCTTATCTTGGAAAATAAAATCTTCAAGGAATGAAATTATTGACACATTATGACAACAACATCTACATCAATCAGCATCACTAGGTGGTTCCACATAGTTGATGACCATTCAAAAAATCAAAAAAAAAATAGTAAAGATTAAAATCATCCTCTGGTGAAAACAACTTTGGTGGTGCCTTGGGAAAGTACCATGGTGAAGACTTGACAAAAAAGCATCATGTGTAGCAAAAATAAATAAAAAGGAAACAAAAGAAAGTAAAGATAAAAATCATCCTCTAGTGAAAACCATTCTTATGGCACTTTGGGAAAGTACCATGATGAAAACCCATCTGTGGGAGTCATGTGTAAAATCGATTATCTGTGTGCACCATTCTACTTGGGATCATCTTATCTCATGCATCATGTTATTTTATCCTCACACCACTATCCATCTAATTCATTCCATTTTCATCCATCCTCCCTATCTAGCTTGATCTTGATGAATACTAGGGGCATATACTTTAAAAAATGTTGGAAAAATCTTGAAATGGTCATTTCTTTTGACCATATAATATCCCATGCCAGACCATCACCTACATCTAGCACTATCCAAATAGTTAGCCTAGGAAAAACATGTTATCCTATTGCAAGATAGTCCTTGAAAGTAAAACTATTTTTCCTAATTCCTATCCTCCCCATCCTTCACATATCCATCCATCACACTAGTTCATTCATCCATTCATAGTATCCATTACATTGCTAGACACTGGGGGCAGTTGCCTACATCCTTCTTTGGAATAAATTTTGATATATTTCTTCCATCTCACTTGATAATCTGGACACCTCCTAAAAAATCAAAAACATTCAAATATGTAAAAATCCAAAAACATCCAAATATTAAAAAATTCCAAAAAACATCCAGATATTCCAAAAATCCAAATATCAAAAAATCTAAAAATCATTCAAATAATCCAAAATCCAAAAACATCCAAATGGTTCACAAAATCCAAAAAAACATTCAAATATTCAAAAATCCAAAAATAATAGATATTTTGAAAATTAAAAAAAAATAGATATTCTGAAAAATCCAAAAACATTCAAATATTCCAAAAATGTTCAAAAACAACCTCAAATAGTCCAATAAAAGTTCAAAAAAAATTAAAAACCTAAAAAATTCACCAAAAAGCAATCAACACAACTCGTCCATCCACATCAAAATCATCATCCATAATAAACCTATCATCACACTCATCTTTGACAAAGTAAGTAGAAGCAAATATGGTAATCATTGAAACCTAGAACATTCACGAAAAATTGCAAGCATCGATCATTGGTGAAACAAATTCATTACCTACATGTCAATTACCTAAATCATCTCCCCCGTTTATGGGGTTGGGGAGGTTAACCTGCCCAAAAACGTAAGAAATGACATTAAATAAAGACCACCGAAAAAAGATTGGATCAAAATCAACTTTTATGGGGCTGCAAGGGGCAATTTGAGGATGGCAGGAATAGGTTGTGTAGTAAGGGATCGTGAGGGGAAGATCCTAAGGATGGTAGGTAGAAAGGTCCAAGTAACTGTGAATAATGATACAGAATTCCAAGCGGCTCTATTGGGTCTAATAACGAGAAGAAAATAAAAATGTGATAAGGTGCATTTGGAAGGTGATGCAACAAACCACTACTGCTCACAAAATCACAATGTAATATAGTGTCTATTGCAGCAAAAAACAATTTATAAAACCTTAACAAATGCAAACACATTCAAAATTTTATTGCATTCAACAAGGTCTGCAACAACATTGATATACAATAGCTTCCACATATGTCAAACTATGCCAATCTTGAAACACCAACCTATAGACGAACACAAGCAAACTTCATTTTCTCTACCAAAAATTTGACAATTTTCCTTTTTGAATAGCAAAAAGTACCTACAACACACCTCAAATAATATCAAATCCTCCTTCCCTCAAAACAATTACCATTTTCACACATTCTTCTCATTCTTTTCTTGTCAAATACCTCTTTAATTCGTATGCAACTAAAAATCTCATCATATTCAGCATATCACTGCTCCCTCATTACAATGAATTTTCCAAAATGGTTTATGGTTTTTATGCTCCTCCTCGGCTTTTCAGAACATTTTAAATTTCTTGATTTCATTAAGAAATGAGAAAGTTATGGCTATTTTACTAAGACTGGTTCTCTCAGTTATGACTTCAAACAATCTATCTCTTCCATGCTAGTCAAACTTCCAGAACACCCCTTACTCCTTAGATGTGGGTTTCCTCTTTTTTTGGCTTGAGATTCAAAATTACCTTACCGCCTTACACCCACTCTCTCCACTCCATCAACGCCAATCATTTCAATCCTCCAACAAAATGCAATTTCAAATTTTCTGAATGGAGTTACAATTTTACAATAAATGGCCACTCATAGGCTTGGGAATGGAAATTTTCCTTTTTGGAAAATTAACACTTCTCAAACATTTTTAAAACAATAAAAAAGAGAATCAATTAATTAATTGATTTTTCACAATCTCAACATCAAACTTTACTGTGCTATGCAAGAAAAATCAAAACAAAACACAAACATAAATTTTATTTTTGTTTTTGGTTGTGCAGGATTGTCCGTGCACCCAGATGCTCTTGCATCAGAAGGGGATTCATAGTTAGTGGTGAACACAATACGAACAACGCAAATACCTAATTAGAAGTTGCAAAATGGCTCATGCAAATTAAGGAGATACTGAAAGTGTTTGGTGAATCCACTATAATGCATGTTTATTGGGAGGGAAACAACCTAGCAAAAGACGTTACAAAGACTATTGTTGAAATGACAGAACGTGAGATAGATGTTGTTTCAATGATGGATTGGCAAGCCTTCTATTGCCAATCCAAAGGATCACATATGCTTGATAGTGTTAACCATAAGGAGGTAAGGCATTGGGCATAATGGCTCATTAAGTTTGGGGATAAGAGGATAGTTGTAACTCTAAGCAATCATAATCCAAGGGCTATTTATCAAAGTGTAGGTGGAGAAGATTATATTATAACAAATGGTGATACAATGGATACTTACATTTTCATGGTTGCTAGAAAGCGATAGATGGCTTTCTACAATGATGTGTAGAAGATGAGACTTATGGAGATATTCAAGACTCAGGCGGGGGTGGTGTTACAAGCAATAAGGATGGTGTTGGGTGATGAGTATCTGAGCAGAAATAGCTACTACTGAGTCAACACAAACATTACATATATATTCCTAGCAATGCTTTTGGATGCAAGAGAAACTGAGGAGACTATGGAATCCCTAATGACAAAGCTTGTGAGGTCGCGCTGGCATGGAGGCATGAAGGGTTATCTGTGTCATGTCATTTACTGCTCACAAACTCACAATGTAATATAGTCTCTATTGCAAAAAAAAAAAATCATAAAACCTAAACAAATGCAAACACATTCAAAATTTTATTGCATTCAATAAGGTCTGCAACAACATTGATATACAATAGCTTCCACATATGTCGAACTATGCCAATCTTGCAACACCAACCTATAGATGAACATAACTTCATTTTCTCTACCAAAAAATTAATAATTTTCCTTTTTGAATAGCAAAAATTACTTGCAACACACCTCAAATAATATCAAATCCTCCTTCCCTCAAAAGAATTACCATTTTCACACATTCTTCTCATTCTTTTCTTGTCAAAAACCTCTTTAATTCATATGCAACAAAAAATCCTGTCATATTCAGCATATCACTGCTCCCTCATTACAATGAATTTTCAAAAATGGTTTCTAGGTTTTATGCTCCTCCTTCTCAGCTTTTCAAAACATTTTAAATTTCTTGATTTCATTAAGAAATGAGAAAGTTATGGCTATTTTACTAAGACTGGTTCTTTCAGTTACGACTTCAAACAATCTATCTCTTCCATGTTAGTCAAACTTCCAAAACACCCCTTACTCCTTCCTAGATGTGGGTTTGTTGGAATCAAGGAACACTGAGAGGGGGGTGAATCAGTGTTCTACAATTTTTAACTTTATTAATCTAATCTTTAAAGCACTTATAACATATAACCAAAAGAAAGATGCATGAACATAAGACAAGCAACCACAACACCATAACATAAGAATTTTTTACATGGAAACCCTATTAGGAGAAAAACCACGATGGAGGGAAATCCACAATATTATCTGAGTATACTCAAAAGGATGTTTACAAGATGGGAATGCACTTGCATTCAAGCACACTGCCTAGAGCTCACTACTCAAGAACATAAAGGCTCACTGCCTTACAATCAATGTCAAAAGAAAACTAGAGTGGTGAACTATGAAATAGCATCTACAAATGCCTGAGATTAGTTCTGGTTAAGCACATTAATCGCTTTCTTGACCTTCTATCTGATTCTGCTCTTTTTCTCTATTCTACTTTAATTCGCATCACAAATCCTCTTCTACACAAGTGAAACTGTGCATAATCTCTCTACAATCCTTCTAACATTTGCAGAACTCATCAACACCCTTCATAGATATATCAAAATGATATAAATGATCGCTTATATATATCCGCTACTAAGGATTTAATCACTTCATGTCAACTTCAACAAAATAGAAAATATTTACAAATTTTAGGCTCAATCCATAATTAATTTTCAATGTGCACCAACCAAAGTCGGCCACAACATAGTGAGGACACAAATCAACATGCTCGAACACAAAAATACTTAAACAATTACTCCTTGAATATCCACAACACGCTACATCCACCAAGTCGGCCTTCTTGCACTATTAAACAAAAAATCATCAACCAGATCTTCTACCTTGCACACGGATCGATACGAGGCTCTAAGATTCACATATCATATACCAAACAACCTTCCCTGAGATCCACAACTCAAAATAATAACAGAAAATTTGCATGTGAATCGATGAACATAATTATGTTGGATGCTTTGTTCTAGTTTGATAGTTAATTACAAAACTTCGATCTGACTTCTGGTATGATCAAATGTTGACGTGCGGATCGAATCACTGACTAGGATTGCCATCAATGACAACACCAGAAAACATTTGCAGTATCTCTTGCCAACAATCTCCCCCTTTGGCATTGATGGCAAAACTTGGTGAAAAATAACTAAATGCCAGATCGGTACCAACATAAATACACTTCCAACCTTCAAAACTTCAAAAACACAACTCCCCCTAAGATGATTAAGGCATTTTTCACTGTCCCACTCTCCCCCTTTGACATCAATGGAAAAGATGGGGAATCTGCATACAAAATTTCTATAAACAAAGTATACAAACATGCCTCACTAACTTACATAGACTTGAATAGATCTGCAAAATTGTTCTTCAACAGGTTCAAAATTGTGTCCCAACCTTTCTTGAGACTCTCCAAAATAGTCATGTGACCATAGAATAAATAAGATTGCATCTCTATAGGCTCAAGGTTCACCGGATCACTAACTTCCAAAGCTTCTTGTGCTTCCTTCAATGCAATCAACATTGTTTCCATCTTCAGACCAATTAGGCCTCTAAGCTCACATGCTCTTTCCACAATTCTATCATTATCATGCTTCAGATTCTTTATCTTATCAAGTAGGGATATAACCTGACTTTCTTGTTTTCCAATAGAAACAGTTAAAGGATCAAAGGCTTCAAAAATATCAGCTAACTATTTCTCATGATCCTTAATCTTCTTCTCATTTTCCTTAGTAAATTTAGACAAAGATAAACATGACTTATAGATCTTTCCTCCTTCAGATAGTGCACTTTGAATATTCTTCACACAAGTAGCTAATAATGATTTGTCATTAGCAATCATGCACTTTACCCTATTGAACCTTTTATCATCAAATTCCTTTTGTACCTTTTCCTCAACTGACTTCTCAAGGGACTCAAAATGAGTACTTACATAATTAATAAGCTTATTCAGCTCACCAGAGGGAGAACCAGATGAATCCTTAACATGAGAAGGCATGATTCTCTCTAGAATACTAGATGCAAGACTCAATAGCTCACTATCCTCAATATGAGACTTCAACAATTCTTCCCTAGCTTTTGCCTGAGCAAATGATGCAACTTTCAATTTTTGAATCAGAGACAAAGTAGCCAAATTAATAGGACCTTCACCTAATTCAAGGTCAAACTCTTCCTATTGCTCTTCCAAAAATTTCTTCACTACCTCTGCAGTGTCTCTTGCTTCCATAGGAATTTCCTTTACTTCAACCTTCTTTTCTTCAATCACTATTTCCTCAGCTACATATTCCTGGTTGTCTTTAGGAATCTCAACTTCTTCAACTGTCACAACTTCAGGAGCTTTAGTCTCCATAGGAACTTTTGTATCATGCACATCAAGAGGAATCTGGGTGTCCTCAACTGTATCTTCCTTTACCTCTTCAGCCACCGGACCAGATGCAATATCTTCATCATGACCTTCAGAAACAACATTGATTTTGTTCCTTAACAAAACTTCCTTTAGAATTATTTCAGTTCATTTTGCTACCTCTTTAGTCCGACCAATCATAAGCTTGTGTACTCTTATTTTTCTCTTGAAATCCTTCTTAGCACCATTTAGAATTGACTTCATTTCCTCAATATACATTACCAGACATAAATCTGCAAGAATGCACTCTCTCATCTGCTCATCTTCAGTTCTTGCACTTACTCTCCTCATTTCCAAAACTTCATACAGTCCCTTAGGCAACTCATACATGATCTCAATGAGAGTCATATTGAAAGCATTCAAATAATTTATTGTTGCTTCTTTGATAATTATTTGACCAACACTATCAATGGTATCATACCATTCACATAGTGGCTTAAGATTACCATCCTTGATTACGCCTCTCTAAACTTCCTTTATAGACATACCAGGTTTTTCGGTCTTCATCTTCTTCTTTGCTTTCTCCTCTTCACCAAAGGGCTTGTCCTTAGAGACTGGTGTTGCCTTTGTGCCCTTTTGCTTAATTTCTCTCACTTCATCAGATTTTGTTTCCTCATCTTCCTCAACTACAACATAAACTCTTTTGATTTTATCCTTCTTCCTCTTTCCTTCTCTACCGGATTTCTTCACTTGAGCTTTCACAAGGTTTGATTTCACTATAGGCCCAGATAAGGGTGCAGAGCTCCTTGTTGATCTAGTTCAGGTAGAGGATGTTGTCAGACTAGTAGATTTAGTTCTAGTTGGCTCTCCTGCTTTAGCTTGTTCTCCCTTTCTTCTAGCTTCTCTCATAGCTTCTACAGATATACCCATGCTCTCTACAAAGGCTTCCACTTCCTTACCTTCCAGAATATCATAGGTTTCTTCAACTACTCATGTACTTGCATATCTTTTTCTTCATAGATTCCAAACCTCTCTTATGTCGATTCCTGAGGTTTACTCAACAAATGTTGTGCATATAGTTCCAAGATGTTCTCCTCAACTTCATAGCCCATTGGCATAATCCAGAACATTCTAGGATCTACAGCTTCCATCAAGCATTGATCAATGTCAACCATAAAATAGATAATGTCCTTGTACTTCTCCACAATAGACTTAGGAATTCTTTCTCTTACTTGCATCTCACTATAAAACTCTTGAAATATCCCTAGATAATAGCTTTCCTTGTCTTACTATCACCAACTCTGTGCAAGATATCTCTAATTTGAATAGCTATTGGTTTATTAGCTTGCCATTGAACTTTTCCAAAACCAAGAACTTCATTCATAACGTATAAGAACAGACACAATAGCAGATTACCATACTTAAAGGAATTATTCTTATCTTTCTTGATCTTACCAAGATTCTCTATAAGATGACTTTTGAGTAACTCACATAGATCATACTCTGCATTCTCCTTCACCATCTGATATGCTGCATAGATAGTTGTACCAGATATAGAATTATCTCAGCTGGAATGATAGATCTTGTAACCAATGACCATAGATGCAAATCTGACATCCACTTCAATAATATCAACAATTGTCATAGCTCTTTTATCAAACACTAAACCGATTGCATCAGTAACTGTCAAATTCTTCACGGACTTCAAGATCAGCAACCCACCAGAGGAATTTAAAATAGTAATAGCGCTTATGGATTCTTTTGTAATCTTAAAAGGTTGACTCAACCACATAAATTCAGCATGAACTCGGCTCAAAATATACCAGACCCACTCATTTTCTTCAAACATGGGATATTTTACAATCTACATGAATTTTTTCTGCTGTAAGGTTTTGAATTCAGGCATAACACATAAATCCTCTCCAACTATATGATTTGAATACAAATTCAACAACTGCGAGCTCCCTAACTCCTCAATATTTGCATGAATGTATGCCCTAATGTCTTCAATATGCAAGACGTCGTACAAAATAGACGAAAATGCACCTAAGGGCTTTGTCTCAACAGATTTGAAAGGATGCCACTTGAATTTCAAACAGGGTCTATCCTTGATATCAACTACCAACAGAGCAGCCATTTTCACAAATTCACAAGTTCACAAGTTTTCCCAATAAATACCTTTTTTTCTGAATTAGGGTTTGATCGCTGAATCGCCTTCACACTTGAATCTTTTCCATTTTTTTCCAAAGTTCACTTCATAGCTCTCCAAAATTCTTCTTCTCAAAATGTAAAGTGACAAATGACCTTTTTATCATTCGCACACCTAAATTTTTGTCACAATAAATGCTTTTTCCCTAACTCATCCGGATACCCTGTTTCCATACTTTGTGAAAGATAACTCTTATGCGGACCTTAAATTATGCATAAATACTCTCTCCAACTATTTCAATAGCATCTGTAGATCATCATTGCAATCACTGCACTCATCCATATCCCAGTACCAACTACCCACAAGGGGTTTGAAGGATTTTCTTGAGAACTCCCCCTAGGCCAGAAGCCCTAAACTAACTCCCAGAGGAATTACCAGCACCAGATTCTAGTGTGGAATCATTTCCTGCAACAAATAGACTCTTCTTCACCCATATCTTCTTCATTTTCTTCTTGATCTCATCTATAGTGACTTTTCCTTTTCCCTTTTCATCCTTCTACGTGTTTCTCCCTTGATTTACCAAACCCTTTCTTCTTTTGCAAAATCTAACAATGTGACCAGATTTGTTGCAATTGTAGCACACCACATTTCTTTGTCTAGACCAGTTGTTCCACTTATTTTCTCTTGATCTACACTGGTTAGCAATATGGCCAAATCTATTGCATGTATAACATCTAACATTTCTATAAAATTTGTTCATCATATTTTTGCATTCATTTGACTTATGACCATACTTATTACAATTAAAGCACTGACCTGAGAATGATGGACCACTTGGATTCATTTTGTTTCTACATTGAGCCACCATATGACCAAATTTATTGCAAAAAAAATAGTAACCATTGAACCTTTGAGCATTAGGTAGTCTTACCATATACCTTCCAGCTTTGTTCATTTGATTTCCTTGCCTAAATCTCCTTTGTCCAGATCTGAAACTTTTTCCTTTCTCATATCCAAGACCTCGTTTGTCACCTTCAATCCTCTAACTTTTAATTAGTTCATCAAGATTGGTTGATCTAATCTTGAACTTCTCCTTGAATTCATTTGTAGTAGCAAGTTCATCTATGATATCAACAATCTGCTTTTTAAGCTCTTCTTCATTATTTCTAAATTGTTCCAATTCAAGCTCCAACTAATTGAATCCATCAGTAATTCAGCTACATTCTTCATATTTCTCTTTCAAGGACTGAGCAAGCTTCTCTTCACTCTTCTTTCTATCTTCAATCTCCTTGGTCATCCTCATTACAATAGATTCCATCTCATGCTTTAGGACTGCATTATCTCTGGCAATATTTTCACATTCTTCTGTATTTTCCTTCAGGGCTTGACTCAGTTGTTCATCTTCAATACTTTTACTCTCTTTCTACTTGTTTTGATCAAAGAGTTCCATTCTCTTCTCCCTGGACTTATTGATTTTATCTTTCAATGATTGAACAAATTTATCAGCATACATAAGATTTGCTTGCAATTCTCGGACTTTAGATTTTGACTGATCAAGATCTTCTAGGGCCACCAAAATTTGTTATTGAAGACTGCTTGAATCCATTGAATCACTTTCCCAGATCTTCCCCAAGCTATTAAACTTCTTATGAGGAACTAGGCTTTGATACCAATTGTTGGAATCAAGGAACACTGAGAGGGGGGGTGAATCAGTGTTCTACAATTTTTAACTTTATTAATCTGATCTTTAAAGCACTTATAACATACAACCAAAAGAACGATGCATGAACATAATACAAGCAACCACAACACCATAACATAAGGATTTTTTACTTGGAAACCCTATTAGGGTAAAAACCACGGTGGAGGGAAATCCACAATATTATCTCAGTATACTCAAAAGGATGTTTACAAGATGGGAATGCACTTGCATTCAAGCACACTACCTAGAGCTCACTGCTCAAGAACAGAAAGGCTCACTGCCTTAAAATCAATTTCAAAAGAAAACTGGAGTGGTGAACTATGAAATAGCATCTACAATGCTTGAGATTAGTTTCGGTTAAACACATTAATCGCTTTCTTGACCTTCTGTCTGATTTTTCTCTTCTGCTCTATTTTGCTTTAATTCACGTCACAAATCCTCTTCTGCAAAAGTGAAAGTGTGCATAATTTATCTACAATCTTTATGACATTCACAACACTCATCAACACACTTCATATATATATCAAAATGATATAAATGATCACTTATATATATCCACTACTAAGGATTTAATCACTTCATGTTAGCTTCAACAAAATAGAAAATATTTACAAACTGTCAGCTCAATCCACAATTAATTTTCAATGCTCACCAACCAAAGTCGGCCACAACATAGTTAGGACCCAAATCAACTTGCTCAAACACAAAAATACTTAAACAATTAGTCCTCGAATATCTACAACACGCTACATCCACCAAGTTGGCCTTCTTGCACTGTTAAACATAAAATCATCAATTGGATCTTCTAACTTGCACATGGATTGATACGAGGCTCTAAGATTCATAGATCATATACCAAACAACCTTCCCTGAGATCCACAACTCAAAATAATAACAGAAAATTTGCATATGAATCGATGAACATAATTATGTCGGATGATTTGTTCTAGTTTGACAGTTAATTATAAAACTTCGATCTGACTTCTAGTATGATCAAACGTTGACGTGCGGATTGAATCATTGACTAGGGCTGCCATCAATGACAACACTAGAAAACATTTGCAGTGTCTCTTTCCAACAAGGTTTCCTCTTTTTTTTGGCTTGAGATTCAGTGACCATTCAAAAATTACCTTCCTGCCTTACACCCACTCTCTCCACTCCATCAACTCCCATCATTCCAATCCTCCAACAAAATGCAATTTCAAATTTTTTGAATGGAGTTACAATTTTACAATAAATGGCCACTCATAGGCTTGGGCATGGAAGTTTTCCTTTTTGGAAAATTAACACTTCTTAAACATTTTTAAAACAATAAAAAAGAGAAACAATTAATTAATTGATTTTTCACAATCCCAACATCAAACTTTACTGTGCTAGAGGAGTTGAAGATTTAAAATAATAGTGCCTGCAAGAAAAATCAAAACAAAACACAAACATAAATTTTATTTTTGTTTTTGGTTGTACAGGATTGTTCATGCACCCAGATGCTCTTGCATCAGAAGGGAATTCATAGTTAGTGGTGAATACAATACGAACAAGGAAAATACCTAGTTAGAAGCTGCAAAATGGCTCGTGCAAATTAAGGAGATACTGAAAGTGTTTGGTGAATCCACTATAATGCATGTTTATTGGGAGGGAAACAACCTAACAAATGATGTTACAAAGACTATTGTTGAAATGACAAAATGTGAGGTAGATGTTGTTTCAATGATGGATTGGCAAGCCTTTTATTGCCAATCCAAAGGATCACATATGCTCAATCGTGTTAACCACAAGGAGGTAAGACATTGAGCATAATGGCTCATTAAGCTTGGGGATGAGAGGATAGTTATAACTCTAAGCAATCATAATCCAAGGGCTATTTATCAAAGTGTCGGTGGAGAAGATTATATTATAACAAATGATGATACAATGGATACTTACATTTTCATGGTTACTAGAAAGCGATAGATGGATTTCTACAATGATGTGTCAAAGATGAGACTTATGGAGATATTCAAGACTCAAGCGGGGGTGGTGTTACAAGCAATAAGGATGGTGTTGGGTGATGAGTATCTGAGCAAAAATAGCTACTACTGAGTCAACACAAACATTACATATATATTCCTGGCAATGCTTTTGGACACAGGAGAAACTAAGGAGACTATGGTATCCCTAATGACGAAGGTCGTGAGGTCACGCTGGAATGGAGGAATGAAGGGTTATCTATGTCATGTCATTCCAGGAAGGGGGCTCTTTCCTAATGGTCAGCCTGCTCTAAAATTTTGTAGTGTGGAAAATGGAACCCTGCTACAGTTTGTAATATGGGGCCAAAACATGAATGTGATTGGGAGGAGGAATTAGGCGAGGGTTGGTATAAATTTATTGATGGGGTATGTGCATGGTATGGTAGTGGGAGATGTGAATTGGGCCTTTGCACTGGAGCAGGAAGATGACGAGAACCAAGAGAATGGTGTTGAGGTGATATAGTAATCAACAGAAGGGAAAAAGAAAGGTGTAGCGAGGATGGTAGTATAGGTAATATTTAAATGTATCAAAATATATTTAATGCTTGAGTCAATTTTTTAATATAGATGGCTCTATTTTTGTATGGAAACTCTGTATATTAGCCTATTAAGAGGCTATAGATGTAACTTTTTCGCTCTCAATATATGGTTGTGGCTCCACATCGTCACATTAACATATCAAAAAAATAACTAAATCATCTAATTCAACATCCAAACAACTGCCTTAATGGATATATTATTCCTACAATGGACATCATCCTGGATAATAAAAACAATCTCTCTAGCGAGAGATATGAAAAATTTGATATGTTTTGTTAGTCATTCTTTTATTTTGATTTATCTTTTGACTCTTTCTATCACTTGTTTGAAGCCACCTCGATCTTCAATATCTTGGTGTCTAGAGGAATACAAAATGGGGCATAGTCATTGGCTTTGCCTACTATGTTTGTGGGATGTTCTTATAATAATACCATGGCGAATACTTTCCTTATGTCTAGAGGTAGTCTTGAAGGCAATACAAATGATCTTTTCATATCAAGTTCTTTATACCTTTTGTGTATAGGCCTAACTTGCTTTGAGCTTCATTCTCTCGCATGATAAAATAAGGTTTTTCATATGTCATGTATTAATAAGGATACTCCTATTTGTTTGTAGATTCAAATTCCATGCAATAGATATGATGCCACCCTATTTCTTCATACCTTGGTGCATAGTGTCTACTTGTTATATCAAAATAAGGGTTTCTCTCTACATTTTATAGCATAACCAAAAGAAAAATAAAAAACATTTTTCCCATCCTATTTTCCAATCAAAAATCTCAAATCATCATCCTAATAACTATAGCTTTCATCAATATTTATCAACATCATCCATATATCTATCTATTCATCTATTCATCTATCCATCATTATCCAAAATCATTTCTTCTATCCTACTCATCATACTAACTATTCTATCTAAGTATCATGACATAAACAAAAAAATCCATCACATCCTACATCCACAAATCATTAATACCATCATAATATCACACATCCTACATATATAATCATAACATCATCATATATTCATCATATATCATCAAAAATACCAAAAAAATTATAGCATTACATCATGTGTCATCACCTAATCTAAGCATCATCATAATCCATCCATCATATATCATCAAATCAAATGGAAATTATTAGATGCATACATTAAATCACATAGATATACATCACATGCAAATAACATCATAGTCACATAAATATCTCTTCTCATCACATATATATCAAAAATATGTCTTGATACAAATTCCATATATAAATGTCCACACCCATTGAACAAGCACTACATTAACAAAATTTGTCACTACCACCTAAGGGACTGTCATAGCCTCCCAATCACCTATCTCTTGTTGGGTGTGAGCAAACATATCTAGCTCTTGAGGCACATCCTATATCTCCCCAAACTATCTCCTAACCCTATTAAGAAGATATCACTCAAGGATATGAGGATTCCACCCAATGAGCCATCGAGTTTGTCTATAAAAAGAAAGATGTCTTATGTCATCCTCCCAAGCCCCAAAAATCAACCATGTCCTCCAAATGAACTTATCCATGTCATCAATAACTCTCCTCCAATAATCAAGGTCTCCCAATCAATGTTATGTCAACATAGCATCATAACAGTAGACATAAGGATGTCTCACCTGATGATCAACATATCCCAATGGATGAGTAATAATATGCTCCCACACCCATATGTGAAACAATGTCACCCCAACTAATAAATGCATAGCAGAATGATACACCACATAGTTTATATCATGATAAAGATGGGCCAATACACACGACCATCATGTATGGAAAAATCCATCTAAAAGCATCCTCTCAATGATGTGTCTCCATCTAATTAAAAAACCACATGATCTATGATAAGACACAATCACTCTAGATATCAAGCCTCTTAGCACCAAGGGGAGGTCATCATAGATCCCTACTCCATGTTTGAGGTCCATCTCACCATCCTTGGTGTCGAGACAACCATCATGGAACACTCACTACAAAGCCTCCTCACCAATGTCTATGTTGTATACAACTTGATCACCCATTATCAGGATCCTCAAGATCCTCTATACATCCTCAAGGGTGATGGTAGCCTCCCCAGTCAAAAATATGAATGAGGATCTCTCATTGTGCCATCTCTCTAAAATAGTGGTCATGAATGCCCTGTGTGTCCTAATCTCAGGTATGAATGTAGCATAGAACAATCCAACTGCATCCAGGAACTCAACATCTAGCTCACTAAGGTGGCTAATCCTTTGCAGAACGATAGGATGATGCTCTCACAACATAATAGGGCCTAGAGAAATTTATAAACACAACACACACATCAATTTTCCAAAAAAATAGAAAAAACACCAAAATTTGTAGCTCTCTATTTCAAATACAGTTTGACAAAGTTTTTCTAGTCATATGCGACCTAAAAATTTAAAAGCATCAAACTATCTAATCAATTATGATCCTTTTTCAAAGGCTTCAAATTATTTAAATCACATGCAAACATTTTTTCAAAGGAATCATGATAGATATATCATTTTTGAACCAAAAATTAAGTGTGTCATATTTTTTCAAATGTGCATCCACACCTTCAAATGCATCACGTCAAGTTCCAAACACATCACATTATCTTTCAAAGGCATTGAAGATACTTTCATGCATTTGATGAACTCCTTAGACCTAGCATTTATTGCACTAAAAATGACAACTAAGGATGAAAGGGTTTGATACATACCACCTTAGGTCCTTTGGTTGGTCACTGGTACTATCATACTCGATTGCTCAATGAATCACACGTGGTACACTAGCCATCTTTGTAGAAAATTCATCTCAAATCTCTCTCAAAGCTCTCAAATTTATAAATTAGGAGTAAGCAAATGACTTGAAAATGACCCCCAAGGGTCTATTTATAGACTTTCAAACCCTATATTCCCCCATCCCACCCACTGCATCCCATTTTCATCATGACCCAACTCTCTTGATTAGTTTCCTCACCAAACTGAACCCAATTTTCATCCCCATCTTCACCAAACCTATCCCATTTTCCTATCATCACCTTGACACAAAAAAAATTGGTCGAGTCTCTCAAGGGGGAAACCTACCATCTAACCATCATCCCTTCATCCATTGGGCCACAGTGGGGCACCATTATTACCAATTTTTTCTATATCAGCAATTTCTTTGAAATAACACAATAGGTTACATTGTCTCAAAGAGTAACGAAAGGGGTGATTATCACACATCACGCATTCTTCTAATTCATCATTTCTAGTCATTATCACTCATCATGCCCCTTTCGTTACTGTTATTTAAATAATTTCCAATATTTGATTAAATTTACCCATTTCCCTCCATTGGTTAAATAATTTTTTAGTTATTTAATTATTTCATTATTTCCCTTTATCATCTTTAATTAAATAATGTTTAATTATTTAATAATGTTTAATTATTTAATAATGTTTAATTATTTAATAATGTTTAATTATTTCCCTTTATCATCTTTAATTAAATAATGTTTAATTATTTAATTAATTAATCATTTTCCCGCATCCACTTTAATTAAATAATTTTTAATTATTTAATTAATTCCAAATATTATTCTTGTCTACATAATTAAATATTTTTTAATTAAATATTGTATTGTCCTCTTATCCGCATAATTAAATAGTTTTTTAATTATTTAATTAAATCATGCATTCTTTCTCATCTATCATAATTAAATAATTTTTAATTATTTAATTAGCTAATTATTCCTCCAAAATTAAATAAATTATTTAATTTATTTATTTTGAACATTCCTCTTAAAAATAAATAAAATATTATTTTATTTATTTCCTAATAATAGTTTTTTCTTATCTTCTATCTCCTAATCCTAAATTTAGTGATCATTCCTAAAAAATAATGAGTGAACTGAACTTCACTTCACTTCATCTTTCCATGCAAACTCATGCATGATCCTCCTGATCTCCCATCAGTCCTCATCTATCAATCTCATCTTGCATCCCATGACATTGATCTCATGTTCTGAAAAACCTATAAAATCAAGCA
This sequence comes from Sequoia sempervirens, assembly GCA_007258455.2. Taxonomy (NCBI): domain Eukaryota; kingdom Viridiplantae; phylum Streptophyta; class Pinopsida; order Cupressales; family Cupressaceae; genus Sequoia; species Sequoia sempervirens. Next base: position 6,815,952 of record VDFB02000012.1, on the reverse strand, counting down.
TCCTTTGATCATTCAATCACTCCTCGATTCAACAACTAAAATCTACTCAATTCATCTTGCTTTTGCACAACAAGGTTATACTATGTTTATGAGCAATCCACATATCATACGATACAAAATAATTCTTAGACTTTTGACAATGGAGTAAGACTAGGCGTTTTTGAGTGAGGTAAAGTAGGTTAGATTAGTTTGATTTGATTTGCATTCTTTTGATTGATTTTATTTGAATTGTGTACATGCTTCATTGGTAATAGGTCTAATTCGATCATTAGAATAGGGTTTTAATTTTATTTGATTTCCTATTTTGCAATTGAATCCTTTGATCGTCTCATCCAGATTTATTCCTATTCACAATATGTTTCTCATGCAACCAATCACACCATTGAATAGGTTAAAGACATCCCATTATTAGGTATTATACTATCCACATCTCCCTCCTAATTAGAATCCATTAATCCCTATATATTCACTATCCTACTAAATTTTGGACCTATAGATAGAATATAACACTTATACATGTCTCAAATATACTTGAAAATACTATTCATTATACTATAATTCTCCTTATCTAGACTAGAAATATGCATGCTTAGGACTCCCACTACTTGGGAAATGTGTACTCCAATGTAGACCATAACATACATAAATTTACCTTGACCATAGTTATGCAGGGGAAATGGATCATTTCCTCTATCTCATATTGTTTTCAATTGAAATGTGTTCTTATAGGAATGTAAACCCTTGCTAGTTTAAAATCATACATCTAAACTACTTCAAAACATGTTGGGATAATTTGTTGTAGACCTTGCATAAAAATAGATTTTTTGTATAGTCATGTTGTGTGCCTATGTAGGGTGACACTTTGGGGAGGTTAATATATTACTAAGGGATTTATGTATAACATTAAAATCATTTAGTGGAATATTAGGGGAAATATATTTAATACTGTTGGACTCAGGGAACACTGAGAGGGGGGGTGAATCAGTGTTCAACAAATCTAAACTTTAAATCTAGACCCTAAACCATTTATAGTACATAAATAGAAATAAAGATGCAAGCACATGAACAAGATAATCAAAGCACCATAACACCAATATTTTTACGTGGAAACCTTATTATGGGAAAAACTACAATGGAGATTAATCCACAATTATACTCTGTTAAAAGTATGAATAAAAAGGGAATGCACATGCATTCAAGCACACTGCCTAGAGCTCACTGCTCAAAATATGGAAGGCTCATTGCCTTACAAAATATTTGCATTACAAAAAAATGTTGAACTGAGAAAATAGCATCTCCAAATGCCTAGATTCAATTCCAATGAAGCTCAATAGACGATCTTCAGCCCTTCTGACTAATTCTATATTTCTGCTCTTCTCTACTCTATTCTTTTGCCCTTCTAAAACTGTGCATAGATCGCTCAATCACCCTTCTAATACTCACACACACATCTACTCTGCTTTACAAACACATTCACACACCTTCACACTTTCTTCTCGCCACAAAGTTAATTACTAATATCATAAATACATCCACTAACAAAGATTTCATCGCTTCAAGTCGACTTTAACAAAACATGAAATATCCTTCAATGGTCGGCTCAAATCACAAATTAAATTTAATGTTCACCCATCAAAGTAGACTAAGACATAGCTAGGACCCAAAACAAAATAACCAACACAAGAAACAATTAAACAATTACTCCTTATACATCCACGACATGCAACATTCACTAGGTCGGCCACAATGAGAAAATAAATAGAAAAACATCCTGCCAAAGCGTCCAATTGGATCTCCTAACTCATACACTGATCAATGAAACATCACAAAACTTAACAACAAGATAGTATAGGTGCTTAACAAACTCTCTCAAAGATCCACAACTCAAAATGATGATTCGGTGAAGCATACAGATCGATATACTAACCGGATACCCTATTCTTCATACTCTCTGCCAGTAAAATACTATTCACTACATTTCCTACCGATATGAGCAAATTTTGATCTGCGGACCAGGATGGCTTAGGTTTCCAGCAATGACAACACTAGAAGCCACATGCCATCAAACAAGTCATATGCCAACAATAGCCCCCTTTGGCATTGATGGCAACACTTAGTGAAAAATGACTAAGTGTGAGAATTCAAATTTTCAAAACTCAAACTCCCCCTTAGAATGATAAAGCATTTTTCACTGCTCTCCTCCCCCTTTGACGTCAATGACAAATATATTCTTCACTAAGCTCTCTCCCCCTTTCAAAAATTCAAAATTTGAATTACAACTACTACTTAAGTTAGAAAATTAACTTGTACTTATCTTTCATACTCGGAAGAAATTTCTTCCATGCTTCTACAAAAATCCCAATGATTAAGATCATGCTATTTTTCTTAGATGTCTTGTTAATAATTTGAATGAGGGATTTTGGGATTGTAATTGCTTCTTCTAGTTTTTCTCCTTTTCTCAAGACCTCAATTAGCTGCTCCAACCTGCATTCAGTCAAATCCTTGACTTTCCAAAAGGTGTCCACAAGAGTGTTTCTGGTAAAGTGGGCTTTTTCATGCTCAGACTGCAATACCTGAATCTTTTTCTTGATTGCACCGTCTTAGTCCTGAAACATACTGTAATCTTGACCAATTTTGATCAACTCAGCTTCAATTTTCTCCACCTTTTCCTTATACCTCCCAACAACATGAGGCCACCGAAGACAATAGTTGTAGATGCTATTAGCTGATTTAATGCATTACCTCAACTCATTCATTTTCTTTTTCAGTTTGGTAAGGGACAGCCTAAACTACTCCTTTAGATGTAAAATTGCTTCTTCCTCTTTCCTATCCAGGGACTTAGATACCATAGCTTCCCTGATACATTCAATCATTTCTTTTGGAAGCACACTCTTCAAACTTTCCAATCCAATGTTATTATGCACAAAGTAAGAACTGAATGTGTTCTCAATCAGGTCTTTCTCATATGAGGGTCCATCTAACCATATGTTAGCAATCTTCTACATTCCATCTTCCTCCTAAAAAATCTGCAATATCTTTGTTTTGAATAAAACACCTTCTTCATCACTTCCTTTTACTATTATTACATCTGGTTCAACTAATTCTAGTTCATCCCTAGGAGTGTACTCATCAAATTCTTCATCTGGTATATCCACAATTATCTGTCCTTTTCCTTTTCCTTCATATTTTGGAGACTTATGTGCCAGAGGGGTGTCATCAACAAACTCTAGATCCCTTTTCTGCTTCCTTTCTATTTTATCAGAAGATGATCCAACTTCAAGCATCTTTACCAGAAGGGGAAGGTTAACTTCTCCAAACTTCCCTAGCAATTCCTTAAAGAAATTTGCATTTACTTGCTCCTAATTTCCCAAAGCATTAGAATGTTCAAAAAATTTCTTACAAATCGATTCACTTTCCTTCCATATCATATTATCATTCTGAGGCAAGTAGTTCAAAAAATACATCATGATACATATGGTAAAAGTACCAAACCTAAAGGGTTAATCTACTTCTCGTCAATTGCACATTTTCCATCAACTGATCCTTCAACAATCCACACAGATCAAAGTCTTCATCTTCCATTATCATTTTGTGAGCGATATAAACTGTGCCTGCTGAAGTTGTGCCTTCCCTATTTCTAAAGAAAAATTTCTATGAAATCCCATGTGCAATGTACCTTGTTATTGGATCTTTGATCGTTGAGATTACTAGAGCCCTCTGAACTCCTATCACTCCGATTAGGGCTTCGACTTCCTTCTTATGAATCGACTTCTTTTTCAGAATATCCCCAACATTGCATAGACTAGTTAAATTTCTAATCACATCCTTAGAAATAAAATAGGGTTTTTCCAAGGTTAGAATGTCCTCATTCAATCTATTTAGGATAAACCTGACCACTTTCATGTTAACGAAATAAGGAAACTCATTCCAGATGTCCAAACTTTTATGTTTTGCACCTTCAAGCCACTTCAATTCACCAGTTGGCAACAAATTTCTCACAGCTCTAATCTTTCCACTGCTATACTCATCCAAATTCATCATTCCTTTGATTTGCTTCATTTTTTCTTTCTGTACAGAACAAGTTTTTCTATCGAGCACAAAATTCTAAATTCTACAAGCAATTGAAATACCTGATGAATTCGCCACCGAATTTGCTTTACTCCTTTGAAATTTCGTTGCAAAGGCTCTCCTTTTCTTCTTCAATGCAAGGTGACAAATGAGGGTTCCAAATACCCCTTTATAACTTCACGCACCTAACCTTTTTTTTGCATTAAATATTTTTCCCTAGGAGTTCTGAGTACTCTATTTTCTCAGACAACAAAATAAAAATTTGTTTGCAAACCTTATACTTCTCATGTTTCTGCATAAGCGATCACTGATACATTTGCAAACTTTTATCACAACTACTGACAATTTCCTGCATTTTGGTGCTAGCTACCGACAGGGGAACAAAGGATTTTTCTTGAAAGACTCCCCCTAGGCTAATTGCCTGAGATCAATTTCTGGAGGAATTACTAGAAGAATATTCTGGTGCGGACTTATTCCCTTCATCAGTGTCACTCTTCCTTACCCGTTTTTTCTTCATTTGATATCTAATCTCTTCCACAGTCACTTTTCCTTTTTCATCTTTCTATGAGATTTTTCCCTTGTATACCAGACCTCTTCTATCCATGTTTATGTTCCTATAGAATCTTGCAATTTGACCAAATCTGTTGCAATTGTAACACACCAGATTTCTTTTTCTAGACCATTCATTCCATTGATTTCCCTTTGATTTGCACTGATTAGCAATATGCCCAAATTTTCCATAGGTATAGCATTTAACATTCCTTACACTTATAGACATGCTTCTACATTCAATTGACTTGTGACCAAACTTATTACAACTAAAACACCAACCGGGAAATGATGGACTGGTTGAATTTATTTTACTTCTACACTGAGAAGCCATATGACCAAATTTATTGCAAGAAAAGTAGTAACCATTGAACCTTTGAGCATTGGGTTGTCTTACCAGATACCTTCTGTCTTTTTTCATCTAATTTCTTTGTCTAGAATCCTTATGTTCAAATCTGGAGCTTTCTTCCTTCTCATATCCAAGACCTCACTTATCATTTGCATCCTTCTGTCTTTTAGTCAGCTCATCAAGCTTAGAAGAAATAGTTCTAAACTTATCCTTGTACTCATTTGCAGTAGTGAGTTCATCTCTAAGAATAACTATCTATCTTTCAAGCTCTTTTTCATTATTTCTGGATTGTGGTAGTTCAATCTCCATCTGAATGAATCCACTATTTAATCTGTTGCATTCTTCAATTTTTTCTTTTAAATTATGGGCCAGATTCTCCTCATTCTTCTTCCTTTCTTCAATCTCCTTGGTTAGCTTCATTGCCATAGATTCCATTTCAAGCTTTAGACTAGCATTGTCCCTATCAAGCTTTTCACATTCTTCAGTTATTTCTGTTAGGGTATAATTCAGGTGAACATCTTCCAAGCTTTTACTTTCTTTCTGCTTCAGTTGATCACAAAGTTCCTTCCTCTTTTCTCTTGACTCATTGATTTTATCCTTCAATGATTGAATGAATTTCTCAGCATCCATAAGATTTGCTTTTATTTCCATGAATTTTGCTTTAGACTGATCAAGATCATCAAGTGCAACCATAAGCTATTGTTGAAGACCACCAGAGTCTATTGCAATTCAAGATCCACCTCAAGCTATTAAACTTTTTGTAGAGGAACTTGGCTCTGATACCAATTGTTGGAATCAGGGAACACTGAGAGGGGGGGTGAATCAATGTTCAGCAAATCTAAACTTTAAAGCCAGACCTTAAACCATTTACAGCATATAAACAAAAATAAAGATGCAAGCACATGAACAAGATAATCAAAGCACCATAACACCAATATTTTTACGTGGAAACCCTATTAGGGGAAAAACCATGATGGAGATCAATCCACAATTGTTAAAAGTATGAATAAAAAGGGAACACACATGCATTCAGGCACACTACCTAGAGCTCACTGCTCAAAATATGGAAAGCCCGCTACTTTACAAAATGTTTGCATTACAAAAAAATGTTGAACTGAGAAAATAGCATCTCCAAATGTCTGGATTTAGTTCCAATGAAGCTCAGTAGATGATCTTTAGCCCTTCTGACTGATTTTGTATTTCTACTCTGCTCTGCTCTTCTCTTCTCTATTTTTCTGCCCTTCTAAAACTATGCATAGATCGCTCAATCACCCTTCTAATACTCGTACACACATCTTCTCTACTTTACACACACATTCGCACACCTTCACAGTTTGCTTCTCACCACAAAATGAATTACCAATCTCATATATATATCCGCTAACAAAGATTTCATCACTTCAAGTCGGCTTTAACAAAACATGAAATATCCTTCAATAGTCAGCTCAAATCACAAATTAAATTTAATGGACAGCCATCAAAGTCGTCTAAGACATAACTAGGACCAAAAAAAAAATAACCAACACAAGAAACAATTAAGCAATTACTCCTTATACATCTGCGACATGTGACATTCACTAGGTCGGCCACAATGAGCAAATAAACAAAAAAAAATCATGCCAAAGCATCCAATTGGATCTCCTAACTCATACACTAATCAATGCAACATCACAAAACAAAATCTCTTAACTAGTATAGATGTCAAAGCATCATGCAACATCACAAAACAAAACATCATGCCAAAGCATCCAACCGGATCTCCTAACTCATACACTAATCAATGCAACAAGATAGTTAGCATCCAACAAGATAGTATAGATGCTTAACAAACTCTTTCAGAGATCCATAACTCAAAATGATGATCCGGTGAAGCATATAGATCGATATACTGACCGGATACCCTGTTCTTCATACTCTTTGCTGATAAAATATTGTTCACTACATTTCCTACCATATGAGCAAATTTTGATCTACGGACCAAAATTCTAATCAATGACAACACTAGAAGCCAAATGCCATCAAACAAGTCATATTCCAACAAATACTTTTTAGGTCATGGTTTAATGAGCACATGGAATATTAGTTTCATTGAAGGAATGCATTTAATTTATTGGGTTCATTGTAAAATGAATTCAATATAATATCATTTAATGCTTGGGTCAAATGTTTAAAGTCAAACTTGGGCACTACACTTGGAGGAAGAAATATGTATACCTTGAATATTTATGTTACTTTTCTTAGTGGAAATCATGGGTTCCCAATTTAGAGATGTAAATGGGTGCATTGAGTGTATTGATTATCTATACTTTAAACATTAAAAATTGTGGCAAAGGTGGTTAGGAAGCTTCTAGTAAGTTTTCCTTACTTGTTACTCTCTTGCATATAAATAGTACTTGGGATAAAGGTTATTCATCTCGTCCATTCTCATTTTGATTGAAGCTTGTGTAAGCTCTAAGAGGATTGAGTTATTTATTAAGGAGTTCTTGAGGAGCATGGAGTGGGACATGTGGCTCTCATTTATTCTTGAATCACTCTCATGGTGAAAGTAATAATAAGTTCTCACTATTATAGAATAAGGTAATAGCTTGTATAGTTTACTTATTGGTTGAGAGTGTTCATCTCCATGTTAAGACTCAAAGTCTAATATTATATTGTAACTATTTTTTGTTAGAAACATATTGGTTTCAATTTAGTCAAGGTTAGATTTTTTGAAAGGTTTTTCCCACAATATATTAATATCTCTTTTTGTGTGATTATTTTGTTCTTCCATTCTTGTTATCTATTTTTATTCTAAAATGATAAAAAAAAATATGGACATCAAACAACTCATGAGATCTCTTCTCACAAGGTTAATATATGAAAAAATTTATATTTCCTTTCATTTGGTACTAGAGCTTGGCTTTGGGATATAAGACGGGACACCTTCCTTATGGTATCAATCTATTTTAAGTGGGAGTTGGTTGTAGTTAATCTTATTCCAAGATATAATTATGGGAAGAATTTTGAGAACTAAGATGGAGATATTCAATAGAACACACTTTGAGCTTTAAATTCCCAAGATGGAGAATTCATTTGATCATGATGAGTGGATAGAAAAACATTTTGTTAGTTTCTTTGGATTTCATCTTTACACTATTTGACTTGATCATGTGATGACCTTGAGCTCTTATTTAGTAGTTTCAAATACATCCTTGGTTATGTGCATATTGTTGATTTGGTCAATTAGTGACTTGGAGCTCCTAGATGGACCATAGATACTCATATTTAGATTGCATGTCACTCTTCTTATTATTTTCCTTGTCGTTGGAATTTCTTATGACAACCAAGACATTTTTTATAGATTCTAATTTTTCCACCTCATATTATTTAAGATTATTGCATTCATCTCCCCATCCATATTTAACTTTAAGATAATTTTATGCATTACCATAAGTAGCTTGTCCCATGTATCAAGAAAATAAAATAAGAGGGTTTTGTATCAATTCTTCTCATCCATTTTCATATCCACAAATACTAATTGGCTCACCATAATTTTAAACACATTCAGGTACTCCATTGTAGAGTCTCCACTTATCTTCAAAGAATAAATCCTCTTTTATTGAAAAATATTATTCACAAGGGATTCTATCAAGGAAATTTATCTAGTACAAGTTTCATAACTTCTTCTAGAGGTTCTTAGTGGTTTTTTCTCATTAAATTTTTATGAGAATTAAACGAAAATTAAATTCAAATAAACTCCACGCCTTTTTTCAATAACTACCCATTTTTGTCTTTGTCCTAGAGGTATTTTACAATAAATTGCTATTTAAATTTTTTTATCAACAAACTAACCCTCCATCTTAAGTTCTTTAAGTTCAAAAATTAGTTCCATTAAATTTATTAACCTTCATTATATTTGTCTACTATATCTATTCTTGATACACAAGATCACATTACAAAGCTTCCATTAAAACAAGGATTAGTGATAGAGCCTAGTCCTCCCATGATATTTTAATTTAGCTCGGATTTTATGTCAAATCAAGGAAATTATGACCAAGTCCTAGCTAATCCAACTAGGAGAATAATGTAAGAAAATAGATGTATAATAATTCTAGTAGAGTAACAACACTAGATAGATAAAATAAAGGAAGAAAAAGAGGAACATAAAAACCACATTGCATATACCATAGGAAAATATTGTAAAGGAAAAAGCACAACTTAAAGAGAACACACCTAATATATTATTTATGAATATATATTACAATATAATAGCAAGATATTCATGTTTTATAAGAGATCTACACTTTGAATTTGAGAGATGTCAACATATCCTTGCATAAAATTAAACATATAATATCTAATTGAAGCCTTCACTATATAGGTCAAGAAGACCTAGGGAGCCATGAATGGTTTTCCAAAAAATTGGCTCAAACCATGAGCCAGTACTTGGATTAAATATGGTACAAGTCTAATCCATTCACCCTCATCCAAGAGTACCTCCTCCCAACTTATAAAGTAACTCTTGGATTGATCAGTTGATCCCTAAGACCAAGGGTGTCGAATGTAACTCCTAAGTGCCCCATGTGTGTACAATAATTTATCTTACATACCTCTTACAAGTGACTATAAATAGTAGGTTTTAGTCATACTCTACCTAATAACCCCTATTTTAATGAATTCTTACAACTATCATAAGACCAATAACATGTGGTAGGGAGTGCTAATAATGGAATCTCAATATTCCATCTAAGGGTTTCCATTTTCCATGTAGGCACATTATTTGTAATATTATAAAATTATTAAATAATTCATCTAGAATAAAAATTTAGAAGGTTTTCAACACCCAACTTCTTGTCCTAATAAAATGAAGTATATTAAATATTAGATGCATAAAATTGTTATAAATCTTCATTAATCAAAATCTCTAAGCCAATATTGGCATAGTGTGATGGTTTAAAGGAGGTGTTGTTGTTCTTGCCACCAAGGTTCAAATCCTATTTGGGTTTTATTGTTGAGTGTTTATATTGGGGATGAGGTCCCTCATTTGTGACCTCATCAATTCATAGCTCTGGATCAAAAATTTTGACCCCACTTTTTAAAAAATCTCTCTAAATTCATTCACTAATATAAAACCATCACATATGTGTTCACAATATGAATAAAAATTATCTAACATGTAAATGTACATGTTCATTTCAACTAAGTATATCTTTCATTATTTCTCTAATATTGTGTGCATTAGGAACAAATTGATCAAGCATGGGATCATGAAGTGTAAATAATATATATGGAGTTATGAAATTAGTTGTAAGAGAAATATCATCATCAACTAGTATATCAACATCATGTTTTAAAGGGAAGACAAAGAATTCCCAAAAATTAGATGAGTATCTTGGAGTTCTTGATTAGATATATAATGATAATATGGAGAAATAATAGTAGAGTCTCAATCATGGACATCCAAATAAAATGTATATGTATCCATCATAGGTACACACAGTATAATTTTAAAGAGTGACCAATAGAGGATGAGAGATGTAAATCATGAGATAAACACACTCTAAGCCATCTATTGAAGCAATTCACACAAGTATATTTTAAATAATGATATACCAAAATATAAACATTAACTAGCATATCATACCCTTGTAGAACATGTGTAATCAAGTGTATTTAAAATTACACAAGAAATAAAATATTATTATGTGCATACAAGTGTGAGCCATGAAAATGACAATATCATTAAAACCTAATTTAATAATAGATGACTACATCAATGAGAGTGTGTGCACACAAAATAAAGTAAATTAAATTACACTAATATTGCCTCCACAAACGTGTCTAATCTTACTCCATTGTACTTTATAATTTTTTAATAATTTTCTATGAATTGGTCTAAGTTTAGTGTAGCCTTGATTCCCAAATGGATGCAAAGATAGCTTGATTTATCAAAATTCATAGAGGATTTGAATGGCTAGATGATGATATACTTATAGATTTCACCCGATATATGTTCAATAGTATAGGATGTTTTGGAAGATTGATGGATGGGATTGATTGAGAGATCATGATGAGCATGCAAGTGACATGTGTCAAGATGAGTGTCTAAAATGATGAGTTAATTGGTTGCATGGATGAGTGAAATGAGAGTAAGTGTGAGTGAATTGATGTTTTTTCTATCAATTCACTAAATTAGGAGATAGAATAATATAAATAGAATTAATTAAATAAATGTATATAATTTCAAGTGCATGAGGTGAATATATATTTAGGATATAAATAAAATATTATTTTTATTTATTTTTAAAAGAAATAAAGATAGAAAAAGAAAATTAAATAATTTATTTAATTTTAGAGGAAATATTAGATAATTAAATAATTAAAATTATTTAATTATGATGGATGAGAAGAATGCAAGAATTAACTAAATAATTAAAAAATATTTAATTAATGTCAATAGAAGAAATTAAGAATTTAATTAAATAATTAAAATCTTTTAATTAAAGTGGTTGGAAGAAAATGATAAATTAATTAAATAATTAAAAAAAATATTTAATTAATGTGGTGAAGGGAAAATGATGAATTAATTAAATAATAAAAAATATTTAATTAATATTGATGATGAAAAGTGATGACTTAATTAAATAATAAAAAATACTTAATTAATGAGGATAATGTGTTAGCTTAATTAAATAATTAAAAATTATTTTATTAATAGTGAAGGATAGATTGATGAGAAGTGATGATATAGATTAAATGCGTTAGAATTTTTTAGTTGTCTATATTTTGCTCCTATTTGAGACAATGTGCATGTTGCAGTGTTTCAAAGACATGTTGGTGTGGAAAATTTAAGTGATGGTGTGCCCTAGTGTGCCTCAATAGACCAAGGGGTGGAGATTGGTTGCCCCTTGAGAGATTGACCGAAAAAATTGGGTCGAGCTCATGATAGGAAAATAAGGTAGGTTTAATGGAATAGAGGTTGAAAAATGAGATCAGATGACAAAATAATGGGATCTGAGGGATAGAAGGATGAAAAAAATGGATTGGGAGAGGGGTAGGGGTGATGAATTATGGTTTTGGGTGGCTATATATAGGAAAAGGAGGGTCATTTTCACCTCACTTGTACTCTCTTAGTTATAGAATTTTAGAGCCTCCAAAGTCTCCAGAGGGAAAAGGAGTTGGTGAGATGGTAGGTATTCTGAGGAACAACCACCATGCAAAGCACGTTCATCAATTCCAAGAGCTAGTTGATTCGCCTAACTATTAGGTCCCCATTTCTAGGTTTAGGTGCAATAAATGCTAGGTGGAGTAGTTCAATCAAACGTACCAAAGTAGGAAATTACACAATTGAAACATCACTTTTGATACATATTTGCACATTTGATAAGTGAATTGGAACATTTTATTTTTAGGCTACATATGCTTTTCAAGTCATAATTGGTTTAGTGTATTTGATGGCTAATTTTGCATATTTGATTTAATAGTTCACATGTGATGTGCAGATTGGCACATTTGAAAAATGGGCCACATACGATAGTTATTGTGACACAATTGAAAAATTGGGTCGCAATTAATTTTAGGGGTTTGGTACATTTGATGTTAAGGCTAGGTTTCTTAGGATTATCTATTTTGCAATTTTATTGACGCTACATGCACTATTTTTTTAGGTTGTAATAGAGCCTATTATGTCTAGAGAGTATAATCTAGTGACATTTTATATGAGGACAGAGTTGGATGAATTGGAGCAGGCCTTCCTAGTAGTGATTGGGTTATGAAACATTACTTATATGCCTGAGATTCAAGCACATAGGACCATGATGTCAACCCTAGTTGGGAGAAGGAAAAGTGAGTAGTGTGTATTTGTTTCACTATTACTCTAGAGGATGTCTGGAGGATTATGAGGATCCCCATTCACGGTGAGCGAGTTGTGTGTGATGTTGATTCTAGAGAGAGTGCATTGGAGAGGGTGTTCTTGAAAAATTGGCCTAGGCATCAAGGATGGAGAGATGGACTTGAGGAGGGTAATGGGGAGGTTTGGTGCTCTTTCATTGGTTTTTTTTGAGGTGGTAGGAGGGGTATTACTAAGGGTTTCCTATTGGATAGGAGAGAGTGTTGGAGTGGATGCTCAATGATGGAGTGGTATATTCTTGGGAAACATGCATCCTTTCACACTTATATCATGACATGCAACAAGTTTTTTATAGGTATAGGGTGAGTTTTTCATATATAACTTAGTTTCTAGAGGAAACATCTACATCAAAGGATGGTACAGATTATTCCTTGACTTTTATCTCTTCCTTATTTTTCCAAATCTTATTCATCTCCTTCTTTATCTCATCAAGATCAATCCTTTTCATAGGTTCATTCTTCTCTACTGGATTATCCTTTCTTGTATTTCTACTTTTGTAAAACTTGGAAATGTGTCCAAGTCTACTAAAATTGTAGCATACAAAATTCTTCTGAATAGTATTCCTCCCATTCACTCTAGATCTGCATTGATTAGCTTTGTGTCCAAATCCATAGCATGTATAGCAATAGCCATTGAAAGATTAAATCATTCTACCATTGTTATAGTCATTCATCATTTGAATTTTGCATTCACTTGCTCTATGACCAAATATTTTTCATGTAAAACATTGACCAAGAACATTTTGATTCATTTTGTTTCTACATTCCATTGCCTTGTGTCCAAATTTATTGCAAGAATAGAAAAAACATTGAAAGATGGGTACCTTTGTGCATTTGGTTGTCTGATTGATGGTCTTCTAGCTTCATTCCTTTGATTCTAGGTCTTACCATTGTTCTTCTTGTCTTCAGTCTTCTTTAGTTCATTGATCTTCTCTTCTGCATTAAGTGTTTGATCTACTTTTGATATTTCACTTTTTTCAAATCCTAAGCCACCTTTGTTTTTGGATGCTTTCTAATTTGTAATCATTTCATCAAGCTTTGTAGAACTCATCTTGAATTTTTATTCATGACTCCTTGCTTTCTCCAAATTTGATCTCAAGTTTACCACTTCTTGTTCAAGCCTTATGCATTCATCAAATTTTATTTTCACCATTGCATTCAAACATTCCTCAACTCTTTTATTTTCTTCAACTTTTACTTTTAGTCTGGCGATGGTTTCATTTGCTTGTTTCAACTACTCACTGACTTCCTTATGCCTTTCTCTAAACTTCTTGATTTTCTCTCTCAATTTTTTGATACACTCATTTTCTTCTTTGACATTTTCCTTCAGATCTCTATTTTCAACTTCAATTCTTTTTAGATCTTCAAGAGCGGCTTTGAGTTCTCCATCTTTTTCAAGCATGCAATCTTCTTTTATAAATCCAACTATTGGAATCTCTTCCAAAGGAATAGGATATTTTCTATTAGCCATGTGTTTAACCTCCAAGATCTTTCCAAAGTGGTTAAGCTCCTTCCAAGGAACCAAGCTCTTATACTAATTTTTGAACACCCAAAATACTAAGAGGGGGGGTGAATCATTATTCTATTAAACCATTCAAACATTAAACATCCAATCACTAATGTACATTCAACTACAGTAAGGAAAGAAAGCATGAAAAATAACATCACATAACACATGAACACCAATATTTTACGTGGAAAACCCATAATGTGAAACCACGGTGAGGGTTAGCTTACAATATATTATAATCGGTTGTAGTATATTTACAGAAGTGATCACTACAGGTGGGCTCACTATCCACGAAGAAAAAAATAGAAGAGAGATGGTGGCTCACTACATATTTTTGAACTGTTACAATTGCATCTAACATATGCATGAATACAATTCCATTGAAACTCAATAACAATCTTCATCTGATTTTGATTCAACACTCTGCCTTTCTCTTCATTCACACAACTCTGATCTTCAACTCAACATTAACAAATTAACTTTGAACTTGCTATGATTAAATTCACATCATATACATGAATAATTATTCACAACAAATTTTTTCTATTTCTTTTTTTTCTTTTTTTCATCAAGACATCGAAAACAATCTATCACATTTATCTGCATTAAGTATAACATCAATTACGTCAGCCTAAATCTAACAATCAAAATATACCTTGTCGGCTCCAAGACTTTTCATCCACACAATGCACCATAATTCAAAACTCAAAACACCTTAAAATATGTTGACATGGACCTATAATACATCCCACATAAGACAACAACACTTATTCAACCTTCGCACAACATCAAATGTGTTAGGTCGGCACGACATAGGACCTAAAAGAAAAATCCTTCAATTGTGCATCCACATCTCGACATGGGGACCTCAAAACTTGATTCCATCTAGAATCCATGCTCTAATGCCATCTGGAAACTTATCCTCAAAAGTGCACAAGCAAAAACTCATCTGCAAAGAAGTGCAGAATCTCCTACACAATGGTACTATACAGAAAGTAACTGTGAATTGCCAGGTCGAACTCTGTTACTCATAACTTTCAATCCACTTGCCAAAACATGATAAAATATTGGAATTATATGCATCTAACATCTATAAAAATGATGTTATAAGCACATAGTGAAGCCTTCATTAGCAGAGTGGTGTGGACTGAAAAACCAATGCCCAATTACACTAAACTGGCAGATTTGACACTTAACCAATTTCCCACACAATTGATATTTCCGGACCAAATCAACTAGAAAAAATGTCTTCCTCAACAACTCAAAAACTTATTAGAACAAAGCAAAATGATCCATAACCACTTTGACAATAATGACAACACAACACTACATTACGTCACTATGTACCTTCCATACTCATGTTGCCAAACAGCATCATCAATGACAAACTTCAAACAATCTCCCCCTTTTTCATTGATGGCAACATGTAAAAAGGTCTCCAAAATATTCTCCCCCTTTGACATCAAGGGAAAAGGGCACCTATACAGCTTGTTCTGACTTTCACCAAAGATCCCTCTGAGAAATGTAAACATATGTACAAACTAAAAGGAATGGATTGACTCCACTTGAGTCATATATCGGAGAAAAAACAAAAAATGTAGCAGAAAATTACATTATAAAGTTCGCATATGTACATAGAGTTTGAACATAAATACTGGAAAATGCATAAAAGGATACGAAATAAGTCAACCAAAAGTGGTTTACGGCTACAACTTCTTCAAGTGATCTTGCCAAGCATGCCTTCCTTCTTCCCATTCTCTCTTAGCCTTCGCAAGAAGTCTATTCTATGTTTCAAACTCTAACAATAGTTCTTCTCCTTCTTCCAAAGTGGCAAGTACCAAATTTATCTTCTTAACTTTTTCCACACTCAGAAGAGCTTTTGAAACAAGTATAAATTTGGGATTAAATAGATCCCTCACCTCTCCAAACTACATAATAATATGTTCTTTTTGTGCTTACAATTGAAATGATTTCTTATGCATGTCTTTTATTGTGTTCCTCGTTTCTCTGGTGAGGTCAACCGCTAGATCATAAGAACTTGAGGTAGCATCAATTTGAGACTCAATGGAGTCCATCTCCTTTCTTATGCTTTGTGTGACTTCAGGCCACTTCATACCATACTAATACAGTGCCTTCGCCTCATCAACACATCCTTCAGCATCCTTCAATAATTCAAAAAAACAAATTGTGCAAAGGCACATTTCTCAATCATTTCCATCATCCTTTTATCATTGATTCTTTTCTCAACTTCTTTCTTTGCTTCTTCCTTCAGTCTAGATGCATACACTTTGAATGAATCAATCAACAGTTTTAGGTTTTCCATATTAGAGAGTGAGGTGTCAATATCCACGCCAGGTATGGTTTATTGTAATGCTTTAACTACTTCTTCCATCAATTCTCTACTCTTCTGTTGTAATTCAATGATTTCCTTTCTTGTGGATGCATGGAACATATCTCCCAATTGTAGCTTATGGATGGGAGAGATATTGTCCAGATCAACATTGTCTTGTTGTATTGGCAATTGCATCAATTGTGAAGACACAACTGGTTGAAACTTAGGCTACACACTTAGTAAATTTTTCAAGGAATCTCCAAAGGATTGTTTCCACAACCTTTCCCTTTTCTTTTGCACTTTTAGAGTCTATTGATT
Organism: Sequoia sempervirens; assembly: GCA_007258455.2. Classification (NCBI taxonomy): domain Eukaryota; kingdom Viridiplantae; phylum Streptophyta; class Pinopsida; order Cupressales; family Cupressaceae; genus Sequoia; species Sequoia sempervirens. The sequence continues at coordinate 6,798,939 of VDFB02000012.1, read as the reverse complement.
TCCCTTTTTTTGTTTGTGCATCTCCGGATGCATCTTCAGTTTTTTCTTCACCTCCCTCTTCATGCTCTTCTTATTTCTCCTCACCAACCCTTTCTTCTTCATTATCATCTTTTTTTGTATCATCTTCCTTGGTAGGGTTTTTTGTAATACCCAAAGAAATGACTTGTTTTTGTACCAAAGGAGGAGTGGTTGTATTTTCCTTTGCAATGTCTTCTCTGATCATTGCATCTTCATCATTTCTTCCTGTCATTTCCTCCACTTCTAGAGGAGAGTTTTCTAGTGTAGTATCTACATTTGTGTCATGCTCATGTTGAGAGTCATTTGTTTGCATATCTCCTTCAATATTTTGTTCTGCAGGGATTTCTACATTCTCTTCTTCTTTATCCACTAGTAACATCCTCAATTTTTGGGCTATCTCAGCTTTTTCATTACTTTCCTTCCTAGTTCTTTCAAGATCACCTTGATCCTTTCCCATAAGGATAGTCACCATTTGCTTTTTTCTTAGCTCCTTGCTAAATACAGTGGCCAATGTGGCTCTGTCATCCTTGGATAATGGATCACTTACTCTTTCCAAAGCCTCTTCCTTAAGCCTTGCCTCTTTCTCAAAAACTTCTTGCCTTCTTTCCTACAAGATATTCCACAAATCTTCAAGAATTTGTTTCTTTATATTTCTCGTGTCCACTTCAAGAACAACAATGTAATTGATAATAGCTTTAATTATGGTGGTCCTATCTACCTTATATGCATCTTTGTATAGGGTTGTAGTCTCTCCTAACATATCATTTTGTAGAATATTGTTAAATAATGCAACTAACTTCATGGGGGAATGAGGCCTCATCGATTCTCCTTGTTCCTTTTCTTTGCTTTCATATCCCCTTCAATATTTTGTTCTAGAGGGATTTTTACATTCTCTTCTTCTTTATCCACTAGTACAACATCCCCAATTTTTGAGCTATCTCCTTAGCTTTTTCATAACTTTCCTTCTTGAGCCTTTTAAGATCACCTTGATCCTTTCCCATAAGGGTAGTCACCCTTTGCTTTATTCTTAGCTCCTTGTTAAATACAATGGCCAATGTGGCTTTTTCATCCTTGGATAATGGATCACTTACTCTTTCCAAAGCCTCTTCCTTAAGCCTTGCCTCTTTCTCAATAGCTTCTTACCTTCTTTCCAAAAAGATATTCCATAAGTCTTCAGGGATTTGTTTCTTTATATTTCTCATGTCCACTTCAAGAACAACAATGTAGTTGATAATAGCTTCAATTATGGTGGCCCTATCCACCTTACCTGCATCTTTGTATAGAGTCGTGGTCTATCCTAGCATATCATTTTGTAGAATACTATGAAATAATTCCTCTAACCTCATGGGGGAATGAGGTCTTACCGGTTCTCCTTGTTCCTTTTATTTTCTTTCCAAACTAAGGTTTCAATGCACTAAAACATAAATCACCTTGAACAATTTGAATTCTATATCCATTGCTCTGCTCCTTCTTGAATGATTTACTGAAATGAATTTTCCTTAGTGAAATCACTTATAACCTTTTGATTTGACCTAATTCTTCATTGAATGCTTCAACCCATTAAGCTAGCAACACTTTATTTGTATATACAGATAACTTCTGAAGCTTCACAAACTTCCATATCAACATATTTTCTTCTGCAGTCTTCACCAATAGATCAAGCATGTTGATCTACATCACATATCTTTGTGTTGAGGCATCAACACCTCTTCTTTGGCAAGGGAAAAAATATTTCCATTAAAGCTCCCCCTAAGACAAAACATTTAGCTTAGTTTCTAGAGGAAACATCTGCACCGAAGGATGGTACAAATTCTTCCTTGACTTCTATCTCTTCCTTGGTTTTCCAAATCTTATTCATCTCCTTTATCTCTTCAAGATCAATGCTTTTCATAGGTTCATTCTTCTTTACCGGATTATCCTTCCTTATATTTATGCTTCTATAAAATTTGGAAATGTTTCCAAGCCTACTATAATTGTAGCATACAACATTCTTCTGAACAATATTCCTCCATTCACTCTAGATCTGCATTAATTAGCTTTGTGTCGAAATCCATAGCATGTATAGCAATAGCCATTGAAAGATTGAATCATTCTACCATTGTTATAGCCATTTATCATTTGACTTTTGCATTAACTTACTCTATGACCAAATATTTTGCATATAAAACGTTGACCAATAAAGGATGGAACATTCTAATTCATTATGCTTCTACATTCCATTTCCTTATGTCCAAATGTATTGCAAGAATAGAAAAACCATTGAAAGATGGGTACCTTTGTGCATTTGGTTGTCTAATTGATGGTCTTCTAGCTTCATTCCTTTTATTTTGGATCTTAGCACTACTCTTCTTGTCTTTAGTCTTCTTTGGTTCATTGATCTTCTCTTCTACATTAGGTGTCTAATCTACTTTTGAGCTTTGACCTTTTTCAAATCCTAAGCCACCTTTGTTTTTAGATTTTTTCTGATTTGCAACCATTTTATCAAGCTTTGTAGAACTCATCTTGAATTTATCTTCATGACTCATTTCTTTCTCTAGATATGATCTTAGGTTTGCCACTTCTTGTTCAAGCCTTATGCATTCATCATATTTTCTTTTCACCATTGCATTCAGACATTCCTCAACTCTTTTCTTTTCAACTTGTACTTTTAGTCCAGTGATGGTTTCATTTTCTTGTTTCAACTGCTCATTGACTTCCTTATGCCTTTCTCTAAACTTCTTGATTTTCTCTCTCAATTTTCTAATACCCTCATTTGCTTCTTTGACATTTTCCTTCAGATCTCTATTTTCACCATCAAATCTTTTTACATCTTCAAGAGAAACATTGAGTTCTCCATCTTTTTCAAGCATGCAATATTCTTCTATAAATCCAACTGTTGGAATCTCTTCTGGAGGAATAGGAAATTTTATATTAGCCATGTTTTCAACCTCCAAGATCTTCCCAAAGCGGTTAAGCTCCTTCCAAGGAACCAAGCTCTGATACCAATTGTTGAACACCTAGCATACTAAGAGGGGGGTGATTAGTATTTTCTTAAACCATTCAAACATTAAACATCCAATCAGTAATGCATATTCAGCTGTAGTAAGGAAAGAAAGCATAAAACATCTACAAGATCATATAACACATGAACACCATGATTTTTATGGGGAAAACCCAAAATGAGAAAAACCAAGGTGAGGGTTAGCTCACAATATATTATAATTGGTTATAGTATATTTATAAAAGTGCTCACTACAGGTGGAATCACTATTCACAGCGAAAAAGATAGAAGAGTGATGGTGGCTCACTACCTATTTTTTAACTATTACAATTGCATCTAACATATGTATGAATACAATTTCATTGAAGCTCAATAACAATATTTATCTGATTTTGATTCTACACTTTTCCTTGCTCTCCATTCGCACAACTCTGATCTTCAACTCAACATTCACAACTTAACTTCACACTTTCTCTAATCAAATTTGCATCATATACATGAAGAATATTTGCAGCACATTTTTTCTTTATATATATATTTTTATTTTTCATCAAGACAGAGAAAAAAACCTATCATATATATCTGCATTAAGTATAACATCAATTAGGTTGGCCTAATTAGATGTAACTATCAAAATATACCTTTTCGGCTACAAGAATTTTCATCCACACAATGTGCCATAATTCAAAACTCAAAACACCTTAAAATAGGTGATCATGGACCCATAATAGATCCGACATAAGACAACACTTATTCAACCTTCACACAACATCAAACGTGTTAGGTCAGAACGACATAGGACCTAAAGCAAAATCCTTCAACTGTGCATCCACATCTCGACACGTGGACCTCAAAACTTTATGCCATCTGGAATCCATGCTCTACTACCATCTGGAAACTTATCCTCAAAAGTGAAAAAAGAAAAACTCATCCACGGAGAAGTGCAGAATCTTCCACACAACTATACTGTACAAAAAGTAACTGTGAATTGCTAGGCCAAACTCTATTACTCATAACTTTCAATCCACTTGCCAAAACATGATAAAATTTTGTAATTAGATACATATAACATCCAACAAAAGGATGTTAGAAGCACAAAGTGAATCCTTCATTTGTGGAGTGGAGCAGACCCAAAAACCAATGCCCAGTTACACTAAACTGGCAAATTTGACACTTGGCTAATTTTCCACACAATTGATATTTCTGGATCAAATGAACTAGAAAAAATGTCTTCCTCAATAACTCAAAAACCTATTAGAACAAATTGAAATGATCCAAAACAATATCGACAACAATGACAACACAACACTGCATTACATTGCTATGTACCTTTCATGCTCATGTTGGCAAATAACATCATTTGTTGCAAAACAATACCATCAACGACAAACTTCCAACATATATATGAGATGAGATTTTGTTGTCTCGATCTATGATGTGCATGATGATGTATGCATAAAATGATATTTTCATTTGATGATGATATATGTGATTTATATGATGGATGTAGGCATGTAATGATGATTTCATTGATGATGTTATATGTGATGTATATGATGGATGTATGCATGTAATAGATATTACTAATACTAACGATGACTATGATTGATAGATTATGATGTGATGAATTATGGTGGTGAGAGATTATGATAATGATACTATGATTTATGTGATGTGATTCTATGATGTATGATGTGATGCTATGATTTATGATGTGATGCTATGATTTTCCATTTGATGCTATGATGACCTATGTGATGATTGTACTAAGATGCTATGAATGGTGATGTTATATGCTCATGATTATAGATGCAATATATGTATGATGTTATAACCTATAGTAATGATTGTGTACACAAGGATTGTATGGATGTAGTAGGATATATTTTTCTCTATCAAGATACATGAATAAAGTGGTTAGTAGGATGGGGATGAATTAGTAAGATAAAATAAGTGGTGTTGGATGTAGGATAATGATGAATGTTGATGCCAAAAGCTGGTAAGGTAACAGCCTTTATGGGAAACTCAGTTAATGGGGAGGACCAATTGTGCTAAACTGAGTGACCTCCATATTTTTAAAGAAGTTGGCTTCTTCTGTAATAGGGGTTTTGAATGGGAAAAGGAAGCAGATATATAAAATGAAAATCTAACTAAGGCGATGCGCCAAGATGTAGATAAGGGCATGGTAAATCTATCCTTTGGGATTAGATTCAAGGGCTTGAACAGCGATCTACTATGTTCCAGAATCATAAAATCATCTAAACAATTCATCTAATGACATAAAATTATTATCACATACATTCAATAAAAAGAGGAGTCAAAGACATGATCTAAATCAGCAATTTGTATTTAAAACCATAGAAGTTCTTGCAAATGAACAATCCAAATAATAATGGCACAGTATTAATGTCTTATCAAATAACATAAGAAAAATAGAAAGGTTGAACAATGGCACAGTCTGAAAGTTTCATATAATAATCTAAAAATAATACTAAAGGCCTGGTGTCTTTCCCTAATTTTTCTACATCTTCCGAACTCGTTTTCTAAAGTGAAAAGAAATATTTATAGCCAACAATCCACTGCCTGGCAAGCTTGTAACAAAAAAGATTATGTATCTTGAGCAATGATTTCTCTCAGCTGTTGTAAAAGAAAATATTTGGGCCATGGCATGTAGATGCTTCCCAGCCAAATGCATCCCCTGCAAATGATGGCAGTGGTCCAGAAACATCATGTGTTGACAAGTGTCGCTTCCTAGCAGAGGCGGCTAGAACACATGGCAGTATTTTCATATCGATGCTTGCTTTATCCTTCTCTTGATGAAGACCCACTAAGGGGATATGTGGTGGTAGTTCGCAGCCCATGGTTCATTCTCCCTTCCATTTGATGAAAGCTTGCATCGAGAAGACACATAGCAGCATGTCTACTATTGGCATCATTTGTGGGGTCCGCCAAAATTTAACGTGAACGGAAGCTATGTGGCATGCAGGTGGGGGCCGACTAGAAAGTGAAGGGAAGCAGTTAAAAATAGCCCACGGTGAAGACACATGGAAGCATAGCGGGAGCCGATTGAGAAGCAAAGGAAGCCTTTGCTACAAGGAGCGTTGGGCGGACACGTGGAAGCAGCTGACAAAGTATAGCAAAAAGAAAGCCGATGAAAGGCTAAGGGAAGCAAGTTTGAACATATGAGGGTGGGTCAGTACTTAGCAAAACACAAAAACAAAACCCGAAGGGAGCTCAAAGAATTTTACATTCACATCTTTTGGCAACTACCAGGGGCGTTTCACCTACAAAATGAGGAACCCAAAATTTTCTCTAGCTTACAGACCAAAGTCCCATCCATAGGGCGACAAAGACAAAGTTTAGAAAGAGTTGCCTACAAAGGCAACCAGTCAGCCTCGAATGATCTTGATACATCACGTAGATTCTCTTATGCTCCGCTTCAGTCGAGCATTTATTTATAAGGCAGCACCATAGGTAAACCGGCCCTAGAATCATAGTGGAAAAGCAATCACGCTATCAAATGAATGACTCCATTAATATCTGTTGTGGTAGGAGGCTGGCTGAAACTATGGAAAGCAGTTGGGTCCTGATCCTTCTCTTCAATTTTTGCCACAATTTGCTCAGCTATGGCGACTGACTCATCTTCAAGAAATGGGGATGGCATGCCCATCTCAGTTAGCTAGGAGAAATTCCCCCGCATGCTATCCATAGTCTAGTTCAAAGTAGCTACACAGGAATTAGTACGAAGTAAGGACGAGTCGCAATGGATGAATTTTTTCATCATCTTGGCAATAATATTTTGATCCTCGATCCTTACCTTTGCTAAGTTTTCATCAAAGATCATGTATAGCTTACTTAGCAAAATCTTTGCCTCAAGAACCCTTTTCGTGATGAACCACAAGAAGTGTTTAATTGTGCCATGAACCTCCCTAGTCAATTTTGTTTCCGCTGACGTGAATCGAAGCATTGGTTGTAGTGTTAGGCAGAAGGCCTTGACTTTTTCCCAGTATGAAATATATAGCTACTAAGCTACTGGGATGAGGTCTAGTTGAGTAGCAGGGGCCTAGGGAGCACTCCTTAGAAGGGAAATCTTCACATCCTTCAAGCCGACATCCTCTGTTAATTCCACAATTCTCCTATTTGCGGATGCAAGTTGTCCCTCGATGTTACTTAGCTCTTTAGACCAATTTTCTTCAGCCCTGCTCTTGTTTATTGACTTTGATTCAAGAGAAAGTTTTGTCTCTTGAAGCTCCTTTTCCAATTTGGCCTTTTGGGCCCCAAAGTCTGCCTCCTTCTCTTGCATCTTTTGTTCAAATTGAGCATGTTGTTATTCAAACTCTTTATCCTTTTGTTGCATTACCTACTCCACCAAAGTTAACCAATTCTAATAGTCTTGGTTCCTCTTCTGTAGCACATCGACTAGGGTGGGGTCAATAGATTGGAACTTTGCAAGTTCCTCTCAGAGTCTTTTCTACTCTACCTCTATTGCTTGCACTTTTTCAGATAAGCGTGCAACATCTACCTCCATTTCTTTTTCCTTTGCTTACAGGAAATCAATCCTATCCTTCACAAGTTTTAGCTCCTCTTCTTTCTTTTTTAGTTGGTGACCAGACTTAAGGAAGTCTATAGTCACCACCCACTACGTTTCTTCCATGAGTTCAACCTTGTCCTATGGTCGGGCTACTCTTAGATCAAGTCCCATGGAATACATGTTCTAATCATCCGACAACACCTCCCCTTATGGTTTGACAACGTTCAGGTACATGGTAGTGAAATTCAGCATTTCCTACACTTCATTGTAAACAGTATACACCTTTGGCTCCATCACCTTTTTGTCATCCTTTGCTTTTCGCTTTTCGATCCTAAGGGCTCACACTTCCTTTGTAGCATCACCATGTGCTATGAATTGGAATGGTGACTAAACTAGCCCACTTGCAAAAGGTGCACCAGGAGGTATGGTGAAATGGAATATGAGGGTAGCAACTCTGGGCGCTTTCCTTTTAGGGAGATTGGCAGTCCACAAAGAGAAATTGGGAATTTTTCAAAGTTCAATTTGAGAACCAGTGGGAGAACTCATCGGTTGTTGCGGTGATTGTGGGCTCATGGCGGACTCCAACTGTTGGGTGAACTTGGTTGTGCTTGATATAGTAGTAGTAGGAGGGGTGTCAATAGCGGTTGCGCTTGAGGAAAGAGAGGCAAGAGGAGATTGGGTAGCGGCGGAGGGTGTAAGGGTCTGTGGAGGTGTCAAGAGAAATGGCCTTGTTTGGGAGAACTGGGAGAAACCTCCCACAACCATTTTGGTAGAGACAGAGAAGGCAGGATTGACACTTGTAGTGATGGGTGCCACAGAAATAATAGGGGCTACTAAAGATTGTGAAGTTAGAGAAAAAGGAGCAAATTTTACCTGTTGACTGGATGGTTGTGGCTCCTAGCTTTCCACGGCCTCCTGGCTTGTTGCAGGTGTTTACGAACTCTCCCCAGCAATTGCTTATGTGCGTTGTCATTTGGAAGGTGGGGTGTCCTCCACCGCTATGGTTTCTTATTGTTGTTGGGTCATTCTTGTCCTTGTGGCAACCCAAGTGAGTGTTCACAAATCTCTTGATAGATTCAGCTACACATTCAAAACAAACTGAATAGGTTGGTCCATTTCCCTTTTCTTTTGTTGGGTGGAGGCCGACAATACTTATGCTTCTTTCTCCTTTCCTTTTCTCGCATGCTCTTTGGACTCCATTAGAGTCATCATCCCTATCAGCGCTTGTGTCGAAATCCATGTGTGCCTCATTCCATAATATTTCAAACTCCTCATCCAACGCCACGCTTCCATAAGCGGCCTCAGGTTTGTTGGTCTCTTGGCGGTATACCCAGAAATCTCTAATTTTCTCTTCGCTCCAACCTTTTGTCCTTAACAACTTGTTTCGAAGGCCAGATCCTATTTTGCGCTTCTCATCATACACCGTCATAGGGAAGTAGAACTTATGTCATGGCTGCTTACTATCCTGCATAGGAATGTGGATCAAATCAACCAGTAGATCATCTAGATCTTTCAACAGGTTCCACCTCTTTTCCCAGTAAGGTCGTGGGTTGTGTGTTACCTTGATAAATTCATTCGATGCATCATTTTTGGGGTTGTAATTCTAGTTCTCGCAAATCATTACCAACTCGAGATGAGCCAGCTTATCTTCTAGTAGGTCGTGCATTTGTTTCTTGTTCATGACCACCATTTTGAAGGTTTGCGGGCAGCCAAAGAATTCCCTCTTCTTGGCCTTCCCTCCGCAAAATTTGTAGTCAATAAGGGATACTTGCTGGAACATCTCAAGAGCTAGCACCCGATTCGTGACACAGGCCAGAAGGCGAAATGGTTCTCCGGTGAAACAGCGCATTTGGATGAATGTGAAATCCACTCTGACAAACCAATCACGCTTGGGAGTGAAGTTTTGCACATATGTAGTCTACTCCTTGGTGGGCCAGCTGAAACCATCATCCCCTTTCAAATCTTGAAAAATTGAAGTCAAGAAATAGTCTGAAAATTCATAATAATCATAGGTAGAAGAGAGGAGAGGAGTCCATACAGAAACCAGCCTTCGTTTTCCCAACTCATCAAAAATAGACAACCTTGTATACTTCTTAAAGAAATCAGGGTTCTAGTTCAAAAACATGTGAGCAAGGAAGGAAGGAAACTTGAATTTACGTTGCATTGGGTAATCCTTGATTTTCCCTAACATCTCATCAACAAGGTATTCTACAAATTCATACCAGAAAAAGGTATGCTGCTTGCAGAACTGAAACCTCAGACGCAACTGAAATTTGTGCACATCCTTGTTGGTGTCTAGGTTGCAAAAAAATGCCAACATTGAGAATGCATCCTGCATGTTCGTGAGGAAGGCGATGAGTAGTGTCAAAATCTTTGGTGGATTTTGATGATCTGCATCAGGCCTTTTGGTTTCTTTGTTGTAAAATTCCAAAACCTTTTTCATGCCTCTCCATGTTGCCTCTCCCTTTGTTGGGTTGAATGAATCTACCTCTTCTTGTCTGGAGTCGGGGTTAGGGATGCACAACATATTCTAGAGACTTAAGGCCAAAGGAAACCTTCATTCTTTCACAAGCTGCCTCCCTCAAATTCTTGGGGATTTTTGCAAGGATGGGATCATGAATATTATCCCAATCCTCCTTGATTCAGCTTTGATCCCTATATTTTTTGGGCTTCTCCAGAACCCACGTGTTTTCCCATTCTGGACTCTCTGGTATGCCAGGCGAAGCATAAGAAAATTTTTCAAAGATGTAGATGGTTGATGCTCTACGCATATCATCAAACAAGCTTCGCATTTCTTCTCCCTAGGACTTTACTTGTAATTTTGTTTGAGAACTCTCTGCCATTTCTTGGTTTGCTATAGATTCTTGCTTAACTCAATTTTTTTGCAATTTACCTCGGCTCTATTCTTAAAATTTATTTTGCTTTGGGTAGCGTTTTCTGAAAATCATTCACAATACAAAAACCTTTTGCATGTGACACTTAGCTATTTCCTTCTTTGGGTGGCCAACAACGCTCACCTACTTGCATTAAATTCAACATGTACTGCTAGTTATTTGCTCGTGCGAAGCAAAATACTTGCCATTTTGAAATGACAAGAATTCATAATGACCCTTTGCAATGTACTCCGGCATGATTTTTCTTGGAACTTGAGCCGACGTTTTAAAGGAAGCTTAGGCATCATATGTTGTGGAGATTAATATCCCCAACAGAATGATTAAGCCAAAATACACAATAAGTACCTGAAAATATTTGTGTCCCTCTTTAGAATTTGAGAAACACCTATAGGACACCTCAGCATTTAGCCATATGAACTACCATTAGAATCTGCCACCAGCTTATGCTAATTAATTAGATTCCACTAATCCTGCACACAACAAATCGTACCTAGCAGACACAACTAGGTGAGAATTTTGAGCAAGCCTTGGTGCATCTTTCAAGGTGGTACTTGATTAACCTCATGTTTAGGGTATGCAAATTACCATGCTTATCCTAGTCATTTCTATAAATAGGCACTTAGGCAATAGTGAAATCACACTTAGCAACTTTTAGCAGAATTGGTATTAGGTGATTGGCTTAGCATTCGATGTTTGGAGTTTGCATAGTATTTGCATAAAGCTTAGACTTAGGTGATTGGCATAGGGCTTGTTTCTAACAGTTGTATAGAGCTTTGTCGCCATGAATACCCCAATTAGGTTGGTCTCTCATAAATCCCAAATGGATTTTCTGGGCGAGATTTCGAGTAGGCGCCTTAAGAGGATGACCAAAAATAAGCATTCCTTGGCCATCATAGCCATGAAATGGGTTATGGGATGTGACTACCTTGAATACGAAGATAAATACAGAGTTAACACTGATGTTTGCTCCCACTTTGTTGCGTTAATGCTCAATATCCAAATTCCCAAGCCACTCATTCTCTGCTTGGTAAAAGAGATCTTTCCAAAGAAATACCTAAATGGCCTCAAAGAGGTGGTGGCAAATGTTGAATTTGGTGGAGGTATTCCAACTGCAAGCGACCTCCATAAGTTCATTGAATAAGACGCGGTCATACCGTGGTTGTCGTTCCTGAGCAGTTTCCAACTCCAGTCGTAGGGAGAACATCGCCAAAGGGTTACCCACACTTGTCACTTCCTCTTCCACCTATACAACATGGTGCCATTTTATGACATCGACTGGTATACTGACTTCAGGAACATGGTGTTCCCTCTGCCACTTTCCATTGCTCTCGCGGACGTTGCCACTGGCAAAGACGTTGCCTCTAATGAGGAAATGATTTTGGATGTTGCCATTGATGTTGTCATTGTTGCCGCTCACGCTCATGACTAAATATTTCTCTTTATGTTTCAAAAACTAAAGCTCATTAGTCTATTTTTTGTATATATGCCTAGAAAAGGCCTTATAGTAGTCGTATAAAGAAGATACATAAATATATAGGTATATACTTTAAAAGCGTGGTCTCTAAGCCATTTTGATACTATATTTAGCAAATTATATAAATATAATGAAAATATATCTTATGTTAACATTTTCGTCTCCTTTGCTTGATATTCTGCATTGTGAGTTTGCTTTTCTTTTCCTGCACATGTATGCTTATTTCAATTCAGCCTATGGGTATTATTTTTCTCTACCTTATGGGTTCTTTTATCCTTTTTTGCACTTTGTGATAATGGGTTCCATTCGCTTCTGCTTTCTCACACCTGAAATAATTACTGAAAGATCAACCGACAAAAAACACAAGGAAAAAAGAAAAACACTATTCACATATTTACATTGGCGGCACAAACTGAAGTTAATTGAATAATTTTAAATGAATCCTATTGAATAGGATTCCCAATGGTTCGTGTTCCAGAGTTTCTAATTCAAATGTGTTGTGTTACAAAGTTATTCCTGCAAAATTAGAAATAAATTTTCTTACAAAGTTAACCTTTCCTAAGAAAATTTATTTCTAATTCTTGCAAAAGGATCAAACAATTAAATGGACTAAAAAATCCAGAGAAGCCTTTGAGAAAGTTAAGGATGCTATTTCCTCAACTCTTATGCTGGCTAATAATGTTTGTAAGAAAATATTTGGGCCATGGTATGTAGATGCTTCCCAGCCAGATGCATCCTCTGCAAATGATGGCAGTGGTCCAGAAACATCTTGTGTTGACAAGTGTCGCTTCCCAGTAGAGGTGGTTAGAACACGTGGCAATATTTGCATATTGTTGCTTACTTTTATCCTTCTCTTGATGAAGACCCGCCTAGGGGATACGTGGCGACAGTTCGCACCCCATGGTTCATTCTCCCTTCCCTTTGATGAAATCTTGCACCGAGAAGACACGTAGTAGCATGTCTACTATCAGCATTGTTTGTGGGGTCCACCAAAAGTTTATGCAAACAGAAGCTATGTGGAATGTGGGCAGGGCTTGACTAGAAAGTTAAGGGAAGTAGTTAAAAATAGCCTGTGGTGAAGACATGGAAGCATAGCGGGAGCCGATTGAGAAGCGAAGGAAGCCTTTGCTACGAGGAGCGTTGAGTGAACACGTGGAAGTAGCTGACAAAGTATAGCAAAAAGAAGGCCGATGAAAGGCTAAGGGCAGCAAGTTTGAACATATGAGGGTCGGGTCGGTACTTAGCAAAACACAAAAACAAAACCCAAAGGGAGCTCAAAGAATTTTACATTCACAATGAATAAATGAACTTTGTTGATAAAATCTCAAATAGTGAAATCTATACTTAGGAAATGATATGGGTAGTGAAAATGAGATGGAAAAGTGATAATGGGATGAAAATATGATTTTTATTTTTTTTTGGTTATGCTAAAAAAATGTAGAGCAAGATATAGCATATGGACACTATGCACCAAGGTATGTGGAACTAGGGTGACATTTATCCCTTGCATGGACTTTGACTCTACAAACAAAAATAATTATCTTTATTCATACTAGATATATGAGAACCTTATTTGAATGTGTGAGAGAATAATAGTCCAAGTGCACAAAAGGTATGAATGACCTAATATGCAAAGGATGTTTATTTATGTAAGAAGCTACATCAACAAACACAAGACAAGTATTTAGCATGGTCGTATTATAAGAACATTTCTCAAGCATAGCATATGAAAGAAATGACCATGCCCCATCCTATTCTTAAAACACCAAGATATTGAAAGATCAAGGTAGCTTTGAGTAAGCATTAGAAATGGACAAAAAGATAAATCAAAAGAAAAAGACTGATAAATAAAAGAGATCAACAACCATCATATCTCTTGTCAAAGAGGGTGTGATTGTAATCTTGGATTATGTCTATTATAAGAAAGATGTGTCCATTAAGACATACATTGGAATGATGAATCAAATAATTAAGAAATAGGTATGTAGGTAGTAGGCCAATTCAATAGTTATTTTAGCTTGTGATTTGTCATGAAAGCTTTATATTTTGCATGATGCATTATTTACTTTTTCTTAAGTGTCAAAGATGGATTGTGGTGATGAGTGAGATATTATGAGTGATTATTTTATTATGGGAATTTGTGTAGGTATTTATCTATTTTTGAATTTTGGAATACTTGATGATTTTTTGGATTTTTGGAATATTTGATGTTTTTGGATTTTTGGAATATTTGATATTTTTTGTATTTTTGGAATGTTTGATTTTATATTTTTTTGGTCTAAGGAAATAACAAGGATCCAACCTGAAGACTAGGTCTAAGAAAAATACCCCCAAGTAAGTATAGGATCATTTATTATGGGATGGATGGACTGCATTTATTATGGTATTAGGTGGGATGGATTACGCTATATACCAGTAATTACCAAGCCATGCTAAATGGGTAAGTGAAATAAGATATGTAGATGGATATGGATGGGATGCCAAATTTATTATGGATGGAATAGATAAGAACCTGATAGATGGTAGATGGTGCTTACTACACATGGCACCTGCAAACAGGTTTTCACCATGGTACTTGATGAGGGAAAAATTGGCCTTAGTTTGAGTCTTATTTCTTTCCTATGTCTCTTCCTAGATGTCTTTCCTTTAAACCTTTTTTCATTAATTACCATAAGGAAATGAAAATTATTTACTATGTTGAAAAGCATAAAAAGGTAATCTGTATTTCTAAATTTGTAGGGGAATTAATCTATATTTGATGGTGAATTATAGGACTAAATTAAATTCAAGGAAATTTTTTTGATCTCGTGGCTAAGGTACATGTGGAGGTTGAATGGAGAAGATAGCAAAGGATCCTTCTCTACCTAAATTATCTACTTGTTAAAGACATCTTAAATATTATTTTGAACTTGTGGTTAGCGGCCAAATAATAGATTGTAATAGTTTTAGTCTGTTAAAAGGTTTTTTATTTTTGCTAGGTGATATTTTCTAAGACTTATATCGAGTTATGGGCCATAGACCACATAACCAATATCGATTATTAAAGCCTTTATATATATTTATATGTACCACTATGAATCAATATACATAATACCTTTTGGTTTTGCATTGAATTGCTAGAATACTGAGTATTCCTATATCATTCTAAGCATCTTGATTCACCTCGCAACCAAGAGGAAAGGCCCACTCTACGAAAGCTTGGTGAATATTTATTTCTACATTTTATTATTTTAGTAGTGTGGTTTGAATCTCATTAATATAATGTTTTAAGAAGTAATTCATATTGTTGTCATAATTTTGATTCAATTCATTTATTAGTAAAGATAAAATATTGTTTAATTGAATGTGTTGTAAAATAGTTCTATTAAATATGGCGAGTTTACTTTGATGGAATTGGTAGTGTGTTAATCTGAAAGTGTGAAGTGAGCTAATATATTTGTTTAACTAAGGTAGACCATAATGTGTTCCTATAGAAGATTGAAGTTGTTATAAACAAAGTGATCTTGATCTATTCATGTCGCCTTCATGTCGCTTTGTTCATGTGGCAGTTCCTTTTGTATAAACAAAACATAATTAGTAATTATTATTTTTACTTTAAAGGATTTTTGAGATTTGTAGATGCATTTCATTCTCACTTAATTTGTTTCTTTCATCCCTTAAGCATATAGTTGTTATGCCTTTCATAAGTTCTACACCACGGATTGACATAAAGAACAAACTAAAATATTCCACTAAGAATTCAACCACAACCTTAAAATTTAGAATCATTGTTTTGTCCCAGCAGTACTTGTCTAAAGCACCATCAAAGTGGTTTTCACTAGAGGATAATTTTTATCTTTACTTTTTTTTCTATTTTTTATTTTTTTATTTCGATACACATGGCATCTATAAATAGGTTTCCACCATGGTGCTTTCCCAAGGCACCACTAAAGTGGTTTTCACCATTGGATAAATTATTTCTCTTTACTTTTTATTTTTAATTGGGATACCTTGAGGGTTAGGCATAAAATTCATTGAGATGGCTACTGTTGATGAGATTTTGTAGAGGCTCATCTATGGGTGTTGCAAGCTGGTGGGATTCTAATCCATAGCCCGCTAATCCTTTGTTTTCCTAGTCTTGTTGATTTTTTTGATTTTCTTTCAAGACTAGATCACCTACTTCAAATTTCTGGGTCTTGATATTATTATTGTAACTACAACGAATATTATTTTAATAAGCTTGCAAATGAGTCAATGCATTGAGACGTCTTCCATATAGTAACTATAACTCATGTATTTTGGATACCTGGTACTCTTCATTGTCGATGAGATGTTGCATGGATACCCTCAATGAATGGAGTTTCACCTCAATAGGTAAAATAACTTCAATGTTGAAAACTAATGAATATGGGGTAGCACCTATAGGTGTTAAAATTCTAGTACAATAAGCCCATAAGGTGAGGTTGAGTTGAAGGTGCCAGTCATGACCAACGTCATTGGTTGTCCTCTTTAGGATTTTAACTATAGTTTTATTAGAAGCCTCAGCTTGATCATTGCCATGTGGGTAATATGGAATGGAAAGGCAATGTTGCATATGGAATTGGTTGCAAAGGCTACAAACATTCTAGCTTTTGAAAGGTATACCATTTTCAGTGATAATGACATGGGGAACACCATACCAGTAAATAATGTAATTAAGGATAAACTTTGTTATCTATTGGTGTAGGTCAATGGAATGGATTCTATCTACTTCGTAAAGTACTCAAGAGTTGTGATGATGAATTTGTGATTGTTAGATGAGGTGGGGTGAATTTTTTCAATGAGGTCAAGTCCCCATTGTGAAAAGATCCAAGGAGCGGTAATCGGTTACAACTCTTGAGCAGGTGCATGAATTCAATCTCCATGTTGTAGATAATGAAAGTATTTATTTGTAAGATAATATACCTCCTAATCTATAGTGGGCCAATAGTACCATGTTCTCAATAACTTCTTAACAAGGCTAGGACCACTAGAATGTGATCCATAAACACCTTTGTGGACCTCATGTAAGGAATTTTTAAATTCTTATGAGTTTAAACATCTAAGGTACCATCAAGACTCTTTCGATATAGTGTTTCACCAAGGATGGTGAGCGGGATGAGTGGCAGATGAAGGTTTTCTTTTGATTACTAGTTATATTGGATAGGATGATATTATTATGATGGTAATTGTATATATCATGATATGAAGGGAAATTAGGACCAACAATTTCACACATGAGTTCCAACTTTGGGACATTAAAAGCAGGAACCAAAAGTTGTTCCACTAGAAACTCACATCGCTGACTGTTGTGAGACATATCTAAAAGAGATCTAATAGTTGTTATTACATATATAGATTTATTTTTCAAACTTGGTATTTGTTCAAAGGATATATTTGGAAAATATTACTTGAAACTATCAATCATTCTCTTATATGGTAGCAACTTATCATCCTTTGTTTGGTATTCATCATTAACTTGTTTGATAACTAGATGTGAATCTCCATAGACTTGTAGCTCTTTGGTATGCCACTTTCTTTCCATTTTAAGTCCTATAATGAGTGCTTCATATTTAAAAATAATATTCGTACATGGAAATGCTAACCAATATGCTTTCGGGATATAATCACCTTAAGGAGTGATGAATAATACTCATGCTCCTAAATGATTTTGAGTGAAGGATCCATCAAATTATAATTTCTACTCATTTATTGGGGTGATAGTAAAAACTATTTCATTTGGAAAGGCTAATATAAGTGAATTTTCATCATATAGAGGTGTCTTTACTAGTTGGAATGTAATAAATCATCCTTTAATTTCATTTCAAACCACATATTTTATGTCAAACTCACTCAATATAATTACCCATTTAGACATGTGACAAGTGAGTGTTGCTTTGGAAAAAAAAAATTCATTGGATCGACTTTTGAAATGAGCTTAGTTTGGTGATTAAGAATGTAGTGTCAAATATTTTGTGATGTGAAGACAACAACTAGACATGCTCACTCAATAGGTGTGTAATTCACCTCATATCCTACTAATATTTTGTTGATGTAGTATATTGCTCTCTTTTTTGATATCATCACGTTGTGCTAAGAGAGCTCCTAATGCTATTGTTCTAGTTGAGATATATAATATCAATGGCTATCCTTGAAATGGAGGCATCAATACTTGTGGTGAAGAAATTTAATCCTTTAGTTGTTAGAAAGCTTATTGGCACATCTTATCCCATTTGAATGTGACATTTTTTATGAAGGAGATGAGAAAACAAATGTCATTTATCTATGATTTGGGCTATGAATCACCAAATTGGCTATAGTTTTCCTTAGAGACTATGAATCTATTTAACGTTGTTCAATGAAGGCATCTAAATTATTGCTTTCACCTTTGTGGGTTCAACCTCAATACCTTTACAAGACACAATGTATCTCAATATTTTTCCTAAAGTGACACCAAAGACATATTTCTTAGGGTTAAGTATCATTTAGTATTTATCTATTTTGTCAAAGATCTTCCCAAGCACGTCCAAATATCTCTTTCTTGTTATGGATTTTACCAATAATTTATTTACATAGTCCTCCATTAATTTATGGGACATATCATGGAAGATTAATTTCATTACTCTCTAATAATTTGCACCAGCATTCTTTAGATCGAAAGGCATTACATTCCAACAATAAGTACCCCAACGACATGTGAAAGTAGTTTTATGTTGATCTTTTGGTGCTATGTGGATTTGATTGTATCCAAAGAAATCATCCATGAGGGAAAGCATCTCATGTCCTACAATCAAATCTACAATGATGCTAATGTTTGGTAGTGGGAAGTTGTCTTTTGGATAAGCCTTATTTAAATATCTAAAATATGTGCAAATGTGAATGCTCCTAATGGGTTTAGCAATAGCGTCAAGATTTGATACCCACTCTAGATTGTATATAGGCTTAATGAAGCCAACATCTAAAAGTTTCTGCAATTCCACTCTGACTAGTAGCACAATTTGAGGATGCATTTTTTGATGTTTCTACTTCATTGTTTTAGCATTTGGTAGACTATAAAATAATGGACTACCAAATTTGTAACAAGTCCTGGTATATTTGCATATGACCAAGCAAAGTTGACTTTCTACATCTCAAGGAATGCTATAAAAGTTTCCTTTTTTCTTTTGCATCAATGATGTAGCAAAGAAGGTGATCTTAGGACCGTATGTTGTTCCAATATTTATCTCTTTTGATGCCTTTACTAAGACTGGGGATCTCTCTTGATATTTAGAAATAATTGGGAAGTCAAATCCTTCATTTGCAAGTGCCTCTAAGAGGTTTTCACACCTATATTTCCTTTAGTTTTAATTTTTCTTGATCCAAATGTGTCACGTCATGATTTTCATCAAGGGATCATTTTATTATTTTTATATTTTTAGTTTTACAACTAAAGGATTTTATTTTTTCTCCAAAGTATGCTTGTGTATCAAGTTCTATAAAAAATCATGCTTTGTGATCCCAAGTGGTATGCTTTCTCTAAGCCCCATGAGCTTTGCAATAGCTTCATCATTTTGAAACATATGTAGAACTAGTGGTCCTTTTTGGTCCCAATCGATAAGCTGAGGGTAAATAAGTGGGAGGTCATTGGTTTGCAAGGGAGATGTGAATGATATGAAATTTATTGTGTAAGTGGATACATTTTCAAATTGGTCAGTGGTGTACATGTAAGAGTCATCAATGGTATCATCATTAGATGGCACACTCAATATCTCGAGACACATTACTTAATGACCCATACCCAAACTCCTAATATTTCTCTTTTTTCTAGAACTATGGGTTATCTTATTGCTTGTTAATGAAGTCCAATGCCACCTTGACTTGTAAATCTCGTGTTCTTAATAATCTAGATACCCTTAGTATAATTCTCAATTGGTAGGGTGGGTTGCTCTTTATCTTCTTGAAATAACCACTTGGAGATATCTTCTTCTATGACCTTTCTGTTCAACTCTCCCCACTTTGATAATACAATGGGTTCATACTTGATAATTGAAGTGGTCATATCTTTACACTGAGTTTTTCCATATGTCTTAAGAGAAGATGGAATTTGTCCTACATAGAAGGACCCATTCAAATCGTGTTCTCCACAACCCTTGACATGTATTTGGACCTTGATTTTGAGAATGGGATCATGTGTATTGGATGATGAGGCTAATGCGGATGGATTAGTATCAAATGATGATGAGGCAATGTTGTTCTTGGGTACTTGGTGGATTATTTGGTATGTTTCCTTTATTTTTTGCAATATTGGAAAGGGTGAGGATCCCCATAAATGGTTACCTTAGTTTCATTATAGGGAAACTTTATGTATTGATTACATAAGTTATGAGATGGCCTGCATGGTATGTATCCATGGGCGGCCTAGAAGAATGTTGTAGGGAAGATCAAGGTCCAATACTTGATAAGTAGTTTCTATGATTGCAAGACCAACTTGAATAGGTAGCTTGATTATCCCTTTTCATTCACACTCAAAAAAATCATATAAATTTATTATAATGCTCTTTTGTTTCTCTATGACTCCATTGAAGTATCCAATTATTTTACCAATTTTAGTGTGCAAATGTTTAAGTCGACCTCACCATCTATCAGGAATATTTTGATTTTATGTTTATGGACGTAGACTTCTAGGTATAGTGCTTGGTTATGGTATGAAGTGGTAGGAAGATTTGTTTCTATGAATATGAGGTGATGATTTTATGTAAGGTTTCCTACCATGGGTTGGAATTGTTCAGTATCTATGTTAGAAGGTACGTATGATGTTTGAAGTGCTTTTTCAAGAACTTCCTTATGTGTGGGAGATATGCAAAGGAGTTATAATATAGAAATATGGGTTGGTGTTTTTCTTTATATTTTTTATAAGGTTATATTTAGATGGTAAATAGGGTGCTTGTGGGGCTCCCTAGAGAGTAATTTTTACATATCATGTGGTAACTGCACATTCAAGAATCTTATTTGGGATGGTAATAGTGACAATGTGGTTATCAATTTCTTCAACATGTCCCACTATTGAATCATATGAATAGTTAGCATTGTTATAGCTCTTTCCCTTACCAAAGTCATTTTTCTTTCCATTTTCAAGGATTGGATCCTTGTCGATATCAATATCATTATTGGTAGAATTTTCAAGACGGTCTTCAATCTTTATATCCCCTTGATCAATAAGATCTTGGATGAGATTTTTTAATTTCATGCAGTTTTGTGTCTTGTGACCTTTTATTCTATGGTACTCACAATAGTCATTTTCATTGTACCATGAAGATTTGAATTATGGTTCATCATACTATCTTTTCTTTGGAAGCTTAATGAGATTGGTTTGGACTAGTTTCTTTAATGCAAACTCAATTGGCTCCCCTAGGGGAGTCTACTTTTATTTAGGATTATTATTTTGTCTTGGTGCCCCCCTTGGGAGAGTCATTTTTTGGTTATTTTGTTGTGTTAGATGGTGTTTGTATGTTCTGCACAAATTTAACATCCACTACACTGTCATTGGTAACATTCTTATTTTTCGCCCATAGGAAAAGTTTATCATTGGAGTGTGAAGAATGGTCTTTCATTTCTTTATAAATTTCCACGAGTCCTTTTGTAATGAGGGCTTTTCTAATAGTGATTCATTTACCTATGATTTCATCAAAAATGTTAGCATATTTCACTTGTAGATGGAAACACATTTCTTGATTGAGATTCTAGAAAAATGCTCACGAATTGTTTTTTTGGTATGGGCCATGGTATTTATTATCCATATTCCTCCAACATTGTAGGAAGGAAGCAAATGATTCTCCATTTTGTTGTTTTGTGTTGCATAAATCAGTCACAGATATCTTGTGTTCAATGTTGTAAGAGAAGTAACTAATAAATTTTGTAGCTAGTTCATGAAAGTTCATGATACCATGTTGTAAATGAGAGAACTATTATACTTCTTGTCCTTCTAAACATCGGGAAAAGAGGCACATCAAGTATGCGTCATTATAAGCTACCTATAGGTAGGCTATTTAGAATTCTCGTATGTGCTCTCATGGATCACCTCTTCCATTATACTTGTCATATTTTGGCATTTCAAGGTTGTGAGGGAAGGGAATCATAGCTATTGTTCTATCAATGGATAAGGGCATATATTTTCAAGTGTGTAGTTTTTCTTCATGTGTCCTAATTTTATGTCAATTATTTTCTTATGCAAGCTTTGTATTTGTAATGCCAAGTCATTTGTCATGTCAATTGGTGGATGATTTAAGGGAATATATGTTTGATGTTATGGGATGGTTGATGAATTAAATGAAAGATTTATATTTTATGGAATGGTTTAATGTTGTGGGATATTGGATGAGTTATATGAGAAATTATGATATTGGGGTATATATATTTGTGGGGATGGTAAATGGAATGGATTTAGAATGAAATTGTGACTGATTCAAAAATGTTTGTATTCATGGGTATGCTAGATGTGGAAGAGTGATTCAGGATGTTCAAGGAGGAATTTTTTGAATGATTTGGAATATATGCATGTGTAGAAGGTTGTGATTTTTTTGGAATTCTAGAAGTGTAGAATATGGTGGAAATGAATTGGGATATATGTGTTCATGGATATATTGGATGGTTGTGATGTGTATGAAATATTTGTATGAATGTTTGATATGATAGGTTGTGAAGAAAATGGGATATTAGTATGAATTGGATGTGATAGATCATAAAGAAAATGGGATGTTTGTGTTTGTGTTAATTTTGGATGTGAAAAATTGAGCATTATGGGGTGTGGATGAAATTTGGTGATCAGGAATATATGTGGTCATGTGATTATATGTGAAAGGTATTTGATAGAGTGGATTGACATATTATTTATAAAATGGTGTCAAATTTGTGTCAATGGGAGGTATGGTTTGTTGCCTTGACATAATTGGCATGGAAGCTTGAGGCATATATGTGTTGATTGATTGAGACATGGGAATTCTTATGTTAGATATGGTGTATGGTGAAATGATTTTTTTAAGGGATTGTTACCTAAGTTTAGCAATGTTAAAATTTGAAGGTAGTTTAGCACCTTTTTATGCTAATGTAAGAAAATATCTATTTGGGTCCATAGAAAGAAGGCAACTAATTACCTTTATTATATTTGCGTCTTGTTGCATTTCTAATATTTTTTCTAGTGTCAATTCAATAGACTCATGCATGATGTCCTCTATAATAACCTCTAACAAGGAAGGTCATGGTGTTTGATAATCACTAGGGTTGAACAACTAAGTAGGCATGCCAAACTCACGTTGTGTATCACCCATGGTTCTGGTAACATTTGACTCACTTTGACTGGATTCCATGTGTTTCTTGTGTTGAGACCTTGGCATAGGAATGCAAATTTGAATACCTTATGAGATGATGGCGTAAGGTGAAAATTGGATGATTTGATATGGATGTGTTGTTTCTTATGGAAATTTTTAAATATATGATTTTAGATTTGGACAAAGGATGTGATGATTTTGGATGATAGTTTTTGGTGGTTTTGATTGATAAAAGGATCATGTAGGATAAACCTTGATAGGCTGAAGTTAATCTAGATCTTCTTATGGTGATAAATGCTAAGATTTTGGATGATTTTTTACTTGAACTAGATTGATGAGTTCAAGAAAAAGGATAAGAGTGGATTTCACCAACTCAAGAGTAGCCAAGGATACTATGTGATTTTATCCATAAATTATTGGGGCTAACTCAACTATCTACTTAAAATAGGAAATTTCTCAAGCAAAGATCTAAGCTAACTTGATAAATAATGGAAGATCTAGACTATACTATGACTATTTTGGTTATTGGATATTGGTTTGGATGTCTAATTATGATGAAAATGAATTTTTTTCCAAGCCTAGGATAGTAACTCTAAATTCCAAAAAAGATGATACGGGATGGATGATGAGGGTAAATTCAACTCAGATGTGTTAAAGGTCTTATGTCTCAAGTCTTTTTGGTCAAAGGTAAAATTTGAATTTTGGAGTATTTTTGAAATTTAGGAACAAGTTAAAGCGTAGTTGTATTTATCAAATTTGCAATAATATATCTCAAAAGTGCAATATTATGTCACAAAAGTACAACAATATGTCTCAAAAGCACAAAACATAAGCTGAAAAGTGTAGCTCTTTTAGAAAAGTGCATAGATTATTAGATCAAACATGTTAGAAGTTACAATGTACAAGTCAAATGCATAATTATGTGAATCAAATGCATTAAAAGATACCTTAGATACGTAAAAGGATAGGTCAAATGTGCAATTCTATGCATCTAAAGTGCAAAAGTATGGATCAAAAGTGCAATTTTGTGAATTAGATGCATAATATATGAATAAAAAGTATAATTATTCTCGGGAGAAGTACAAACAAAAAAAATAAAAAAATAGAAGTGTTATAGGATGACTCACATGTGTATTTTTAGACTCAAAAGCACAAATCTATGTAATAGTTGGTGTTTTTTTCAAAAATTTAGACATATTTATTTACTTTGGTAAGAGATAAAATAGAAAACATAATGGATGGTGATTTTCAAGGTAATAAGGTTGAATGGTGTATACTGTTATCGACAATAAAATATGTCAAACACATTAACAACCCAAATTATTCAAGTAAGGAGTGTCCTATGTAATCTATTGGTGTTTTTTTCAAAAATTTAGACATATTTATTTACTTTGGTAAGAGATAAAATAGAAAACATAATGGATGATGATTTTCAAGGCAATAACCTGGTTGAATGGTGTATACTGTTATTGACAAGAAAATATGTCAAACACATTAACAACCCAAATTATTCAAGTAAGGAGTGTCACACTAGTGTAGGCCCACATGATAAAATACCTTGAGATTACTAAAATCATCATCTCTCTTCTCAAGAGTTGATGGCTAGGAGTCTATTGTCACAAGGCCTCACCTTTTTCCTTACCTTGGACATTTTGATACCTTTAGCCCAAGGGATTTATACCTTACTCAAGAAGGTACATGGTGAGTAACTTCGGGTATAATACTATCCCTTGCAGGTCACACTAGATTGACAAATGATGGTCTTAGGCTTGCTAAAAACATGGTTTGTAGTGGTATATGTGAACTAAGGGCCTATCTACAAATGTTTGAGGCTAGGAGGGTCTCTCCTATCCTCATCACCTATACAAATATTGATGGAACAAGGTTCTCCAGCCTTAGCCAAACACGATAATGACTCGCTCTTGAGGTATAAATTTCACTCCCCCCCTTTATAAACCCCACCAAAAAATGTGGTTGAGGTCGACCTCGGGGTGATGAAATCCCCAAGCAAGCCCCTTAATAGGAAAGCTTGATAATAGTGCTCTTTAACCTCAGGCTTGCACAAAATGCAAGGGGAGAGCATACACAATTCTCATAACCTTGGATGAACAATAAATTAAACTAAAAGGTGTTTTTAATCTCTAGGCTCACACATAGTGCAAGAATAAAGAATACACACCTAGAAGTCTAAAAAAGCACGATAAACATGCTCAATTTTAAAACCCAAAAAAAATGTGCAACTAAGCTAGAAAAAATTATGTAACTTTTCCCTACACCAAATTGTGTTAGTACTCTAGAAAAAATTATGTAACTTTTCCCTACACCAAATTGTGTTAGTACTCTCAGATTCAATATAATTCTCCCAACAATTTCCAATCTACACCACTTGATTAGTTTCTCAAAATCACGCAAATGTTAGTCAAAAACCAAAATCAAATAAAAAAATCAAAAGCGTTAAAAATAATATCAAATGTGTTAAAGTAATAGTCAAATGCATTGTTATACCTTTCAAAAGCATTGAAGTACCTTTCAAAAGTGTCAATATGATTTTGAGTTGAAAAAACCCACAAATTGAGGTAAAAACCCTAAAAAATCAAAAGCACCATTGTTACACCCCATTTTTGAATTACCAAATTACTTTTTCTTTTTTTTTTTGCAAAAGTGGCAAGCCACTATAATTTATTATTAAATATTTAAATAAAGTATTACAAAAACTGGTTCTGGGGAGCATACCGGCAGGAAAGAGCCAGTAAGAAAACCTCTGGTTATAGCTCTAAGCATGAAAAGATGAAATACTTGCAAAATCCAATTAGATCGTTTGTACAAAGAATGTTGATGATTCAAAATTCAGCATTTTCCCAACTAAACCTATGACAATACTTCTGGAATGAATAAAAACCCCAACCAACTTCTTCTATGAACAGTACTATCTATGAATTGACTCAAATTTTCATTTGCCCAACCCTTACAAAGATCATTGATTAATACATTTAACGCCTATT
Organism: Sequoia sempervirens; assembly: GCA_007258455.2. Classification (NCBI taxonomy): domain Eukaryota; kingdom Viridiplantae; phylum Streptophyta; class Pinopsida; order Cupressales; family Cupressaceae; genus Sequoia; species Sequoia sempervirens. The sequence goes on along the minus strand of VDFB02000012.1, from coordinate 6,772,740 downwards.
TAATATTAAAGACCCATTATAAAATTCAAAAAAACCCTATATGCAAAAAACCTGTAGAAAACCCACTATAAAATTATTATGGTTTTCCATTTGCAAAATTTTCGTCCATTCCCTCTACTTGCAAAGAAATTCTTTCGAAGGCCCTTCGTCCATTGTTCTAAAAACCCTGAAGCTCCATGCGTGAAGACAGACGAGACGACACTCTTTCCATGGTGGAAGACATTTGAGGACGATTAGCAAATTGATCTTGATCCTAAGCATTTTGGCCATAGTTTGACATTCTAATTGCAAACTTTGACTAATAGGATGCAAAGTATATGCTTGGAGAAAAGATAGAGCATAGAACTTGTCCTTAATCTCTAGTTCCATTAACGTGCACACACTCCTATTTTTTCTTAGGGCTCGCAACAGTATATTCTCATTTCTGTGTTGAAGAGCAAGCCGAATGGCATCAAAAATCTCCTCAAAACCCTAACATTTTTGCACTAATTTTCTAGGGAATAGACCACCGATAAACCCTTCTCCACTATAAAAGTTATACTGTTGAATAGCTCGAAGAACGACATTATCTATTTGGAATTGAAATTTAATATATTTCCTAGCCAGCTCTTCAATTTCATTCAAGGACCAAATTAAGTCCAAAGCATTTGAGAGAAATATAGAAATCACCTGAGAGGGGAAGAGGAGGCACTAAGCTCGTGGACTGGTAACTTCAATACCTAGGATAATTTGAAATACATTCCTCCACCCTTGTACAATCAATCCTAAACATTGAATTCAACACTTCCTGTGTGATATATTCTTCAATGGGATTTTTCCACAACTTAACTGGAAAATATACTCTGTAGTTCCAAGGACGGAGCACCATTTCACTATTGCTTCAACAAAAAATTACAACCACTGCTAGTTTAAAGCAAATGCGTGTGCTACCAAACAATTGTTGGAATAATCTAGAAACCACCTTTTTAAATCCAATTTATGGCTTTAGAATGGTATGCTATCATTATGAACAAAGGTGTGAGGAACTAAGTACTTAGAACGTAGTGCTCCCTTAAATGCTCATACGTGCAAAATGAAAGCTAGTGTTTAATGGCAGTGTCTGCATAATAAATCATAATTAAACTATACCCATATGATGTCGCCATCTTGAGGAGACTTAGAGGAATGAAGCGATGTGACCTAGGTCAAATATTTAGATAGATGCCAACATCATCAGGTGGTATGTAACTGTCCTTTAAGGAGAGTGTGAATACCCATGAAGAATGGAAAGCCGTCATTATTGAATATGCTTTGTAGCATATGCTTTAATCCAAATTCACTATGAATTATCCATAGAGGATTTGATGATGTCAACAGTAATTTGAATTAAGTGGGAAGACTACATATCCTTAAAAAGAATGAGATACTCATAATGAAATGTAATCAACTTCAATTACATTTCTTAATTATGCCAACTCCTGAATACTAGTGTAGCCATAGTTGCTATTGTTATCATGTATATAAAAAATATCCTTTTTATCACATCCTAGATTAGCGAGGCGATCTACTAAAACATTACCTTCTCTATAGATATGGGAAATCTGAACATCTTCAAATTCATCTATAAGTTTCTAGACAATCTGTAAAACATATCTCAAGGCCCAATTAAAACATGATCTCTCTTTACAAGCATTTACTATTATTAGTGAGTCACCTCCAATGTGTATTACTTTGATCTGCAATTGCTTTGCCAAGAGAAACCCATAAAGAAGAGATAGTGATTCTGCCATATTATTCGTTCTAGGAGGTAAAGATATTGATCTAGCTGCCTTGAGAAATCCTTTTTCATCCCTAATGCAAAAACCTGCCCCCAAAACTCAAGGGTTACCTCTGGATGCCCCAGGGAAGTTCAATTTTGAGAAACCTTGAGATGGAGGTGACCATTTAATTGAACTCCTATCTATCTTTGTATTTTGTGATTGTTTCAAGCTTCCCTTAAAGGGAAGAGTTATATGTTTCCAATTTTGTAGAATGATATTATCCCAATTTGAAAACATTGATCCAACATTTTTATGATTTTGGACCCAAGAATTGACTTTCTCCGAGATAGATTTTTCAATCAAAGCATGAACAAATTGTACAGATGTTGCCATTTTTTTGAATATTCATTTGTTTCTTTCCAACCAAATGGCCCATATTACCATTGTTGGAATAGTCTACCAAATACATGCAAAGAATGAAGTTTTGTAGATCATTGGCCAAGTAGAAAAAAGATCCCAAATTAGGTTGGGAAGGGGCATAGAATAATTCATTTTCCCCAAGACAAACAACCAATAGGATTGAGCAAAAGAAAATTATAGAAACAAATGATCATGATTTTCAAAATTTTGATCACACAACACACACTTGAAAGGCTCTGCAATACCTAATTTAGCTAGTCGATCACTTGTCAACTCTCTCTTTCTCATTACTAGCCAAGCAAAACTACCCGCTTTTGGGAGAACATAACTATTCCAACAAAAGGAGAATGCTCTCTGAGACTGAATAGAAACCCCTTTGTTGAGAATTGCTTTATATATCCCTATTTTACTTAATAGGATCCATCTTTTGAAGGAACCCATATTACTCGATCAGGTTTATCTGTTATGAATACTGCTCTACTTTGAAGGATGGTTGACAATAACTCTTTTTTACTCGAGAGGAAATGTCTTTCCATGTTACCCTCCTTGATGAGGATTCAATAGAGCTGACATAATCTATTAATTTTGTTCCCCATGCCTAAGATATAGTTGGAATGGTTGATTGTAGATCATGATTATTGCTCAATGGGGGGTCTGTTCCAAGAATCAATCCAAAAATCCACTTCTTCACCTCTATTAACCTCCCAAGAGATATATGATGTTACTACAAGTTTCCTGTACATGAAAGCATGAAATTCCACACAGCCGATCCTTCAGGTGGATCAGAAACTGTAAAAATTCTCTTAGGATCTTGGCTATCCAAATATTTAGCTCTCATTAAATAACACCATTTGGATTCCAGCTTAGCATACATTTTCCATATTAATTTTCCCCCAAAGGCTTGATTGTGTTGAGGTATGTCATGTAACCCTACTCCTCCTTTATGTTTCTCTGAGACCATACTGTCCAAAGATACAAGTGGAATTTTTTTGGCATCATTCATGTTCCATTTCCACATGAAGCCTCTTATGATCTTTTGAATCTGTTCAACTACTAAGTTTGGAGCCCTTAATACTGAAATTAAGTAATTAGGTATTGTTGAAAGGACTAATTTTATGAGGAGAATTTTGCCTAAGAATGATAACCATCTAGCTTTCCAAGCACTAATCTTTTGTTTAATTCTATCAATGATTTTAACCCAATAATATGGTTCATTAGACCCCATAAAAAAAGGAATACCTAAATACTTACAGGGTAATTCAGCCTCTTGAAATCCCATAATTTTGATGATTTTCCTTTTTAACGCTACTTTGGAGTTAAACACATATACTTTTGATTTTTGTGCATTTATCTTTTTCCCAGATGTCAATGAATACTTATCCAAAACCTCCTTTATTTGCTTTGCCTCTAGAAAGATAGATGCCTTCCTGTATAATAGAGTGTCATCTACAAATAAGTTGTGGGTAGCTGAAAGATTTGTCTAAGGAATGAGGATTCCTTGCCATAAGCCTTTGGAATTTTTGTCCTTTATTGCCTTGCTCAAAGCTTTCGGCATGATTATGAATAGGAAGGGTGACAATGGGTCCCCTTGTCTCACCCCTTGAGTTGCTTGAAAGAATCCACATGAGAACCATTAATTATAACTAAGAAATGCACACCTGAAAGGCATGAAAGGATCCATTTGCACCATTTCTTTGAGAACCCAAACTTGCCTAGCACTTTAATCAGAAATTCCCAATCTACTCTATCATAAGCTTTCATCATATCTAGTTTAACTATGAAAGAAGACAAATGATTTTCCTTGATAGAGTGAAGAACCTCATGTGCAACCAACGCCCCTTCTGCAATTTCTCTACCTGGAACAAATGCTCCTTGTTCTGAAGATATGATTTTAATGCATGATGATGTCATTATGGTATTTAATGTTTGGATGAAATATATGCAATGTGATGTATTTACTTTTAAATGATTATATGATACTTAAACAATATTGTGATTTTGTTATAAATATATAAATGGATAACTACGCGAATGTTGCCCTAAGTGAAATGCAGGAATGTCCATGCCCTCTAAAGGGAGAGAGAAAGTATCACCCAGGAGAGGAGTTGGTCCACAAATCATCTAGTATTGCTATTTGAATCGGTTCACACACTCACTTAGGTTATTTGAAAACCTCATCGAGTCAATTCAAGTATTAAGTTGGGTGAGTCATAAATCTACTTGTTGATAGGTTAAGTTCAACTTAGTCGGTAAATCTTGTTTAAAATATTGAGTTAAAATTGAATCGTCTATTGAGTCATTAGAGAAAGTAAAACCCATTCGTTAAAGATCTTATTAAATCATCCAAATAAATTGATTTCAAATATATTTTGTAATTGGTAAATAATATGCATATATAATATATAAATATATATGTGTATCTATATATTATGAATTAAATGCATATGTAAGTATGTACATACAAATATATATAAATACGATAGGTAACATTAACGTTTATATATATATATAACTGTGTGTGTATTGTAATAAGAATAAAGAAATATATATATGTATATGTATATATTTACATATATAAGTATATATTACATATAGAGTTTTGGTGGCGAATTTATTTATGTTTAAAAACATTTCAAATTCCATGATAATGTCATCTCTCTTTAACCTTGGTAGTTAAGCCGATTTAAAGGGAATGAATGGAATTTAAAAGCCATAATGGGGCGTCATTTTGTAGAGCCAGTTTGGCACAATTCCAATCTGCTTGGGAACCACGTAAATGGTTGTGTAACTGCATGTATTAAGTTTAAGTAAAGCCACATAAAGTGGTGATTCAAAACTATATTTCACATGCTCTTATCCTTATGATTATTGTGGCTTGGAAATTATTTTTGGAAGTGGTTGTGAGTCATGGAAAACATATTGCTAGCCATGCTTTTAAAAGTGGCATTTCAGTTAAGTTTCAAACTGATTTCTAAATACTATGTATATCAATTTCAAGCCATGGCTTCTGGCTTCAAAGAAACTATATTCATGACGCTTATAATTACTTCTTTCAAGCCACTACGTGGCAGTTGGTTGAATCATATTAATTCATATAAATTTGTTTGCTTCAACTGTGGCATTGGAGGCCGTAGTGATGGTTGAAGGAGGATTTTTTTTAAACAGTTTCTTTAAATCATAGTTATCCTGGAAAATTCATGGCTTATGGGAGAAAGGAAGAGCCACTAAATTGGGGATGAAGGAATCAATTGTGAAAATATCTAAAAAAAAGGAATCAAGGTTTAAGTCCTTGTTTTGTGAGTAAGATCGTGAATAATCAATTGTTGGTCTCTTTTATTCATTTTGATCTTGCTTTTCATTAAGAATAGATGGGGGGTGTTCATGGAAGAGATTCCTGGGTAATCTTGCATGCTTTGATAGTGGTTTCTAAAAACAAGTTGTTAAGTTGTTCTTCCTTCTATGCTTAGGAAAAGGGGTGCAACGCACCAAAGAGGAATTAGAAATTTGTGATTGCATATCAAGATTTAAGAGTGCGGTAGTTTTCTTCAATCTTTTCCAGGCATGTATAATATTCTCTTATTTTCCTCTTTAATTTGATAAAAAGCTCATATATATTTGTATTGAATCATGCAAATGCATGTATGCAGTTGTTCTGGAAACACATATAGAAGCATGTATATACTCGTATATATAAGATTATTTATGTTAACTCTTAGAGTATAAAAAGATGATTTGGACTATTATAAACTGGGTGGATAAGCTGAATGCTCACACAGGTTTACGGATGTGTTTAACCAAATTTAGATACATAGAATTTTGATTAAAACTTTAAGAGAGATCTTAAGAGGAAAGCTTTGTGCTCTCTAAGCTGTGTTTTCTAAACAAACCAGCTTCGTAAATTTATTTGTGAAGAATTATTAATTACATGAAAATAGTATTTCTTCCCTCCAAAAAGACAGTGTCTTATATTTTATGATTATCCTAGTTTTTATTGTATTTAAAAAAAAGAATCTTTAAGAAATTCAAGAAAGGTATGAAACATAATAGAGAAGAAGAGGTCTTTCTTTTTGTTTGAACTTTATATTTATTTCATACTTTGACAAGAAGTTACTATTTATCATTTAATTTGAGATCAAATTTGTCAAGTTGAGGATATTATGTTCTCATCATAAACCAATAAGTATAATATTAAAAGAGTAGTTTACTCATTTGGTTAGTTTAAGGACTTGAACAAGAGGCAGTTGCCTAGTCCCAAAATGTTACAAGAATGTAACATGGGTGTTCGAGTCAGAGATGCTTAACCAATCAATTCGAGTTATGACTTTAGTGAATCACTTTTTGTAAGAAACTTTGTATGAAAATTCAATCATTGGGTCAAACTATAGTTTGAGTCAACCATTGGCTAGTGAGATTTCCAAGTCGAGTTAGAGGTGGGTGAACTTATGACACCACTTTCTAAGTGGATGAATATAATACAAACATTGGCCAAAGTAAGTGCAAAAGTCTTTGTTTGCACTTGTCGGTTCACTATGCTCTAGATTTGCATAACTAGTTAATAGCGTCATACTTAGTTAGAGTTTGTCTATAGTTGTATGACCATACTAGTTATGTAGGACACAACACTAGAAACTCAGATGGAATTACTAGAGGTTCCTATACTATACTCTTCATTGAAGGGTAGGGCCACTTTCAGTTGGAAGGTGTGTGAGGGACCACTGGTCTGTGGTTGGAGGTAAAGTGCTTGGGTGATGCTCTCCCTCTTGCAGATGACATGTTGAGGCTTGTGAAATAGAAGAATAATCTAGCTAAGGATATCCTGACCTTGTTCTTATTTGTAATTATGAAACTGTATACTTGTTCATAGATCTTAAATGCAAACTGTATTTGAATAATATGTGTTTCATTTACAAGATGTAAATTTATGCTATTTTACTTATGAAATATTATATGTTTTTATTTATTTAGAATGCAAATTGTGATGTTAGAAAAGAAAAAAATTTACCTTCCTATTTTGAAGGCATTGAATTATTTACTTCAAGTATAAAACCTAAGTGAAAACTAAAAGAGTATGGATAGATATGTTACATATGGTATCAGAGCTACTGTGTTCAATACATGGACCTACAAGTTCACTACTTAAACTTAAATTCCAACATTAATAGTGGCTAATGTTTGGGTGTTCTTATGCTAGAATGGTGAGAACTAAGATGACTGCCAAGAAATTGGTAATCAGTAATGAACGTTACCTTAAGGACAAGAAAGAGCCAGAAGCTCAAATGAAACCCTTTGACAAAGATGACTACTATGAGAGGGCATGGCTAGTTGACTCTGAAACCTTCGCTGATGCTCTGAAACACATTAAGCAGGAGAAGAAGTGGAAAGAAGCGAGGCAACTAATACCATTGCACTTGTTCCTCAAGTTGAACTAGACCAACCATTTTCTCATTGGAGAATACCAAGTGAATGCAACACTAGTAACCCTAAGCATAGACTGGAAGGGTTGAAAGAGCACCTACAAGTGCATCCACCTTTCGAGGTTATTGTGATAGATTCTAAAAGTGAATAGGAACCCAAAAAATTTATTCCCCCTGTTAATGACGAGTAGTCATCCAATGTTGAATCTTGCATTAAATGATGATGTTGTGTAATCCATCTATGTTATAATAAAAGAAAATTTGGAAATTTGTTTCAAAATCTCTCTATTGCTTAAAAATGTAATGTATGGAAATAATTAAAATATGTATAAATGAATGCAATAATTGGGAAATTAATTGAATGTTAAAAATGATTTTTTTAGGTAAAGTAATAACTTAAACATGGTTTAAACCAAGACCAACCCTAGAGGAAGCCAAGAGGTAGGGAAACCTTCTAGAAATTTGGATGCAAAGTTAGACCAAATTCTTGCTATGCTCAACGAAGCAAGATAAAGAATCAGAAACCTCGAGCAAGAGTTAGGGGTCAGAGCAGGCCTAAGCATGAAGCATCCCATGAAAGTAAGGATCAGAACTAAAAAGAATGCACCACCTTGAGTGGGTGTGGAGAAAACAATTTAGAGTCAAGATCTGATGTGGACAAAAGAAACCAAATGGCCTTTGAGCTATCAATGGATATGAAGAAGGTTACACTTCCGAAACTTGAAGGTATTGTGAGTGGATACGTTATGGAGGCATAGCTCACAAAGATGGATAAATAATTTGAGATTATAAACTACTCCAACGTAGCCAAGATTGTTTGGGGAGCATACCAACTATCTGGAGAAGCATCCACATGGTGGATGAACAAAAAAATGGAACTAGGATTGAGTTCACTAAGTCTGACATGGGATGAATTTGTGGTGATCTTTAGACAAAGATGGTTTCCACAACTATACTTTGATAAAAAAACTAATGGATTTTCAAAACTTGAGACAAGGTGATTCATCTGTTAATGAGTACTACATGAGAAGTTCACTCATCTTGTGAAGTACATTCCTCAGTATCAAAAGGATGAAATATTTTGGATTTAAGGAAAGTCATTATGGGATTTAATGCCCAAATTGGGGAGAGGTAGATGTTCACTACTACCATGGACCAAGTATATGAGAAAGCAATCAAAAAAGAGTAGAAGCTAAAATCCATATTTGTGTATCGGGAAAAGAACTGCAAGAAGTTCAGCTAGTCACAGTCTTCTCAAGAATTTAAGAAAAGGGGTGACAAATAGGACTTCAAGAAGAAAGGTGATAAATGGTTTTGAAACAATCAGAATGAGTCTAGAGGTGATAGGAAAAATAACAACCCCAAGAAGAATGGAGATAACTTAGGAAAGCTTTTTGAAAGTCAAGGACCTCCTGAGGGTGTTTTACATGTGGCAAAGACCACTATGCTACTTAGTTTCCTAGTAAGACACAAGGCATGCAACCACGAGGAAACCCTTTACTATCTCAATAGGCGACTTTCTAGTAAAGAATCCATGCAGCACTAGATAATTGTTAGGTGAAGTACTAGATTATTGCAATAGATACTCCAAGTACTTTATTTGGTATACCAATTTCAATTTTAATAGACATAATTGGTGCTACTAAATTCTTTATTTCACCAAAAGTATCAGACAAGATATCTAGAAAAGTTGGTTATATGGAAAAATCATGGTCAGTAGAATATGCAAACTAGACAAGAGCTCAGGTAGAGCAGTGTTTGTTTGAAGCTAAGGTTGAACTCCCAAACTTTTCAATGGAAGTAAACCTGTATGTAGCCCCCTTAGGATCTTATGATGCCATCCTAGGGATAAATTGGTTATGGATGCATAGGGATAAGGTAGACTATTTTTCCAAAATGGTAGAATATCTAGGCAACCTTGGAAACAAAGTGTATCTACAAGGTATGCTTGGTGAGGTTAAGTTAAGGCAAATATCAATCATTCAGTTGAAGAAGGCAGAGCAAAAAGGGTGTCAACCCTTTGCGGTCAAAATGGAGAAAATGGATGATTACAAAGAGTTCATCTTCTAGGATAACTTAAAGTATTATGAATCCCAGAAACTCCAAGGAGTGGAAGAAGAGGAATTTAAGGAACAAGAAAGATCAGATATGGAGAAGTATCCTATTCTAAGGGATTTTGAGGATGTATTTCCAAACAAATTCCCTACATTACCTCCCAAGAGAGCTTTTGACTTCTCCATAGACATAGCTCTAGGATCAAAACCTATATCCAAAGCTCCTTATCGAATGACCACAACAGAGTTGATGGAGTTAAAGGCTCAGTTGCAAGATTTGTTATCAAAAGGATTGATCAAACCTAGTGTTTCACCTTGAGGAGCACTAATGATCTTTGTTAAGAAGGATGGTAAATTGCACTTGTATATAGATTCTTGTATGTTTAACAAACCAACAATAAAGAATAATTATCTATTGCCACGTATTGATGATCTCTTCGATCAAATGTATAGGGAAGTTGTATTTTCAAAGATCGATCTACAATCAGGTTACCATCAATTAAGGCTTAAGGACAAAGGTATCCACAAAACAACCTTTAGAACAAGATATGGGTATTATGAATTCACAGACCTACCTTTTGAACTGATGAATGCACCTGCAACATTCATGAATCTAATGAATAGTGTATTCAGATACTATTTGGATAAGTTTGTTCTTGTGTTCCTAGATGACATTTTAATATATTCTAAGAATAAGGAATAGAATCTCCAACACTTACATATTGTTCTTCAACGTCTGAGAGAACATAAGCTTTATGGTAAGCTCTCAAATTGTACCTTCTTACAAAAGGAAGTATAGTATCTCAGTCATATAATTTCAATAGAGGGAATTGTAGTAGATACATCAAAGAACAAAGTCATTCTAGAGTGGCTTGCACCAAAAAATGTGCATGAAGTCTACAGTTTTATGGGTTTGGCTAGGTATTACAAAAATTTTGTGGCTAAATTTTTAAGAATAGCTTTCCCCATTACTTCTTTGTAAAGGAAAGGCGAAATGTTTGAATGGTGAGAAAATATTAGGAGGCATTTAACCAATTAAAATAGAATTTAACTACAACAGCGATTCTAAAGGTACCTGATCTAGAATGTCATTTTATGGTCACCACTAATGTTGTGGGAGAAGGATTAGGTGGGACCTACTTATGCAATAAGGGTGAATTATCACCTATGAGTCTAGAAAATTGAAGACTTGTGAACAAAACTATGCTCCACATGATCTCAAGAAACCAACAGTTGTACATGCTTTACAAATGTGGAGGCATTATTTGCTTGGGAAACCCTTTGGGTTAAATTCAAACCATCAAGGTCTAAAATATTTGTTTACCCAACCACCTCTAAATTCATGTCAGAGGAGAAGGCTAGTGCTAATATTTGACTGTGATTTTGAAATGAATTACATTAAGAGAAAAGAAAACCAAGTTGTGGATCCCCCAGTGAGTCAAAGGAGGTATATCTCCTTGATGGTATCTATTCATTTTGATTTCAAGAATCAAGTGTTTCAGAAGTCTAGGGGAGATGAATACTATGATCAAGTCAAACAAGCTCTCATGAACAACCCTCAAGATTTGAGGTATGATGGGTTTCATTTTGAACCAGATGGAATACTAAGATTTAGAGGAAGAATGTATGTTCTAAAGTTTGAGGAGTTAAGGAATATAGTGTGGAAAGTTCATTTTGCACCATATTTAGGACATCCTGGAGTGATGAAACTTCTAGCTGATGTGAAACCATTGTATTTTTGGAAAGGAATGAAGAGAGATGTTGCGAGGTTTGTAGTAGGATGTCTAGAATGCCAGAGGGTGAAAGCAAAACATCATCACCCAACAAGACTTCTATATCCTCATGAAATTCTAGAGTGGGAGTGGCAGATCATTAGTATGGAGTTTTTACAAGGTATTCCTATGTCTAGGAATAGACATAATGCTATTTTGGTAGTGGTGGACAAACTCACTAGGGTAATCCATTTCATAGTCAAGAATTTGAAAAATGGAGCACCAATCATAGCTTGTAAGTTTGTGCAAAAAGTGTTTAGGTTGCATGGTGTTCCTGAGAAGATCATCTCAAATAGGGACACATGTGTAATGTCAAGGTTTTGGAAAACCCTATTCTCCTCACTTGGAACTCAGTTGAATATAAGCTCACCATATCATCTTAAGGCAGATGGTCAGACAGAAAGAATAAACCAAGTGTTAGAGGATCTATTGAGAATGTATTGCATGGATCAACAATACAAGTGGGAGGATTACCTTCCATTTGTAGAATTTTCTTATAACAATTTGTATCATTTCACTATCAAGATGGGAGCATTTGAATCATTGTATGGAAGAAAGTACTGAACTCCTATAAGCTAGGATAAGCTAAAAGATAGGATTAGCCTTGGACTAGAAATGCTATTAGAAATGGAAGAGCAGATCAATTTGATCAAGAAAAGGCTAGCAAAAGTGAGTGATAGGTAGAAAAGCTATGTTGATGTTAATCGCATACCAAGACATTTCTTAATAGGGGAAGGGGTCTTATTAAGAATCAAACCACAAAAGAGTTTGATTAAGTTTGGAAAGTCATCCAAACTAGCTCCTCATTATGTAGGTCCCTTTGAAGTTCTCAAAGAAGTCAACCCAGTCACTTACAAGATTGCTCTACCACCAACTCTTGTTAAGATGCACAACATCTTTCATGTATCATACCTTAAGAAATATTTACAGGTGGTAATCATGTCACTGATTGGAATGCATTATAGACATAGGACCCAGGAGTGGTAATGATCGAGCCTCTCAGAGTGCTTGAAATGCATAGGCTCCACCTGTATAACAGAGAGGTCATTCAGTGCAAGTTCTAGTGGGACCAGTATGTAGAAGACAGTGCTACGTGGGAGGATTATAATGATATTAAACAAAGATTGAACCTCATCTTGTTCATGCTTTTGAAAACTCATGAGAAATAACTTTTGTTATTGTTGTATGTTGTGATACTTTAAATCATCAAGGACGATGATCCTTGTAATACCCCTCTGTTTTGCTTTCTGGCTAGACAATGTGTCTTTGGTTGCTTTGATGTGCTTTTTGGTTATTGAGATGTTTTATCGTGTGTGTGTTATTTGATCGCTATTTATAAAGCAAGAGTCTATTTGTGTGATGTGATGTATTTTATCTAATGCCTTATTGTCATGTTTTAATTGGTGTAATGATGATTAGTTATTGTAACATGTTATTGCATGAGATATTTGTTTATCATGGAACTATTAGTCTATGATGAGTGTATTGGTGAAGGGGACGAGATCACATCACTCGCTTGCGAGTGCCCTATGATTCCGCGATTTCCTCTTCACGGTGTGTTTTATTATGTTATATATATGTATGTTCGATATACTCTTTGGTTGTAGGTTGACAGGTACAGGATATCGACTCCACCTGGCTTCACAGATTAGAGCGTGTCCATTGGCCAACGATATTCGATTGAGAGATAGTAGCTAGGATTTTCGTGCCAAGTCATCACCCTAGTCATAGTGTGTCGTTGGGTTTTAGTCGGGTTAAGTTGCTTATTTATTGTTCTTCTCTCCTTGATTTATTTAATTTCAAGTTGAAAAAGGTAAATAAATGGCTTGTGTAGTTAAATTGATGATTAAATATATCTAGTTGTAATGTTAGAAATATTATTGAATTTATTAATTAATTTAATTTAATTAATAAAATAATCTAATCTTGGATTAGATTTATTTTATCGATTAATTAAATTAATTGTGTGGAATTGAATTAAGTTACTCTTTTGGGGATTTTAAAAGTGTTAAATTCTTTGAAAAGAAAATTTTAAAAGTTTAAATGCTTTTTGAAAAGAAATTGTTAAAAGCTTTAAATTCATTTTGAAATAGAAGATTTATAATAAAGTAAATGATTTTAATCTATTTGAAATATAAATTGTGCTTTAAAGTATTAAAATGCAAATATTTTGTAAATGCATGAAAATATCTATAATGTTGAAAGATATTTATATTTGAAAAAAAGAAAATATCTTGGATATTTTTAGGGCATTGACTTAATTTGGGAAAAATGGAAGGATTGGGGATGATTCATGCTTGGGGAAAGAAATTTGATGTGAAGAGGAAAGAGGGTTTTTTTCTTATTTTTGGAGGATGCATTTTGGGATTGGAGGGAAGATTTGAAAAGGGTTTTGAAAGAATTGGATTTACTCAACACCAGATTCTCCCTCAAGTTTCAAACAGGTTTTCTTTGTTTCTTTTATTGTTTTGAAAATCTGGTTTTTAGTTTTGAAAACTTGTTGCAATCATTCTTGAAAACCGAGTTGAAATCTTGAAGAAATTTAGATCTTTTTTGTAGAAAAACAAAACTTGCAATTGAAATATTCAATCTTAACAATAGAAAAATGGAAGGAAAACAAAAGAAATTAGAAACTTTTTTGTTTAGATTTGAAAATATTCAAAGATTTGGAAACAAAAAATTAGTTATTTGGGAATTTATGTGGGAAACATTTGCCCAATTTTAATTGTAAAACAATGAAAATTTTATATATATATATATATATATGCATATATATATTCTGTTAAATATATGCACATATATATATGTATTTGCATATATATGAGGTTATGCTGGAGAATTTTCTGGCTTTTATAAAATAATTTATTTACACAGAAATTACTGTGCAGCAGGGGAGGTGGTTTTATTTTAGTTTTTTATAAAAAAATAAAATATTATAAAATTTATTTGTTGGTTTGCATGTGGGGGAGGCAGGGGAAGCGAACCCCACCACCGCCCAGCCTTAGAGGAGGCGAATGGTGTGTGAAGCACACAGACCACCGCCCCTAAGGGAGGCAGACTATGTGCAAAGCACACAAACCGCCGCCCCAAAGGGAGGCGGGTTGTGTGTTACACAGGCCGCCGCCCCAAAGGGAGGCGGGTTGTGTGTTACACAGGCCGCCGCCCCAAAGGGAGGCGGACTGTGTGCCTCACACAGGCCGCCGCCCCAAAGGGAGGTGGACTGTGTGCCTCACACAGGCCGCTGCCTAGGGGAGGCAGGGTCGACCTGCGTGCCCTAAATGGGCTTTTCCATTTGTTAATTTTATTTTGTTTTTCTTTATAAATATAAAATATAATATTTATTATATATAATTTAATATTTATTTATTATATATATGATATATATTTTATATATTATATATATAATATAATTATTATTTATTATATATAATATATATTATATAATTATTATTTATTATATATAATATATATTATATATTATGTTTTATTTTATTTTATTTATTTTATGTGTTAAAAAGAAATACCTGGGTATTATTTGAATGGTTTGGATTTATTTTTTAAATGGGTTTTAAATAGTTTGGGAAATATTTGAGTTGGATTTTAATTCAAAAATATAAGTATATATTTAAATAATGTTTTTAGGTTAAAATATATTTATATTTAAACACGATTATTTAGGATTATTTTATTATATAAGATGTATACATTGATTTTATAATGAAATGATTTCAATGGGATTCTTATATTTCAATATTATCGGGAAATTGAAGTGGACCCTTAGGTTTAATTTATGATTGCTTGTCAAATGCTTAAACAGTTTTTTAATAAGGGAGTGATTTTAAGGAAAAGGGATATTCGTGTTAAATGAAATGGGAAGTTTATAAGAGCATTTTTATTTATAGTTCTTCTTGGTTGCAAATGAAATTATGTTAAGTTTAGTGATTTTCATGAAATGTGTAATCGAGGAATTTAAAATATTGTGTTCATAATCAAGTTATTGATGTTGTGTTAAAACAATATATTTGAAAGGACAAATATTGGATTTAAATATAAGGTGTTTAATAGCGAGATTAATTGATTTCAAAATGATTTATTTTACAAAGGAGAAATAGTTATTTTAAAAGAATATGATTTAAATCGAAGAAGTAAATGTTTATTTGGTTATTTTTAAAGATAATTAGGGAATTAAATATTTGGTATAAAGTTCATCTTTTATCTGAAAGAGACGTTATTAAATCAGTTGTATTAAGGCAATAAATTACTGAATGTTAATGAAGGAAGTGAATTTAGGAAATCCAAATATAGATTTAATTCATGTTTGATCACCCTTCTTGAATGTACCCTTCTTCTGTTTTCGCTTTGGGAAATTTGATTAGAAGGGTTGTTAAGTCTTCCATAAGGGGTTTAACTTTTGGGGTTTCTGTATTATGTTAGTCAACTGTTGTTTTGCCTTGGGTAGGGCATATAGTTGTATCCTGTTGTATTACCCAGTTTTCATGAACGGGGATGTTTGTGCCTCCTTTGAATTAAGAGTGGTTTATGTCTTTTGTTGCCTCCAGTGTTTGGAGAGGGTTTTGACCTTTGTTGCCTCTAGTGTTTGGAGAGGGTTTTGACTTTTGTTGCCTCTAGTGTTTGGAGTGGGTTTTCATTATGTGTTCCTCCTAGAGTTGGAGTGGTTTTATCTTGTTGGTATGCACTTGGGATTCCCTTGGTGATTGGTTTTGTTTAGTATGTTGTCAAGTAGAAGAGTGGCTTTTGTTAGGGGTCAAAGCCCAAAGAGGTAAACTGGGAAACCTTCAGAGGTGGTTTAATCAAGTGATAACCAAAACAATATACTTAGAAGTTTAGGTAGTTTTTTCACACTTATTAAGATAATTGAGCCTCGCTCATGGACGCAAGGGCTTGTATAGACTTGGGATGAGACGGGAAAGCCTAGAATGGAAAGGTCATCTATCTTGTCTTTATGAGAGGTATTTGATTCCGCATGAGTGAGCATGGGTGTCAGGATTCGGTAGAGGCCACCAAGACAACTCATAGTGTGGGCCGAAGCCTATGAAGATTCCCAGAGGAGATCCCATGTCGAGTTGTGTGATGACACTCTTTCTAGGATAGCAGTTGGTATTTGGTTTTATGTGTATGGTCTTCTTAACATACTCGATCTTTTTTTATTTCTGGAAGCAATGTGACTTATGTCAATGTTGTTAGAGTTGTACTTGTGTTATCCTTATGGTTGTATGGTTCATGTGATTGGTTGTGTCAGTGTGAGTTAGCCTGTGTCTAGAGGTTGATGGTCTTGTATAGGATTCCTTGTTACTATCTCCTAGCACGGGGGTGAGCCTTCGGGTATCACATGGTTGGGTGGAACGTGCACCTTAATCTGTTGGGTCATCTTCTTGTTCGTGTGGACGAGATTTCCAGTTGGAGAGCTCGTGGGATCTAGTTTCATTTCATGCCTTATTCTTTTAGATGTTATTGTATTATATTACCCCTCATTTGTTATGGAGGTGGAATTGTGTAATTTGTAACCATGCTTATTGGATTTACCTCATTCGGGGAATGAGAGTTGTAATCATATTGTAAATTATTGTTATTGGAACATGTGGTATTTCTTATGCTTTGTTGTAATATATCATGTATGGAATGTATGTGTTCTTAATTCGTGAAGTAATTAAATGCTATGTTTTCATTCATGTTTCTTGTTTGGGTTTTAAGTAATCTCAATCTCGTAACCTTAGAGGTTGTTGGCAATTGGTAGTGAATTTGCATGTTAATTGTATTTAAACAAAAAAAAAAATAGTACATTTGAGTAGTTAATTGCAACTTCCTCTAGGGTTGTGTGGCGGGGCATTACAATCCTTATGGGGGAAGATATGTAACACCCCATTTTTGAATTACCAAATTACTTTTACTTTTATGTTCAAATACAGTTTTAGTGCATGATGATGTTATTATGGTATTTAATGTTTGGATGAAATATATGCAATGTGATGTATTTACTTTTAAATGATTATATGATACTTAAATAATATTGTGATTATGTCATAAATGTAAACAGATAACTACGTGAATGCTGCTCTAAGTGAAATGCAAGAATGTTCATGCCCTCTAGAGGGAGAGGGAGAGTATCACCTAGGAGAGGAGTTGGTCTACGAATCATCTAGTATTACTATCTGAATTGGTTCACATACTCATTTAGGTTATTTGAAAACCTCATTGGGTCAATTCAAGTATCAAGTTGGGTGAGTCATATTTAAATCTAAGTTGAAAGGTTAAGTTCAACTTAGTTGATAAATCATGTTTAAAATATTGAGTTAAAATTGAATCGCCTGTTGAGTCATTAGAGAAAGTAAAACCCATTCATTAAAGATCTTATTAAATCATCAAAATAAATTAATTTCAAATATATTTTGTAATTGGTAAATAATGTGCATATAATATATATATATATATATATGTGTGTGTGTGTGTGTGTGTGTGTGTATTATGAGTCAAATGCATATGTATGTATGTATGTATGTAAGAATATATATAAATAAGATAGGTAACATTAATGTTCATATATATATATATACAAAGAAATATGTATATGTATATATTTGTGTATATATTATATATATAGAGTTTTGGTGGTGACTTTCTTTATATTTAATAACATTTCAAATTCCATGATAATATGACAATTTCATCTCTCTTCAACCATGGTAGTTAAGCCAATTTAAAGGCATTATGAATGACATTTAAAAGCCATAATGGGGCACCATTTTGTAGAGCCAATTTAGCACAACTCCAATCTGCTTGGGAGCCACATATGTGGTTGTGTAACTACACGTATTAAGTTTAAGTAAAGCCACATAAAGTGGTGATTTAGAAATATATTTCACATTCTCTTATCCTTATGATTATCATGGGTTGGAAATTATTTTTCGAAGTGGTTGTGAGTCGTGGAAAATATATTGCTAGCAGTGCCTTTAAAAGTGGCATTTAAGTTAAGTTTTAAACTAATTTCTAAATACTATGTATATCAATTTCAAGTCGTGGCTTTTGGCTTCAAAATAAACTATATTCGTGGTGATTATAATTACTTCTTTCAAGCCTAGTTAGAAACTTTAGTGAAGTCATCACTTTTTGTAAGAAACTTTGTATGAGAAGTCAATCATTGGGTCAAACTATAGTTTGAGTTAACCATAGGCTAGTAAGATTTCCAAGTCGAGTTAGAGGTGGGTGAACTTATGACACTACTTTATAAGAAAGTGGATGAATATAATTCAAACATTGGCCAAAGTAAGTGCAAAATTCTCTACTTGCACTTGTCGGTTCATTGTGCTCTAGACTTGCATAACTAGTTAGTAGCATCATACTTAGTTAGAGTGTCTATATTTTTATGGCCATACTAGTTATGTAGGACACAACACTAGAAACTCAAATGACATTACTAGAGTTTCGTATACTACTCTTCATTGAAGGGTGGGGCCACTTTCAGTTGGAAGGTGTATAGGGGAATGCCAGTTTGTGGTTGGAGATAAAGTTCTTGGATGATGCTCTCCCTCTTGCAAATGGCACACCAAGGCTTGTGAAACAAAATAATCCAACTAAGGATATCTTGACCTTGTTCTTATTTATAAGTTATGAAACAATATACTTGATCATAGATCTTAAATGCAAATTGTATTTGAATAAGATGTGATTCATTTATAAGATGTAAAGTTATGTTATTTTATTTATGAAATGTTATATGTTTTTCTTTATTCAGAATACAAATTGTGATGTTAGAAAAGAAAAAAATTTACCTTCCTATTTTGAAGGCATTGAACTATTTTTTTCACGTATAAAACCTAAGTGAAAACTAAAAGAGTATGGATAGATATATTACAACTATTTAGCCTCAAAATCACCATTCTAGCATAAAAAGCACCATTTTAACTCTAAAAAGCATCATTATGTGCATAAAAGCACTATTTTAACTCTGAGAAGTATCATTATGTGCATCAAAAGCATAACTATAATCTGAGACCTACAAATGAAAGGTGAAAACCCTAAAAAATCAAAAGCACCATTTTAACCATCAAAATCATTATTTTGTGCATCAAAAACATCAATGTGTCTTGGGACCTACAAATGAAAGGGGAAAACCCTAAAAAATCAAAAGTGTCATTTTAATCATCAAAAGTATCATATTAACCATCAAAAGCATTAATTTGTACTTGTACCTTAAAAATCACAAAAACTCAATAAAAGCATTAAATTCAAGGACATGGGTCCCACTAGGTAAGCCAGAATGTGAACCTATCAAATTATTGAATCTGAAAACAAGAATATCAATGGAGCCTAATTCAATAAGAAATGACAACATCAATGAGAGTGTGTGCACACAAAACAAAGTAAATCAAATTGAATTAATATTACCTCCACAAACATGCCTAATCTCACTCCATTGTACTTGATAATGTTGTAATAATGGAATGTTGTAAAACATAACCTTGATTCACAAAATGGATGCAAAGATAACTTGATTTCTTAAAATTTATGGAGGATTTGAATGGCTAGATGATGGTGTACTTATAGCTTTCACCTAATACCTGATCAATGATATAGGATGATTTGGAAGATCGATGGATGAGATTGATTGAGAGATCATGATAAATGTACAAGTGACATATGTCAAGATGAGCGACTAAAATGATGAGTGAACTGGTTGCATGGATGAATGAAATGAGAGTGAGTGTGAGTGAATTGATGTTGTTTTTTAGTTAGTTCACTAAATTAGGAGATAGAAGAATATAAATAGAATTAAATAAATTTATTTATTTAATTTCAATTGCATGAGGTGAAGATACATTTAGGATATAAATAAAATATTAATTTATTTATTTTTAGAAGAAATAAAGATAGAAAAAACAAATTAAATAATTTATTTATTTTTAGAGTTTTTTCTTTGAGAAAATTTTAGATTTAATTAAGGTGGATGAGAAGAATGCATGAATTAATTAAATAATTAAAAAATATATTTAATAAATGTGGATAGAAGAAATTAATAATTAAAAAATATTTAATTTATATAGATAAGGAAAGTTGAGGAACTAATTAAATAATTAAAATTATTTATTTAAAGTGGTTGGAAGAAAATTAAATAATTAATTAAATAATTAAAAATTATTTAATTAATATTGATGATGAAAAGTGATGATTTAATTAAATAATTAAAAATTGCTTAATTAATGAGGAAATGTGTTAGCTTAATTAAATAATTAAAAATTATTTAACTAATAGTGATGGATAGATTGATAAGAAATGGCGAGAAGTGATGATTTAGATGAAATAAATTACTCGTTTTTAGGTGTCTACAACAAGTAAGATGAATCAATTAAAGATCGTGTATAGATAATCATCATCAAACAAGTCCATGCTACAATTTTAAAGAATATGTGAATCAAAAGGATCATGAACTTGATGAGGGGTGGAAAAACATACATAAAAAATATAAGCATTAAATCACATCATTAGTTGTATCATCATAAGAATATGATGAGTTTGGAGCAAGGTTATCGCGATGGATCATGCACAAAGAATGGTCATCATTATTAATCAAGTGTTGTATATTCCTTACAAGTGACATATTGGGGGGGTCTAATGACTAAATTTAATATATAAATAAAAGATGGACATATTTATAAAAAATAGATTTAAAATTTTAGAAAATGAGAGAAGGTAAAACCCTAGGGCATACCTATAGATATGATTGAAATTGCGGGTTCACAAAAATTCAAAGAAAAAAATTTTACAATTAGTTTGGGGAATCTAACCAACAAAACTAATAATAACAATCAAACTTAAAGTAATTAAGAGTTGAGATAGTAAATGTAAATGATAAAATGCAAGAGACTTAGAAGGAATTAATTCTATGTTTATTTATGGTTGTCGATGTTGAATATTCTAATTTATGTTGTCAATGTTGAATATTCTAATTTATGTTGTCCTTGATGATTGAGCTCAATATTGTCATATTTGATATATACTACTCAATTTATGGCATACCTACACTATGACTTTGGCTTGCTTTGGGGTGAGTTTGTGGTCATAATTTAGTCCCTAGAAACTTTGTCTCAGCACATAACTACCTTGTATAGATTTGATCTTTAGTACCTACTTGTCTTTAACTAATCTTGTGTTTGAAAATAAGGCGGAGGTGAAAACATATTAGTATTTTTTTTTTTCATAGTGAGGATCTAGAATTCCATTGATAATAGGTTAAAATACCTTTTTCCATTTACAATACTCAAAGACATGTCAAGCAAGTAATGCAAGTGCCTATGATGTAATGATGAATTGACTAATGTAACATTGATGAAATTGCTCTGCAATTATTTGATATGATTTTCATATGATATTTGGTTTCCATATGATGATTACTAATGAATATCCTTAAATATAAGATCTTACATGCTAAACTCAAGGTTTTTTAAGTGCACAAGCCAATAGGTAACAACCAAATTTTGAAAGGGTTGGTCTCAAGAGAGGAAAATTTTATGTTTAAAACATGATGATAGGGGCACATTGGGGATCAATCTAGGAGTTAAATTCACACCCAAGGTCTTGTATAGATTAAATTAAAAAGTTATAAGAAGAATTGGTCTAGACCATTGGGAATAAAAAATGGTTGACTAGGTAATAGGTTAAAAACCAAGGTCAAATTATGTGCAAATAAGATAAAGTGAAAACTATGAAACTATACTTATAGAATCTCTAAATACAAATTATATGCACCTTTATATATTAAGTATCCTACACATATATAATATATATAGAGAGGATAAGAAGATTGAGGAGTAGAGCAAGTGAGGAGAAAATGCGAAAGTTTGTGAAGCTCGGGAGAAGGTGGCGACTACGGCTCAAGATGGAGTTGTTCAACTTGGCCTAGGAAAGGAAACATTAAAGCAAGTTAATGGATTCCAAATTGGGGAGCAGAGGCAATTCACGAGATTCCTCAGGAAAAACTTTTCAAATAGGTGAGATTAGAGGCTTGGTGCAAGCGATCGCAGCAAAATATCAATACAAGCAATGAATGGTCTGGGTGGCAATGATAGGGTTGCAATCGGCATCACAAAGGGCGCAATAGGCATGGACTTGTAGAGGGACGGTGATGGGGTGCAGGCCCCCACTTTAGTGGTTTAAGGGCTCTAGATAAAGGCAATAGCGGTGGTAATGGCAGCCCTAGGTTCAAATATTTCTCTGGTCTACAAGGTGCACAATTTGGGCATCCTTCTCGGCAAACCATGGTGCTAAGCACAAAATTTTTGGGTTTGTCGATTGAGTGCCTCAAAAAGAAAGGGTTAATCATGAGGTGGTTTGGCCTGAGCCTAAATTGGGATGCTTTGATTCGATGGTGACAAGATCGCTAGGGGCAAGAAATGAGTTTCCATCCTTTGGCGAAGGGATTTTTTATAGTAGTTTGCCCAACACATGACATCCAATTGGAAATTCTTGATGGATTTTGGTTGATGGACGAGTATGGCTTCTACATTCGCAAATGGGAAGTAGGTTTTGACCTGCTCCAAGATCAACTAGAATACATCTAGGATTAGTACAAACTACCGCATGTCTTCCTTTGGAATTCTAACAGGGAGATAATTTGGAGGAGATCGTTAATAATCTTGGTAAGTTCATTTATGCGGAAGTACGGTCGGATGAGGATGGGATTGGTTCCCATGTGTGTCTCTATATGGAAAAATCTCCTAGTAGTCCAAGGTGGAAGGAAGTGGAGCTATTTATGGATTGGGGTTCCCTACAACAATCAATTGTTTATGAGCCAAGATCAAAAGGGCGTTGGATTGGCACTCTGGGTTGGCAATCATGGGATCCCGCATACAGACATGATTTAAAGGACAATCGGGTCCAAGCACCAAAAGAGCTTGGTGCTACTGGCTCAATTGGAAATGTGGGAACAAAAGATGGTATTGGTGTGGATCCTCACCCTGAGAATGGAAGAAATGATTCATTCGAAGTTGTGCAGGTCGTGGACCCCAAGGAAGTGAACCGGGCCCTAAATTACAAAATGAGTGATGCCCTACATTTGATGGACAATAAAATAAGAAAATACAACCTCAATTCACTAATTAAAGTTAGCAAGGAGCTTGTGGAATTGGAAGAAGAAGCAAAAATAGTTGAGGGTGAGCCTTTTTTCAACAACCCAAATCTGGATGAGGAATGGCTGGCAACTGCTGAGGAGGTTGGGTGTGAGAAACTTCTCGAGGAGGTGGAGGATTGCTTGGCACGGCTAGATCAGGAATTATTGGGGATTCTCCAAAAGGAAGTAGCGAAGTCTTCCCTAGACTGCAGTGAAATTAAAAGGCGGGGGAGAATTCCCAATGCAGAGAAATTGAAGATTGATGGAGAGGTGAATGGTAAGAAGAAGATAAAGGAGATGCTTAAAGTAGGAAATGGAGACCCCCTTCCTAAAGAGAAATGAAACTCTTAACCTAGAATGTTAGGGGCATCAACACCCCTAACAAGCGATGCCTGGTGAAGGATCATATTGATGCTTCACAAGTCGAGGTGTGTATGCTGCAGGATACAAAGTTGGATCAAGGGGAGTCTGTGTCTTTTGGCAAGAGGATGAGGTCTTGGAAATTTTTGATAGTTAATGCAGTTAGAGTGGCTAGTGGTATAATGACAATCTGGCATCCCAATAAGGCTTATGTGGAGGAAGTGGTGGTTGAAAGCAGATGGCTAGCCTGTAAAGTCAGGAGCTTTTCATCAAATTTGTGTTTTCTTACTAGTCAATGTGTATGGCCCCCACACGTGTATAGAAAAGTGAAGAACTTGGCTCAAAATAGAAAATTTGTACCTTGAAGCAGGCTTTGACTTTTGCATAATTGGGGGAGACTTCAATGCTATTCTACACTCGGTGGACAAACGTGGAGGGGTGACTAGACGACTTCAATCCCAAATCAATTTTGAAGCATTCATGGAAAGGAACCAACTTTTTAAGATCCCAATGGCAAACAATTTATACACTTGGACCAATAGGTGGCTCGGCATCTTCTCCATTGTTGAGAAGATGGATAGATTTTTTTCAAAGGTAACGTGGGTGTCTTTCCCTTCACTATGGAGAGCAAAATTCTTCCAAGCTCAGGATCATATCACTTTTCGGTCCTAATAGAGATTATGGGAGAGTATCAACCAATAAGATGCCCCTTCAAATTTGAATCAATGTGGCTGAAGGATCCAAATTTCATGCCTTTGATATCTCAGTGGTGGGAGGAAGCTGGGGTAGTGGGCTCCAAAATGTTCTCTCTCGCAATAAAGTTAAAGCATATTAAACATAGGCTTAAGGAATGGAACAAGCTATGTTTTAGAAATATATTAAAAAAAAAGTGAAGAATTGAAGGCGAGTTGAGGAAATTGAATGAAGATGTCATCTGGTTGGGAATGGATAATGCAAGGTATCTGCAAGAGAAGGAGTTGCTAAAGGACCTCAATGAGATTTTATCAAAAGAGGAATTTTTTTGGCAGCAAAAGTTGCGGGAGTTATGGTTGAAAGAGGGTGACAAAAATTCAAAATTATTTCACAATTCTACCAAAGCCAAGCATAAGGCTAATAGAATCACACATATCAAAGCTATAGATGGGATATCTCTAGATAAGCCAAAGGAAATCGCAAAGGAGGACATTGCATTTTTCCAAAACCTGTTAAATGATTGGGAAGGATCCAGGTTGGATGCACAACAAAGTTTCTTGAGGTGCATTCCAAAGTTAGTCACAGTTGAACAAAATCTGCAACTGACAAAGAGCTTATTAGAGGAAGAAATAAGGACCGCCCTTTTCCAATTGCATCCAGATAAATCCCCTAGTCTAGATGGATTCCCTGCCTCCTTCTTTTAGCACTACTGGGAAATCGTGGGGCATGATGTTTTCATTGCAATCAACGATTCCAAGGGATCAGGGAGAGTTCTAAAGGAGTTCAATAACACTTTCATAGCCCTAATTCCAAAAAAAGACAATTAGGACAAGCTGGAGGACTTCCGCCCAATATCCTTATGCAACACAGTTTACAAAATTTTGGCTAAAGCGGTGGCTAACCAAATCAAGGTCATTCTCCCAGGCTTAATATCTAAGGAATGGATGGGTTTTGTTCTTGGTTACTCAATCTATGATGGAGTGATTATTGCACAAGAATCCATCCACTCAATCTCTTGCACCAGAAGGAAATCCATGCTCCTAAACTAGATATTAAAAAGGCATATGACAAAGTCAACTGGCACTTTCTTTTCAAAATCATGGAGGGATTTGGCTTTCGATCATCATGGTTAGATTGGATTTTCAGTTGGATTGCATGTCCAAGGTACTCGGGCTTGGTAAATGGAACCCCACAAGGTTTCTTTGGGGCATCTCGCGGCCTCAAACAAGGTGACCCTCTTTCTTTGTTCCTATTTATAATTATGCCAAAAGCTCTTGGCAAGTCTTTCTTTAGGGTTGCGGAAATGGGAGAGATAAAAGGGATTCAAATTACTAGCAGTATGCCTTTTGTGACACACCAACAATTCACAGATGACAATATGATATTTGGGCATATTGGGGTGTCGGAGGCAAGATCCTACAAAAGGATTCTATCTAATTATTCTTGGGCTTTAGGACAGGAGGTAAGTTTGGATAAGTCCGAAGTCTTTTTTCTTTTTTACTAACCCCTCTCTGGAAAAACAAATTTTACAAGTTTTGAAGTTTTGAAAGGGCAAGCTGCCATGTAAATATCTTGGTCTCCCACTAGAGTCAAGATTTCTATCAAGGAAGCTTTGGGATCCTTTGATAGAAAAGGTGGAGAATATACTATCTTCATGGAAAGGTCGATGGCTCCCTTGGGCTGGAAGACTCACTCTAATCAAGGCAATTGTGGCGGCTCTCCCAATTTACATGCTTTCTTGTCTTCCCTTCCCGGGGGAAGCAAACAACAAAATCAATCAAAATATGAAGAAGTTTAGACCAAAATAAGTTTCCTCTAATAAAATGGGAGAAGATATGCAGATCCAGGGAGGAAGTAGGGGCAGGGCTAAAAAATCTATCAATGCAAAATAAGGCTCTGGGAGCCAAATTGGCTTGGCAAATGTAAGCTAGTCAAGATCTCAAGTGGGTCAAAATACTGAAAGAAAAGTACTTGGAGGAAGGGGAGATAGTTTATTTCACAACTAGACACCTCCCCAAGGGATCGTGTATTTGGAACTTCATATGTAATTGTAGGGATTTGATATTGAACTCTCTATCATGGGATTTCAGGGATGGAAAGTTGGCCCTCTTTTGGGAAGACTCTTGGGGTAGTTTCAGCAAGCTGGTAGATTGTGATGCTCTAAGGAATGTAATGGAGGTAAAAAAACAAGCATGGGGTAGTCATGTGAAGGATTATCTGAACATTGAAAAAGTGGATGGTATGTTAGTATGGCCCTGGAAAAATCCCAGGCAGTTAGCCCTCAATAACGATGAAGTAGCAATCTTTGAAGATGTCCTTAGGCAATGACCACTTTGCATAAGGGAAGGGAAGGATGTTTTAAGGTGGTGTGGTGTTGCCTCGAGGATTTATAGCGCACGGGAAGGCTATAAAATATTGGTTAAGCATTAGGAGCAAGTCTCGACTCTACCTAGTGATCTTTGTTGGAACAACAATTGTCTCCCCAAAGCAGGCATTTTTTCCTGGGCTACGATTCAAGGAAGAGTTTTGACTACAGACAGACTGTTGAAATTTGGGATAAATGGACCATCTAGGTGTGTGCTATGCAAAGCTACGGAGGAAACTGGTGACCATCTCTTTCTCAACTGTCCCTTCACAGTCAAATGTTGGAATTGGCTATGTACCAAATTAAATTTGAGTATTGCTTTTCTAGGCGACATTTTGAGTTGGTTCAGAAGTTGGCTGAAATTGGGTGGAAATACTCTATTTGTTGGCTTATGGTGGTCGTGTTCATCCTTTCTTTTTTAGGAGGTGTGGAAAGAAAAATCAGCAGATCTTCTGGGATGAGGAAATTCCTCTCACATCATTTCTTAACAAAGTTGAAGCTTGTGTAATAGAATTGGTAAATTCTAGGGTTGTTGGGGTAGGTCGAGAAAAAACTCCTTTCACCTGTTGGGATGCAAGAATGATGAAGGCTTGGAATGGCTTGAAAGTGCCCTCTTCTCTGGGTTATGGGGGATGATTTTTCAATGAGGAACGAAAGAGTATTAAGTGGACAACTCCAGACCATGGTTGGTACAAAATAAACTTTGATGGAGCATCAAGAGGTAATCCAGGGAAATTTGGTGTTGGTTACATAATCAGGAATTGGAAAGGACATGTGGTTGCAAAGCCGGTTCAACCTCTAAATAGGGGCACAAACAATGCGGTGGAACTACAGGCGATGCTTCTTAGCATAAAGTTGTGTGTAGAACTAGAATTGAGGAAAGTGGTGATTGAAGGAGACTCCATGATAACCATCAACACCTTGTGCTTGGGGCATTTGTAAAATTAGAAATTAGGGGCAATGTTGGAAGTCATGTTGTCCTTTCTAAACAAATTTGAGAATTATGAAATAAAACATATCCTGCGTGAGGGAAACGCAGAGGCAGATCTCTTATCAAACCTTGGAGCTGATGGGGTCTCCTTGAAGGAGATCACTCCCCATACGACCAACATAGGGTGAAAGGCATACTGGGAGGATGGGTGGGCACCACTCCACTCCACAAAAGCACGTTTGGAGTGGCCGCATCAATGGAAATAAGGTGGATAGTTTTTATGACATGGAACAATTCTAAGGTGTGAGGTGACAAGGTGGCAAACAAATTTAGGAGATTTCCATGGGGTGTTGTAGTCATTATTTCGTGTCAACATTGGGAGGGTCACATCAATCAACACCTGCAGACAAACTATCCTCACACATTTTGTACTGGGTGCGATGTCTGGGTAATTTATTGAAGTTAGTGGTGTTAAGTTCTCAAGGCGGCTCTTTGTTGGCTCTCAGAAATTACAATTGGTAAAGGCAAGCATTGGCTTTTTCACTTGGAGATGAGCAGATTGATCTTGTTGGTCTCGGAAAAGGAATTAGACACGGGTGGTATGGACGCACCAGTGCATTTGCGAAGCTCGAAGATGCAGATGGCCTTCAAAGGTCTAGTGACTACTCTTCGGCTGAGTCAGATAATTCGCCACCCAAATTATATCACCTTTGTTGCAGTTAAATGCATCATTGGCAAAGGCTTTATGGCGGGTGTAGAGGGATATCGGTTGGACTCAAACATTTCATCCTGCGTCTTGGCCGATTTGTTGGATGTGGAGGTCTCCAAGGCGAACGCAAGGGTAATCATGAAGCAACTATTCAGGATGGACTTGCTGGTGGGTTTGGAAAAGACTCTGGCAGCAACCTCGCTGGGAAAAAGGCATTCCACACCCACAAGACCTTGTATTGTTGGAAGATCCAGATGCACTAGCAAGATTCTACCCATTCCTTTTAGATATTTATGGAATGGAATTGGTTGAGCATCACCATTTGGCTGCAGTAGGGGCCAAATTCCTCAAAAAGAAATATTGTTTGACGATAGTTTCCAACTCGGCCTGGAAGCGTGAATTTTGTGTGTTTGTTCAATAGAATGTATGGTAAGGTGTGGCTCAGTTTTTCCCATGGATGGCTCTGAGTGGTGGGTGTTGGGTAGGTATGTGTCTCAGTACTGCGTTTAGTTGTTCACTATTAAATATTTTAGTATATAGGAAAGTTGAAATAGTATCAATAGAGGTTTGGCTAGTCTTGACCCTATGTGGTCCTTTTGTAATTTTGAGATGGTCTATAATGGGGTCCTCTATGGAGATTGCAATGGTGAAATGGTTTTGTAATGGTGGTCTTGCCCATAGTCAGGGGCTCGAACATGTATCCTTTATTTTGATATCAATACAAACTCTTACTTATCAAAAAAGTATCCTACACATAAGAAAAATGAGATATTTAAATTTTGACTGCATAATGTTTAAGGTTAAATGATTGCACATAGTGTTTTGACTCCAACTATGTAGAGGCTATTCAAACTATATATGACCACCTACAATATTCTCAAACTATAAATGTGTAATATCATAATATTGAACCACTTACAATTTCACATACATTCCTGTATCCACTTTAGTGTCCACTCCCTTAGAACTTGTGTAGGCTCATTTTAGCTTTTGCATTAGCCTTTGCATCAGCCTTTTTTCCCCTCTCAGGATGCTCAAGACCCCTTTTCAGCAGCTACCTTTGTGCCTCAGCTTTGCGTTAAACCTTGTGCTTTTCTCGTTCCCATCATTTTGTAGTGTGATATGTCTAGACACTAGTGTCGTGTGAACGTTTGCACATTGTGCTAGCGTCTTGTGACATTTTGATGTTCAAACGACTATTTTTTAGTGTCTTGACACTTTTCAACTACTTTTGTTGGTGATAATGGCCTAGAATGCCTTGTAATGGGTCAGGAAGCTTATTTTCCCTCCTCTTCTCTCTTTAAATTCCATCTTTTCAATTCATTTAGTCTTTTAGCTTCTCTCTAGATTCTTGACCTTTTTCTTGGATATTCTCTCTTGTATTTCTCTTTTTCTCTCTTGCTTACATAATTCTCTACAGCTTGCTACAACAACACTCTCAAGCTCTTATAACACTCTTTGCAACTCTCTTAGCTCTCGCAACTGTCTCTTTCTCCCTTTGGCTTCCTCAAGCATTGCAAGTGATATCTATCTTGTGCCTTGTATCTTTGAGCATCTTGGGATTTCTCACATCCCCTATCTATTGCATCTCTATTTTTTTATCAAGTTCTCCTCCTTGAGCCGGGTTTGCTTTTTATCACTCTTGCATTTATTTCATTTCTACTTATTATTTCTCTCTATCTATGTGGTTGTTCGTGGAGGTGGGAACACCGAAATGGGGGTTTGACTGAGGCAAGCCCCTAAACAACCCCAACATTTTTCCTCGGTCTTATGTGTGCAGGTATTGAAGATATTTACTTGTTGGAGGCTTCATTACTTGGATTATTGTAAGCACTTTCTTTATGCTCTTTAGTCTTATCATTTACTTTACCTTATTTTAGTTCTATTACTTTCTATTATTTTCTTGTACTCTGGAAGTTCTTAGTAATCAAATTGTTAGTAGTCACTTTGGGACATCCTTATTTTTGGTTCGTACGAGATGCCAGTGCACCTCCAAGACTCCAGTGCATTGCGTTGCTGTCCTTAGTTGAAAACTTGCTAGTTTGTTCAAAAAACTTATGTGACATGCTCTTTCTAGTTTTGGAACTCTCATTTTGTTCCTTGAGGTAGTTTAGGGAATTTCACTCCCTAAGATTCTCTTGAGAATAAAGAAACTCGTGAGCAGTGAATCCCTTCTCTACATTTTGGTGAACCCGACGTGAAAACACCTTCCCCAAAATTTTTTTTAGGGCAATGCCTCAAACCCCATTTCATACTATTACGGTGATACGCCAGCCTTCAACTGACTTATCTATATCTTTATTTCAAAATGTACTTTCTATCTTTCTTCCTTCTATCTCTTTCCAGCTTTGTTAAGAAACTTCAAGAAGTTCTCTCACAAGTGTGTAAAAGTGAGTTATTTTCTCCTTTCTTATTATTCTTTGTTGATCCCTCTTCTAAAATCCCTTCTAAGGATATTTTAGCACAAGAGGATGAAATCATTGATTCTTTTCTTAACGTTACTCTACCATCTCTTAATTCCAATGTAATCTCTTCTAGAGATGATGCATTAGTGAATGATGAATCTCCTCTTTGTTCCAATGCACTCTCTTTTAGAGATGATGCATTAGCGAATGATGAATCCTTTCTCACATTAGATCCTCCAAAGATAGATGTTGAACTTATTTCTTCAAATGATTCATCTAGGAGTTGTGAGGAATCTATAAATATGATTCTATTACCCCTCAAAGGCCTAAGAGACCCGTCATTTATTTGACTTCGGCTAGTCCTTCTCCTAAAAGGATTTTTTCTATTAATGGTGTTCCATTTGATAATGATTCTCCTAATATTTTTAAGGCTCCCTCTTATAGAGAGGTAGCCCATGCTTATAATGCTAGAAAGAATAAATTAAATGTTAATCAACCTATTTCTTTACCATCTTCTCAACCAAGTCTTCCTTCAGCACCTAAGCCAACGACTAAAGCACCTAGTGATTACAATCTTGTTGAGCAACTTCGTGTTACTTCGGCTAAGATCTCACTATGGGACTTGCTTAAGTCTACTCCAGTTTATCACGGTACGCTTTAGAAATCCTTGCAAAATATCCTCTTGCCTTCTTCTACTAGGCTGGTGGATGTTAACGCATTGATAGCTCATATTCATGTGGATTCGTTGAATATTACGTTCTATCCATAGGAACTCCTGCCTCCAGAAGTACAGAAACAAGCAGACCCTCTAATGATCATAGTCAGCATTAATAAAATTGACATTAGACATACTCTCATTGATTCCAATTTGGCACTCAATGTATGTAGCATTGATCTATTGCCTAAAATTAAAATTGATTCAACTTCACTTGCAGCTTCTTCTGTTTCCATTCGTGAGTTTGATAATGTTAGGCAACAAGCTCTAGGTACAATAGTGTTACCTTTACAGCTTGGACCCGTTACTGTACCCACTCTGGTATATGTTATGTTAGAAAATTTACCATATAACCTTCTTCTCGGTAGACCGTGGATTCACACTATGGGTGTAGTCCTGTCTACCTTGCATAAATCTATTAAATTCATTCATAATAATTAGGTGGTCATAGTCAGAGCCGACCATGATGCCTTACACTTATGTGAGATGGACGCTATCAGTCAAGATTTTGTTGTGCCTACTCTTATCCCTTCAGTGTCTTCCAATGTGATGATGTCTACTCCAGTAGTACCTATTATAAAGGATGCTCTTGAGATGGATGTCCCTGAAGAAGATCCTTCTAAAGAAAGAAATCTTAAGTCTTCTCCTAATACCTCTTCTCAAGATAATGCATGTCTTAGTGATGATTGGGGTTCTTTAGACTTTACATAATCTTTCATTGGGGAATATAAAGTTGGTCCGATCCACTAGACCTTCTGATAGCATCATTTGAACCCGCTATCAAAGATGGTTATTCTTCTATATCATGGAATAATGTGAACACAAATTGTAATGTTCTTAATGTTGATCCTCCCCCTTCTGGGGAAGATGATCACACCTCTAAAGAGGCTAATGTTGGAAATCCTATCAAGAAGGTTGATTGTGATCCCATAGAGGAGTATAATCCCCATTGCTAGAATAATTCTCTCTATGAAGATCCTCCTCCTCAAGATTTGAAAGCACATTATGGCCTTGGATACAAACTTGCCTCTAAATATGGTTATGAGAATAAAGGTTGTGGGCGTAACGAACACGGGATTCAGGTCCCTATAGAATTTGCACCTCATAAGCATAATTTGGGACTTGGTTGCTCGAATGAACAATCTAAACGAAAACCATGGATGAATGTTGACATGATTTCTGCTCAACCTCGTTTTCTTAGATTGATTCATCCACCATTATTTGATACCTTCATGTCTTCTTCTTGCAAGCAGTCAATATTTTCTCCACAAGAGAAAGCATTACTTCCTACTCTCATTCTTTATTTGAGCAAGAGCATATTTTGTTGAGACTTCTCAAATCCCACTTAATTACTCTTCCTTCTCCTACATAAGAAATTCCATAAACATGATAGAGAAAAACATTCTTTCTATGCATACCATTAAGTGCTTGTTCATTTCACTAGTGAATGCAAGGCCTTGAAGGACAAAATACAACAACTTCTTGATTTTGGTGTCATCACTCATCCCTTTGTTGATGCACCTACCTCTTTTTCAAATAATAAGTGATATTGAGGTATACCTCTATCCTATCCATTCTAAGAATCTTCTCATGAGGTTCTTACACCTCCCTTCTATTGTGTTGTTGCCTATTATGTGGTAGTTGTAGCTTTACTTCCTCATTGTCATTCATGATCATACACTATTATGTGTAACCATACTCTTTTTGTGGTAGCGACACAATAGTATCTTACATGATTCTCCTCCCCTGTATGTTGGGGGGCAGTGATAACTTGTTCTGGAGATGTGCGTCCTTCGTAAGGACCCCCTCTCTTCTCTCTATCTTTCAATTGGAGCATTCCTTTGAATGGACCCCTTTGTATCTTCAAGGGTTCCCTACCGAAGGAACCCCCTTTGAAAGCTTCTTAAAATTAATTCATTAACATCTAGCTTGGGGGCAGCCCGACTAGACCTATCTTTTCTATAGTTGTCCTGTAACGCAACTTGCATCAGCTACAGGATTTTTTGATCAATCTTGCTTTGCAGGACCAAGAACTTGCAGAGCTTCTTTACATCAAGCTTTCCTTGAAGGACTGAGCACTTATAAGGACCAATCAGACTTTGCGAAGTCTTTCACATCTAGCCCCCCAGGACTGAGAACCTATGGTGCCTCCTTTGCAAGAATGAGCACCTGTAAAGCACTTTCATTCTATAGGACTGAGCACTTGTAGAACCTTTTGTTCATCTTTTACAGGACCGATCACCTATGGAACCAATTCTATAGGACTAAGCACTTGCAAAATCTTTTGTTCACCTTCCACAAGACCGAGCACCTGTAGCGCTTTTGTTCAAATTTCCTCAGGACCGAGTACCTATGCAGCCATCTCTCTCTTCTCTTCACGTCTAGGTGTATACTGGATCAAAGACTTTCATCTTCTTCATCTTGAGTATATACTTCTTTCTCTCTTCAACATTGGTTGCTTCCTTGTCTTTTGTATGCATTCTTCCCTTGAAGCAATCAATCCTTGCATTCTTCTATCCGTTTAAGAATTCTTCTATATGTTATTTCTTAATTTGAGGGTGACGCATAGTATTGAGACAACCTTCTACATCAAGATCTCTTTCACTTTGTTGACTCAAATCTTGTTAGTTTTTTATGTGTCTGTGTGTATGTGTCTTTATATGTTCCAACCCCATGATGTAATAGCTTTTTATGTTCTAAAATTGTTGTCTTGTGCAAGTATTTCTTGTCTAATGCATTTTTTTTATAGGTCTTCAGCCTAGGGGCATGCTTCCTTGGTTCGAAGAGCTATCTGCTTCCTCTACAATATCCTTTTGGTATCATGATGTTATTTATGTTTAGTAGACTTCCTTTAGCATGCATATTAGTGTAGATTTATATGCCCGCTAAAGTGGGGACAAAATCTAATGTCGTAATATTGCACCCCTTACAATTTCACATACATTCTTGTATCCACTTTAGTGTCCACTCCCTTAGAACTTGTCTAGGCTAATTTTATCCCTTGCATTAGCATTTTTTCCCCTCTCAGAATGCTCAGGACCCATTTTTAGCAACTACCTTTGTGCGTCAGCTTTGCATTAAACCTTGTGCTTTTCTCGTTCTCGTTGTTTTGTTGTGTGATATGTCAAGACACTAGTGTGTCGTGTGGATTTTTGTGCACCATGCTAGAATCCTATGACATTTTCTTTCAAACAAACATTTTTGAGTGTCTTGCCACTTGTCAGCTACTTTTGTTAATGGTAACAGTCTAGAATGCCTTGTAACGGCTCAGGAAGCTTATTTTCCCTCCTCTTCTCTCTTTAAATTCCATCTTTTCAATTCATTTGGTCTTCTAACTTCTCTCTCGCTTCTTGGATTTTTTCTTGGATATACTCTCTTGTCTTTCTCTTTTGTTCTCTTGCTTACACAAATCTCTATAGCTTGCTACAACAGCACTCTCAAGCTCTTATAACACTCTTTGCAACTCTCTTGGCTCTCACAATTGTCTCTTTCTCCCTTTGGCTTCCTTAAGCCTTGCAGGTGATATCTATCTTGTGTCTTGTATCTTTGAGCATCTTAGGATTTCTCACATACCCTATCTATTGCATCTCTATTTTGTGATACGAGTTCTCCTCCTTGAGTAGGTTTTTCTTTTTATCACTCTTACATTTATTTCATTTCTGCTTATTATTTCTCTCTATCTATCTAGTTGTTCATGGAGGTGGGAACACTAAAACGAGGGTTTGACTGAGGCAAGCCCCTAAACAGCCCCAACATATTTCCTCAGTATTATGTGTGTAGGTATTGAATATATTTACTTGTTGGAGGCTTCATTACTTGGATTACTGTAAGCACTTTCTTTATCCTATTTAGTCTTATCATTTACTTTACCTTATTTCAGTTCTATTACTTTCTATTATTTTCCTATACTCTAGAAGTTCTTAGTAATCTCCATTTTAGTAGTCACTTTAGCTATTCTCTAAGATATCCTTATTTTCAATTTGTATGAGATGCCAACGTGCCTCTGGGACTCCAGCGCGTCGTGTTGTTGTCCTTGGTCGAAAACTTGCTAGTTTATCTAGAAAACCTCTGTGACCTGCTCTTTCTAGTTCTGGAACTCTCACTTTTTTCCTTGAGGTAGTTTAGGGTAGTTCGCTCCCTGGGATTCTCTTGAGAATAAAGAGACTCATGAACACTGAATCCCCCTTCTCTACAAAATGAAAATGGGAGCTTCAAAACTATGTAAACCCACTCCCCTCATGAGAAAATTGAGAGAACAAACATAGATATGAGTGAAATATCTAAAATGAAATAAAGGTTTATGTGTTGGGATGTTTATTTTGTTCCAGAAACTAAGTTATTTCTTTTAATGTATCAAATTAATCCAAGTAATGTGAAATATAAACTAGCATAAAACAAAAAATAATTTTTATTTTTTACATTATAAAAGAAATCAACTTGACACTAAGTTGAGAATTATAAACTACAAATCAAAAGAACAAGGGAAGGTGAATGTATCTCTATAAATATTGAAGATTGAAGATGACTAACTAGGTTGGAAGAGGACAAAAAGATGATCATCTCTATAAAATTTCAAATTTCTATGATCAACATGGGATAAATTAAAAGGATTTGGGCATTGTTGTAGATATTAGAGTTGAAGTTAGGCATTGATACATACTCTAGAGTTAGATCTAGGCACTAGGGATACACATAAGAATGATTGGTAGGATTTAGGAACTAGAGGATGGTGTATAGGCTCTTTTGCAATTTATAGATTATTTGGATAAAATACAATTGGGTGGTCTTTGAAACTCTAGGTGGATATTATTTTTTATATTGGTTTGAAATATGCTTTCATATTTTTTATGCCTATCATATATCTCTTGATGTGTAAGCTTCAATATAGATAAAAAGAGGAAATTATGTGACTATATGGGAATACTACCATAGGCAGGCCCTTATTTGGTCTCTTTTAAATTCAACTCATCTATAGATTAAAAAAGGATATGTGTCAAACCTAGTGTGTAAATCATGATGTGTTGCATGAAGATTATGTGAAACATAAAAACCATGGGAGGATACACTATGCAAAGTGGGGGGGTGTGTATGGAGGGCACAAAGGAAATGGAGAGTTTGGATTCATTAGGAATGGGTTTCAAGGGTAAATGCAAGGCTAGAGATGATAATGAGTGTATGGGAAGAGAATAGGGAATTTTAGGTTTGAATGGAAAGGAATTGGGAAGAAACAATGACAATAATGAAGGAAAATGGGAAATAACAAGATAGCAAGCAAGCTCATGATATTAAGTTTTATCTCCATTATTCTATAACAACAAACTAAGAGGTGTTGAAGTCTAAATCTAAAACATATTATACAATTATTGACCCTTGTTAATATTTTTTCATCCCTTACTATTGATATCTCATATTCAAAATAAGAAACATTGGTCTTTTTTTATTTTTGGTTCAATTCAAAATGAATGCTTGTTTTTGGATTATGATGACACTAGGCTAGTGATTTCAACTTCTAAAAGTTAGAATCAAATATTATTGATTTAGACTGTGTTGACTCCCCAATTTGATATGTCTCATTTTTATTTTGTTTTGCTCCAAATGTCATGCATTTGATCTCATCCACCCTTTGTTGATAATCGATTTGAGAAATATTAAATGGGTCCCCTAAGTTTTAAATGGTACAAAGTCGCATAAGAAGCCTAAGCCTAGGATTTCTCTGTTGTTTCCCTTGATTTTCATGTGTTGATAGAGTTTTGAGGTTTTAGGGGTGTCCATACTTGCATGACATATTTGATTCCTTGAAATTTTAAAACTCCATTAAAGTCTTTGTGAAAATTGTCTAAGTGTTTCAACATGTCAAATTTTTTAATACTATCATCCCCTTGTTAGAATTGTCACCCTTGGAATACC
This sequence comes from Sequoia sempervirens, assembly GCA_007258455.2. Classification (NCBI taxonomy): domain Eukaryota; kingdom Viridiplantae; phylum Streptophyta; class Pinopsida; order Cupressales; family Cupressaceae; genus Sequoia; species Sequoia sempervirens. The sequence continues at coordinate 6,735,135 of VDFB02000012.1, read as the reverse complement.
TTCCTCAAAAATCTGACATCCTACCTTTTTCCACTAAGTCCCTCATCAAAGTTTCAAATTTTCCCAAATCTTTATTTTTCATTTAATAACCTTTATCTAAATGATTTCATGTTCACATCATCAATCCATAAGACTTCCTCATTCTTCCATCCCTTATGGTACCTATTATATCATGTCTCTATTCCTAGAATCTCGATCCATGCTCCCCAAAATTTTCTAAGTCCTTTGAAGCTGGACTTTCAACTAATCCCTGTTTGAATATTGCTACCCTCCAAACTCTGAAACCTTGAAACTCCACTACTCCTTTGTTAACATCTATTAGATTCATAATTTCAATTATTTCTTATTCAAGCACCCCTTTCCATTCAATCTCAAAATTCTAAATTTCTATCGATTTCCTCTATACGACTTGTTAGAGTCAAATTTTTGACCTCCTCTTAACTTAGTACCAAGTTAGGCCCCATTCTGAACCCTAATCCTAACTTCCTAAAAGTATTTCCTTTATTAAAGTTCCCTTATCAACCTTCCCCCTTGCCTCCTCCCTTTTAACATGACTTCTTGATCTTTCCCAATCCCTTAATTCTCTAACATTCTAATCCTTGGCATATGGTACAAGTTTCCTTTAACCTTTGACATTCCAAAACTCCTGCCATTTATCTTTGAAGCTCCCACCTACCCTTCTAAATGAATAAAGCTTCATTAATGGTTCAATTTGGCCTTATATCTGCCAAATTTAATCCATGTGTGCCCAAAAATTATTCTTTATGTGGGTTTGTAGGGATTTAAAGAAGAATTTAGCACTCAACCAATACCTTGTTATATTGTTGTGTGGCCTAAAATTTGACAAGCACTAGAATACCAAAATTCACACTAATTTTTGCTCAATTACTCACATACATTCCACCCACTCTCTTGCCTCTTGTGGACGCCATAAATGACTAGAATCAATGTTGGTAGATGGTAGAGGGATTTCCTTACTCCATAGACACATGAAGACATGGTAGAGTCAAATTTAAAGAAAAAACATGATGGAAAACTTGACGTGGAGCATGGATTCCCCCTATAGTAGTTTAAATCAAGTATTTTCAATATTTTCATGCAAATATGCACATTTCCCACTCTATCCATGTTTACAGTGGGTATAAGTGGCTTATTTTTATTTTTTACAAGGAGAGAAAAATGAAGATGATACTGGATTGGAAAGGAGTATAGAAAAAGAAATACTTACATAACAAAACCTTGGGGTTCACAGTTTCCAAATTTGGGTATTGTAACTTTGCTATTGTAATGATCTAGGTTCATCCTAAATTTGTAATAAATATTTTTAATATTTATGTAATTGAGTGATTAATGGAAGAATCAACCTTATTCAAGTGTCTCCATGTGTATAGTATGTATTTTTGGATGTGTGTTATTTAGTTGGGTAGCCAAATGACAACAAAATCCTTGCAAAATTTTTGTATGGTATCTTTTGAGAACAATAAAATAAATGTGTGGGTATGCTCATGTATTAATAAGTAGGATCGTTCAATATTTTATAAATATCTATGGTGTTTTTTAATGGATATGTGGAGTCTTATCTTGATTGTGCATTTTGGAAGGTATATTCTTTTGTGATACCTTGATTAAGATATCACCTTGGTTTTAATTATTTCATGTTTTCTATGAATTCAAAGATTATGTTGCCCAATTGGGTAAAGGAGCCATTTTTTTATTAACTCCTTCTCCCCATCATCATAAACACACTCGAAACAAATAAATCTAAACATCTTTTCAATTTTATCCATTTTAGTGTGTTCCAACAACCATGTCTCAATGCACGCATCACAAGAGGTTATTATAAAACACATTAATTGAAATTTGTATGGTAGATTATCTGTTATAATAAGGTTCTTGACCTTAAGTTTTGTAAACAAGCATATAGGCACAAAGTGACAACCAAAGTAGTCGTGCACTATGCAATGGGTATGGTTTGTGTCAAGGTTAATATTTAATTGTTATAGTGATATTTATTGCAACACCTTAGGGAAACCCTCCTTGGTTTAACAAATCTAGAAGTGGAGGAGGTTTTAACCACCTTAATAATTGGACATAGGTTTTTGATACTCTTCTTGGGTTTAACACCCCTGACAAGTTGGAGACTATCCAACCTTAGGGATTTGGGAATTAAGACTCTGTAGACACTGAAAGAATGTCTTAAGTCTGCGAGCGTCATTTTTTTCTTTGTCTTCATCCTTCGATAATTGAATAATTTTAATTATTTAATTATGTATGATCATATTCCTCTATTAATTAAATAATTTTAATTATTTAATTAATTCACCTTTTCATTTCTATCCTGATCAATTAAGATTATTTAATTGTGTCACTAATTTCCCCCCTTCTTCAATAGTTAAATAAATTATTATTTATTTAATTATTTTATCACCTTTCATCTATAGTTAAATAATTACCATTAATTATTTAACTATTCATGGTCTTTTAATTCTTCTATGGTTAATTATTTAACTATTCCCTTGTCATCTTTCCTTATTAAATAATTAATCTAAGTTAATTCTTTAATGTCTCTATTTCCATTTTTCCTCTTATTTAACTAAATAGTTGAATAATCATTTTAATTAAATGCCCATTTTCATTTTCCTCCAAATAAATAATTTGAATAAATTATTTATCACCACTTGTCATTTTCCTCTATTTTTGAATAAATAATTTGAAATAAATTATTTATGCACCACCTGGTCAAAGATGCTCTGTCATAATCCCTTGTCATAACATTCATTTCTGTCATAGCCTGCATGTCCTGCATGTTTGTCATAGCCATCAGGCGTCATAGCCATTGACGTCATAGCTTTTCCATGCATGGCATATTTCTGGTGCATTAATTCTGAACCGTTGATCTTGGCATCTTTTCTAAGGCTCAATCTTGGCCATCCATTTCATAACCTCCCTCTCATGCATTCTCATCCATTGATCTTGGAATCCTCCTAGAGGATTAATCTCAACGGTCCATTCAAAAGGTTGTTTATAAAAGCAACCTTCCCCCTCCACTTTGTCCTTAACAACTAATTTTCTCCAACTTTCTTGTTTACTATTTGTAGGTACTTGTACTACTCCAACAACAAATCTGAGGGAAATATTGTCATAAGAAGAAGGAGAGCAAGGGAAGTGAAGCAACTACAATAGGGAGTACTTATTTATGCATGCTTTCATTTTAATTTCTCATTATTTGTATTCTCTTGTTGATGTGGTCTTATTAGTCTAGAGGTCTTTAGTTGTCACTATTCTAGGCTAGAAGTTAAGAAATCCCATCTCACATTAGTGAACCCGACTCAAATCTTACAATTTTGCAGAGAAATTCGTTTGTTTTCTTGTTTATTTTTGTTGTTTTGCAGGTTACAGCCAAGAATTTGCACAAAATCCCGTCATCTTCTTTTGAACACAAAAAAATGGATAAAAAAATATTTAAAAACAATTATCTGGGTTTTGTAGGCCTTGTTTTTAGCTTTCCAAAAATTCAAACGATTTAAAATTTTGTTAAGATTTGAGAAAGTTAGACCGTTTTAATATTTGTTGCTTTTTAAATTCAGTTGTTAAAACTCGCGTTTTCTTTTGCCTATAAATTTTTTTTCGTGCAGAATCTTGTAAAAATACTTTCTAGGTTTTGAAGGTTTGAGTTTCAGCTTTCCATGGATTCAAGTGATTTAAAATTTTGTTAATTTTTGAGAAATTTATCGTTGTTTTAATTTTTTGTTGTCATTAAACTTATTTTTTGGGTTACTAATCTCTTGTTTTCAACATGTGGCACAGCTTGGAGGGAGTCTAAAAACTGTTTCTTTAGAAACAAAAATTGAGTTTTTCATTTCTTTAGGAATAATCAATTTTGTTTGCTTTCAACAACTACAACAAATTGCATTCACACTCATAAAGGTTAAAATGAACATGCATTTTCATTCATGAAGGCTAAAATGAATGACAAATTGCATTTTCATTCATGAAGGCTAAAATGAACAACAAATTGTATATTTCATTCATGGGCTTAAAATGAACAACAAATTGCATATTTCATTCGTGGGCTTAAAATGAACAACAAATTGCATATTTCATTCATGGGTTTAAAATGAACAACAATTTGCATGTTTTCACTCATGGGATTTAAAATTGACTTGCATCACATTTCATTGGCTTAAAAAAAGAATCCAAGTGTTTTCAAATAATAAGCAAGGTTTAAAATCAATCAACTGTCTTTTATTGTGGAAAACACTTCAATTGGTGCTTTAAAAAGAAAATATGTCTTCTTTCACATAGATTAAACTAGAGGGTAAAAGAACACCATGTCTTAGTGTTTGAGGGTGGTAGGTATTATGCTCTCACCTTGTACAAACTTGATGATCAGACAGCCAGACCCATCTGCTTTTGTGTTTACCCATTAGAGGGCCTGCCTTAGAGGGAAAAAAATACTCACCCTAAGGGAATGACCCAAGCGATAATGGGCTAAATCCAAGTCCTTTTGAACTGCTATATAAATTTGTGGTTGTGAGGAAAGTTCACAGTCAACAAGACAGTACATGATAGTTCTCGTCCAGTATCTTTATGATACGAGAAACCCTTGTTCTAAGGGTTGGGAGACCTCTCGAGGGAGTTTATCATCGTATCCCCTGAACCAGATGCCCTTACTAGACACCTTTTGTTTTTAGAAGTCTAGCCACTTTCAGTTGTTACTTGGTATGGTGCGAGGTATAGTATCATGCCCGAAGACACTCACTACTGGCTCCCTTGAGTAGAGATAGCAGTTCCCAGGAAGTGACTACCCGAGAATTTGAAGTTGGTGTGCCTGTAGAAGTGAGTGTCATGGAGGGGAGCCAGTGCCACCAAACTTCTAAGCTATTCGCTCTTAAGAAGGAAAGGTGTTCAACACCAATCTGGGGTATTTTAGTGGGCCTATACCAAGTATACAAACCCTTTCCCTGTTAGGATTGTGCTTGTTTTCTTGCTACCATTTCACATCAAATCAGTCCTAAATAAAGTTCTTGATACTTTTTGTTGTGTTTTCCAGTCATATCTCATCAAAAACAATAAAAAAATCAAATCAAAATCATTTAAAAAACATTAAAACTGTCAAAACAACATTCTGGAAAATAACAACTGCCAGATACAGAGCCACAACTACCTAATTACCACAATTTCACAAAATCCTTGTCCAAAACTGAACCAATTCATCATAACAGTGATCTTGACCTCCAACCAGAGACTTGCAAAGTTTTACCAGTCCATTCCATCATCCTCATTTAGGATTGCATTACATTTTAAATTGCACCTTAGGTCACCTTTTCCTTGCATAATCAATCCTAGATCTTAGGTTGCATATACCTTTCATATTTCAAACATAGGAAGACTACTAAGCCTTTGGACAGTCCATGGTTGCTTATCCAACTTGTCATTGACCTTCATCTTTTAATTTATCAACCTTTTTCTTTATCATCTTGGTAAAAAATTTGGGTCTCAAACTCGTGTCCTAGTTTAGACTCACCTTGTCAAATCCATCATCTTGGTCATCACAAAGTTCAATGACATTTTTACTTGTTATCTTGAACCTACATTAGCTTGGTTTCCATCCTTTGTCTCAAATTTTAGAGTATATATCCTTAGTATTATCATTCATATCATACCCACTCTTAACCATAGCTTCATTATCATCCCATCAATCCTTAGTCGTGGACTCATATTGCACTTTCATTTTGCATCCTTATATCTTAAAAACACAAAAACATAGTTTAATTTCATTTTAACCTTAGTTGCACCACTACCTTTGATTATTCACTTAGCATCATTTAGTCTCCACTATCTTGATCTACCTTTGGTATCCTTTGCATCCATCAGTCTCATTTAGTCTCATTCTTTAGTCATTATCATCCTTTCATGATCATCTTGCACCCTTATATCCAAAAAAAAAATCATAAAAACATAGCTTAGTCTCATATCCTTTGGTCATCTTCATCCTTGCATATCACATCCTTTGGTCATAGGGTCATTATCATTCTACCATTCCTTAATCTTGGTCTTAGGTGCATCCTTATATCCAAAAAGAAAAATAAAATAAAAACATAGCATAGGTACATACCTTCCATTGCATTGGCATCTCTTCGGCTTCATACCATCCACCACCATGTCTTCCATTCACCTTGATATGCTTTCTAGTCAAGTTGAATACCAATTAATCCACAATGGTCAAGTCCAACAAGCCATAGACTTCAAAAGAAAATACCTTGAATCCAAATACCAAGCACCCACAACCCATAGTCAGCCATCCATCTATCCCTCTTACCAACAACCCATAAACTCTAGTTCTCCATCCATCTACACTCACTATAAAGAGTCCCTTAGCACAAGCCACAACATTAATCCACAACAAACATCCATTAATCACCCTTATCCTAACCTTGACAAGGGAAACCAACCTTCCACTAGTCCATTCCAAGCCTCTACGTCCTATCCTAGTCCATCATCCCTCAACCCATTCCAAGTTTCCACATCCTATCCTAGTCCATCATCCACTAATCCATTTATATTCACCCCATCCCAAGCTACATTTGGTCATGGTCTCCAAAATCACATCACATTGCCCACACCTTAGGATACATGTCAAAAGAAAAGTCCAAAGCATGACATCATAGCTTCACCTTCATGTCAAGATCAAAGTATTCCATCCCATGACCCCATTCTTAAGTCCATCCAAGAGGTCCTTCTAGATAATCATGACATCCAACATGCACCTATCCTTGATCAAGATCCATTTCCCAATCATGTCATTTAAGACAAACCTATTTTTGACCAAGATCCTACCCTTGAACATGAAATCCAAAATGATCCTCTCATTGACCTTTATGCCATTCATGATCAAAAATTTGAAGTTGATCCTATCCAATTACCAAACACATCCATTTCCCAAGATGAGACACTTGCCTCCTTTGGATACATAGATAATCAAACAAATAACATGGATCAAGTCAAACAATAACATAAAAAGGATACTATGGATCAAGAAGAACATAAACAAACTACTATGGATCAAGTCAAAGAAGAAGATACAAAAGCTACCATGGATCAAATAGACATCCCAAATGATCAAGAAGAAACAAGCATGATGAATGATAAAGCCAAAACATCCTATCAACTAGGAGTACCTACCTTTGTCAAAGCAAGATTTCTTGCAAATGAGAAAATTATGAGTAATGGTTTACAGCGAAATAAAGATGGGTTTGCATCTTGATTTCAAAGTAAAAAATATCCCATCGCAAATAGAATATTTCAAAGCATGTAGTATCAAGGAAAAGGACTAGGCCTACACGAGCAAGGAATTCTAGAACCAATACAGTTTCAGGAAAATTCTAGACATCAAGGTCTTGGTTATTCTTCAATTAGATAATCAAATGATGTTAGTGGTACCTCCTCGATATTGGGGGCAACTTTATCAGATACAAACATGAAAATGGAGGCCATGAGTAGTCCTTCTCATAAGATTGTTGCCAACACTCCATCCATCCACACCATAAACCATCACTCCAACATGAATAAACCTTCTATTTGGAAACAACAAAAAGAAAATTATTACAAATCCAAAGTTAAAAATCAAATGTCAAAGGCCATTGAATCAAACAAAAATTCAAGTGGACAAATGAAGTTAAAATGGATCCCAATGAAAAATGGATCAAGCAAAGAAAATATTCCAAGTCCAAAAGTCAATCAAAAAGTGGAGCCATAAGAAAAGAGAACTCCCACATATAATAAATGTCCACCTCCTTCAAAATGGTCATCAAGCAAGGCATATAAAAGTGTTGGTTCCAAACACTATCCCAATCAAAATTCCAAACTCCATCATCCACCATCTCAAGTTTGGAAAATAAAAATTGCTACATCCAGAACATCAAATAGTCCATCTACACCTACCATCATCCATCATAATCCTACATCTCACCTAAAGTCTAAAAATATCACATCACAAATCCATCGCATCTTGGCAGCAACTCTTTATCATAAGGACTCCCATGGTACTCTATCATGATGTGTGTATTATGATAAAGCCAACTCTAGTATAAAAAAGGATCACAATGACATCGATCAGTTGTATGCAAGTGTTATGATCTTGACAAGAAAACTACTCCACAAAGGTCACTATTGGCATATCATGACACCAGTATCTACATCAACACCATCAAAGGATTTAGAACAACCAACAATCATCCAAAACATCAAGTCGATATAAAAAATAAAAAAAATTGTCACCCTGATGAAAACCTAGCAAATAGGAATCTTGTGTGACATCCAAAAAAAAAAGAAGGAAAAGAAAAAGAAATAAGAAAAAAAAAGAAAAAAATAGTAAAGAGAAAAAATTTGTCCAATAGTGAAAACCATTTTTATAGCGCTTTGGATAAGTACCATGATGAAAGCCTGGCAAACAAGCGTCATGTGTAAGAGCAATTATCTATGTGGACCATTACACTTGGGGGCAAGTTGTCCCATCTCCCATTACTTTCTCATAACATTTCCATCTATCCAATCCATATCGTTTCCATTGATTTTCCCACCTACCTTGACCTTGATAAGAAATGGGGCACAAACATAAATCATGCTTTGGGAAAATTCTTGACATGTCTATCCTTTGGTCATACACTATCTATAAAATATCATGTCATTGCCTTCATAGAATTTATCCAAACCCATATCTTTGAGAAAACAAATTATTCCTATGCAATGTATTCCTTGGAGATCATATGCTAATTCTTTCAACCAATAATCCTCATGTCTCCTATCCTTTGCCAAAATAAATCCATTATCCTTCCATACCTATTGTTGGACTTGGTTTTCTTTGTCATTGGTTTAAGGATTCTAATCCACTTATCCAAGTTCCCTCCATAATCCTATCTAGTCATAAGGTTAGTCATTTCAAATGCAACACGCCTAATCCATACGATCTTGCTATGCACCCTAGCACATCATCCAAAACATTCCTTGGATTTGTTCCTAGCCTTGCTGCAGACCTTGATCCGTTAGTCACATTATCATCAACGGGATATGTCTTTCCCAATCCTCACGTTGTTTTGGGATTTGTCCTTCCCATATCAAACAACGTTGTCATCATCATCATCACCTATTAGTTAGTTTTCAGCTTGACTAGGGGCAAGATCATGTTTGTCCTTGGGTCCTTGTGCATGCCTGCTTGGTTGATTGTGGGTATATTTCATATGCATTTGTTATGATCCTTATAGTTATCATCCATAACAAAGTTGCATCCATCCATAATAAAGCTTTGTCATCCTTCTCATGGCCTGAGAACCACCAAAAATTTAGTATCCTTTGCCTTCATGATCATCCTTGGCATTCATCCATTAATCCCCTCACACATAATAAGTTGGTCTCACACTTGACCAGGGGATATTCCTTGACCTACGTTTTTATCATAAATAATATCAGCATAGAAAACATCAAAATCTAAAAAAATCTAAAAAAATCAAAATCCCAAAAAAATAAGAAAACATAAAAAAAATCAGAAAACATCAAAATCCAAAAAAATCGGAAAACATCAAAATCCCAAAAATCGAAAACATCAAAATCCAAAAAGATCCAAAATCCAAAAAATTAGAAAACATCAAAAATCCAAACAAATCAAAACATCAAAATCCAAAAAATCAAAAACATCAAAATCCAAAAATTAGAAAACATCAAAATCCAAAAATCAGAAAACATCAGAATCCCAAAAAAATAAGAAAACATCAAAACCCAAAAAGATCAGAAAACATCAAAATCCAAAAAAATAAGAAAACATCAAAATCTAAAAAAAGATCGGAAAACATAAAAATCCCAAAAATAGAGAATTAGAATCCGAGTCTGAATTTGAGTCTGAGTTTGAGTGTGAGTCAGTCTGTGTTAGAGTGGTCAAACTACGTTGCCTTTGCACATTTTCTACGTAGGAAAGGCTCATCTTAAATGAGCCCCCAAGGCATTAGGTTAGTCCTTTTAGGTTGTCCAAATAAAATCACGACTTCGTCTTTTGTCAAATAAGGCAAAGTCAAGTCGTGTCGAACTATGAGGTCTCTGTGCATTTCTACGTAGGCAAGGCCATCTGTTGATGAGCCCCCAAGGCCCCCTAGGTCAAGTCCCTTAGGGTTTTTCGGGTCTGGTCATGTCCTTGGTCTGAAAACAATCATCCTTCAAAACAAAACCATCAATCAAAAAATGCACATAATCAACAAAATCTTTCATCATTCGATCATCCTATCATCAATCAATCGATCTTGTCATTCAATCGGAATGGGGCATCTCATCATTTGTCTCATTCAGGCTTATCTTTTGTCTTTTATCAGGATGTGTCCTTCCTGAGATTAGACTTTGTCAATTTGATCATTTACCTTAAGCAAGATGTGTCTTTCTTGCAGTTAGGTGCCTTTTCAACATTTATCAATTGGTCAACTTTATCAAATGTGTCCTTTGCCTTAAACAAGATGTGTCCTTCCTACAGTTGGGTATCGTCACATTGCTTGGTCATATCAATCAATCTTTGTCAAACAATCAATCGATCTTATCAACCTTGTCAATCAATCTTTCCTTAGTCAGGATGTGTCCTTCCCGAGGTCAGGCACAATCATTATCAATCAAATCTTGTCAACTTTATCAATCAATCCTTATAAAATCAACCAATCTTGTCAATCTTGTCAATCAATCTTGCCTTGATCAGGATGTTTCCTTCCTGAATCTAGGCATGGTCAATTAGATCAATTTGTCAACCTTTGTCAATTATCAATCAATCTTGGTCAACTTATCAATCAATCTTCAGTCATCTTGGTCAAACAAACAATCTCATCGTTATCACTGGCAAGCATTGTCATGGAAAACACTTTGTTGGGCTAGAATTGTCTTATTATCTTAATTGATTTTGGGTCATCTTACTAGTCTCCTCGAGGATGTCCTATCAACGGATTTAGAGGGATGATGATGGATCATGGCCTCTTTTCTTTGTTTGTTGTTTGTGGCTTGTGGTCACCTTGCACACCTTGGTCTATGTCATACCATGGTTTTTGTGGTCCATTTGTGACATTTTGATGCCCAATGATGATAAATATAAAAATGTAAGCATGAAAGTTGGTTCCCTTATCATTTCTTGTCTAACTTTCCATCTTCATCCTCCTTTCTCTTTCACACTAATATTTCTTCTATCCTTCATCCTCTAGTCTTATCATCCATTTCAAGAGCACATTTGTGTTCTTTGAACCCACCTGTCCTCTCGAGGGGGCATACCACAACCCTCTTAGTTATATTTCCTCACCTTGCTTTCACTGGGGCATATTTCAGAATTAAATTTCTTTGACACAACATGATGAACTACATTATGTCAAAGAGGGGAAAAATGTAGACATTGAAAAATGTCCTAAGTTTGCGAGCGTCATTTTTTTCGTCTTCGTCCTTCAATAATTGAATAATTTTAATTATTCAATTATGTATGATCATATTCCTCTATTAATTAAATAATTTTGATTATTTAATTAATTCACCTTCTCATTTCTATCCTAATCAATTAAAATTATTTAATTGTTGTTGAAAATTGAGGTGTTTATGTAGCTTAATACTTTGTAAAACTATTATACTTGTTGATCTAAATATGTATTCTTTGTTATAGATTCTTTATGGGTGGTTATCTGATTAATTCATTTTATCATTTGTAGAATGAAGACAGAAGGTTGTAGAAGAATTAGACAGAAGAATAGAAGATACATAGCATATACCGTGGAGAAACCCTTTCAGGAAAAAACTCCACCAAGAATTAATGTATTATTTAATCTCTGAAGTAGATTACAATAATTCCAATCCTTGCTTGAGAATGCTTCTTTTTCCTTCACCAAATCTTCTTCACAACCTGCAATAAAACTAATACAAACTCTCTTCAACTTGCTTGAGATATATAGGCAATAAACAACTTTGTAAACTCCAAAAGAGTTACAATTACAAACCTCAATCCCTATCTCCTAAAAGGTACGCCTATCTCTTCCAAGTAGAGTTTAACCGTGAAGAACAATGCCAAATCATCATCTTAATCCATTTGGGCATCCCAAACTGAAGTAGTAACTCAACCTTTATTCTGTAAATATCTTCAAGGTTTTATCCTCAAAGTAGGCACCCAAGAGTGGGCCCACTTAACTCAACCTTTTGAAATATCTTAACATGCAAAGGAGTTAATTCCAAGAAGCCAACTTGGGCGCCCAAAGTGGGTCCAAGTCATTTTTTGTTAACTAAAACATCTCTTTCCACCATTCATGCAAGAATGGTCATCCCCTGTTAACTGAAGGAAGTCACCTATTATCTGTCATGCAACTCAAGTAATTAGTCATGCATTCCAAGTTAACTAAAGTCAACTAGCATTCAACTAAAACTAACTAAAGATAATTGAACCATAATTGAACTGAACTGAACTAATTCTGAACTAAACTAAATTGAATTGAATTGAACTGATCTGAACTGAACTAAACTAAACTTCATGCATGTAAACATCACACCCTAACTCCTAACGATCTTTACATGCATTCAAAAGTGTTATCTTTTACTCCAAACAATTAACTTAACTCAAGGCGAGTTCCACCTTTGTCATGTCCCCGAAAAATTATAACAGTAAGATATGGAAATACAAATAAATAAATAACATACAAATAATTGTCAAATTCCAATCATGGGTATTAAATACGATTTAAATATAATTATAATTACCGTTGGTAATATTATAATTATAAATATAATATTAATGATAAATCTGAGAATTATCAATACCAATTAATAAATAGAATGAATAAACAATGAATACCCAAATTTAAATATTATTATATGCTCAAATAAATATGGATAAAATAAATCATATTGTGAATATCATTAGAATAAGGGTGATTGTAATATAAATTAGATAACATATTTTACAAACATTAATTAGAATGAAGTTACATCGCTAAATAACAAATACAAATGGTTCATCTTGGCGGACACTACAAAGAGCCGACCATTGCTTAAGCGTCGCAACGCTCTCCTGAAAGGCCACGTCTTTAAACAGACCATAAAGGGGGAGTCTACAAAAGGAAAAGAGATATAGGACATCGAATGAAAAAAAAAAGGAATCTATTTCTGACGAGGAGTCAGACTCAGGAAGATCAAATAAATAATTGAAATAAAAGAGGATCATCATGTAGGTATTTCGCGTATACAAGGTGGACCAGAGCCAAATCTCATGTCACAATGGACGCGTAGGGTAAATTTGTGATTTCACATGTCAAATGTCAGGGCTAACCCACGAATAAGAATATGAGATGGCGGATTAACGAGTAAGTGTAGAAGAGTGAGTACAAAGAGTGTTACGAGTAGGAGGATAGGAAAAATATATAAGTATAGCTGGAGCAATGATGGATAAATGAGGGAAGGAGAATCAAAGTGGAGGGTCATCGAATGGAGGAAAACATAACACACCAAGCACTGGAAATAAGACGACTATCTGGAGACACCCCTGTTTAGATTAGTCCACACTTGAGATACAAGCAGGATCATAGAGATCCTCGACGATAACCTAAAGGCTTGTGAAGCAACCAGCAGCAATTCGAGGATACCACGATAGGCGACGTGCTTTACTCTCTAGCACATTAACGTTGGAACCCAAAAGATATAAGAATTAAAGTGGCGGAATAGGTACGGAGTCGAGAATATCAAATGGCAAATCTCCGAGGTACGTAACAACATAGCCAACATAAGAGTAAGTTATATAGTATATTTGATTGTAGGCTTATTTACTACTTGTGTGTGGAGAAGGCAATCCGAGTAGTTTAGATAGCAAATATATTAATTATTTACCTCTCGAACACTTATAAATATATATTTAATATGTATCGAGGTAGGTTTTGAATTATAAAGGTTAACTATACTTGATAAGAAGATACACTCATATAGGTATATTATGGTGTTAGCAAACAAGATGTACTCAAGATATAGTAGCGTATTAAGATTGGGTATAGATTAGAATGGATAATGTAGTGATGTCGGGTACAACATAATTGATAAGTGTATACTTGGTATATATATATATATATATAGGATAATATTTGTGATTATCTAATAATGATGCTTGCAGCAATTATTGAGCCTTATAGGTAATAACATATTTATTCATCCGCTACAATGATAAATGGTATAATCAAATTATGTCTATTGAACCTGCAAGATGTTAGTATCTAATGTACATAGAAAATATATTATAGAAGAATCATTCATAGTGAGTAGTGGGATGTTTGATAATTGATCTCTAAACATTCTAATGTCTCTTTGAGTAAAACTTTGAATGCAAGATTTGAGTTTAAGTGACTTGGCCAAAAAAGGGACATTACAAACTCATGTTGGACGCCCTTACATGCTCCTATTATTTAGAATTAATTACAAATGTCAATTAACATGATTATTTCATCCAAAATTAATGTCTCTCTAATCCTAGTGTTTGAGAACACTTTCCAAGGACTTAGGAGACACATGAAATAAATAATGTTTAGGATTGCAATTAAATGGTATCCTATTTCCAACAATTGTGTCACTAATTTCCCCCCTTCTTCAATAGTTAAATAAATTATTATTTATTTAATTATTTTATCACCTTTCATCTATAGTTAAATAATTACCATTAATTATTTAACTATTCATGGTCTTTTAATTCTTCTATGGTTAATTATTTAACTATTCCCTTGACATCTTTCCTTATTAAATAATTAATCTAAGTTAATTATTTAATGTCTCTATTTCCATTTTCCCTTTTATTTAACTAAATAGTTAAATAATCATTTTAATTAAATGCCCATTTTCATTTTCCTCCATTTTTTAATAAATAATTTGAAATAAATTATTTATGCACCACCTAGTCAAAGATGCTCTGTCATAATCCCCTATCATAACATTCATTTCTATCATAGCCTGCATGTCTTGCATGTTTGTCATAGCCATCGACATCATAGCTTTTCCATGCATGGCATATTTCTGGTGCATCAATTCTGGACCGTTGATATTGGCATCTTTTTTGAGGCTCAATCTTAGCCATCCATTGCATAACCTCCCTCTCATGCATTCTCATCCATTGATCTTGGAATCCTTCTAGAGGATTAATCTCAATCGTCCATTCGAAAGGTTGTCTATAAAAGCAGCCTTCCCTCTCCACTTTGTCCTTAACAGCTAATTTTCTCCAACTTTCTTGCTTACTATTTGCAGGTACTTGCATGAATCCAACAACAAATTTAAGGGAAATATTGGCATAAGAAGAAGGAGAGACAAGAGAAGTGAAGCAACTACAATGGGGAGCATTTTCTTATGCATGCTTTCATTTTAATTTCTCATTGTTTGTATTCTCTTGTTGATGTGGTTTTGTAGTCTAGAGGTGTTTGGTTGTCACTTTATCTATGCTATTTGATTTTTAACCCCATCTTACAAACTCAAATCACCAACAAATTGGTGCTATTTATAGGGATAATCTAATAGTGTTTTATTGTCATTGTTGATAGTATATAGTTTATATTTTGTCATGTGTTTAAATTTAGCAACCCATCAACTTATGCCAATAATGGAGTTGTTGCCAAGGAGAATCTAAAAGTAGTTGATTATCGTTGTTGGTAGCATATAGTTTTTATTTTGTTATATGCTGAATTTTGAAACTCGTCAACTTACACCAACAAATTGGTTCCATTTTTTAGGAGATTAAATCTTGGTTCTCATCTTAAAAACCTCTACAACTTAAAATAGGTAAGATTTCTTGTCTTGTATTTTAATTATTAGCTATTAGAACATATTTTGTCTCTTTCAAGTGGAGAGTGGCAACTCTATTTTAGTCAACCCATAAATCAACAAGTAGATCAATGGACTTTGAGATGGAAAGTAAAATACATCCTAGATAACATCAAGGAGAAAATGTAGCTTCAACTAGTGCACAAATACATTCATCTTGGGAATCTCTAATTAATGGTAAGTTACTCAAACATATGTTTCAAATCTTAGAACTTAGTTCTACATGTAGAAATAATTCATGCATTGATTTTAGAAATCTACACCTATACATTTTTAAGATTCAAGTAGCATCATAATAAAAAAACATAAGAAAATTTATAGGTTTGATTGTAAAGAAAAAAAATGATATGGTTGTTGGTAGAAGGGATGGGGATAAAATGATCTAGTGTAGTAGATGGTAGTGAAGGAGGTATTGGCAACTCATAAACATGAAGTTCTATGATGAGGCACAATTAGTTTAGGCCCAACCATTGGAAAATTCTATGTGTGGATAAAGATGAAGATATGTGCATGATTGAATAATCAAATGAATCAACTCATGTAATTGATTAGGTGGGTTATGTACATGTTTATGATATCAAGGGTGAACAAGAAATTAGTTTCTTGTTTGATGTATTGCCCTTCTTTGTCCCCATCATTGATAATGAAGCTACAAATGTTTGTTTGCATGAGAGTGATATAGCCATGGTTGCACTTGGTGATGAGATTGTTCAAATAAATTCTAGTGTAATAAATGATTTTCAGTTTGAATACCCTTGAAGAATGTGAAGATGATGATCATGTGAATCCATATGAGAGCCTATTTATTTGGTGCAAAAATCATTGTCTTCCTCACATAGAGTGTGCTTCAATGGGATCAATAGGAATTATTGTTCCAATGATTAATGAAAAATAATTTACAAAAATAAGATAATTTGAGTAATTTAGTTCTTCAGCTGAAGTGTATCATGGTTCTAATGTTTATGTTGATGAAATAGGCATTAGTGCATATGACACTAAGGTATGTTTGTTGCTTGTTTCCCTTGAAATGAATAGAGTTGAGTACAAATATTTTCTTCATGATAAATATGTGACTTCTAATGTTGGGGATGATGGCATGCTTGAGCTTGAGTATTTCGCATGGGCCCAACATACAATTTGCAATGAAGTTGAGCAACAACAAATATACTAGATAAATAATATCCCAATTCCATAAATTTTATATATGTGACAACTTAAAAAAAAAATTAGTTTGATGTGTGTGAGGAGTGTACAAAATTGGAGAGCATACATTAATGTTATATTCTCTACATATCAAATTCATAGAACCAAAGATCTTTAAATAGGTCTCATGCTTGGAAAGATGTGTCTCTTACATGAGACGAAACTTTACATAATAATTATGTTGGGTGTGTTAAAATATATTTTATATTTTAACACCCCCCATAAACTTTATTTTATCACACAACTTAACTAGATGATGGGGGCCACTACAAATAGATTTATTAGCTACACATGTACAAATGAAGAATATTTAACACCAATTCCTTCTTCAAAGTATAAAGACATTCTTAATAATTATATCAATAAAGGAAGTGAAGCATTCCCAATGATCTTTGCGATAAAAAACCTTAAAAGATTTAGCAACAATCTCTATGATCAATTTCAACAATGATCTTTGTGATCAATTTCAACAATAATCTTTGCGACCAAAACCTTCAACGATCTCTGTGATCAATTTCAACAATGATCTTTGCGATCAAATCCTTCACAAATTTAGCAACAATTTTTGCGACCAACGCTAAGACTATTCAACAATGATCTCTACAATCAATACTATAAATTTTTAGGTTCAACAATGATCTTTGTGATCTATAATACAATTATTAGGTTCAACGATTATTTTTGTAATCAATGTTACAACCATTCAACAATGATCTTTACGATCAACAATACAACTTTTAGGTTCAACAATGATCTTTGCAATCAACGTTACAACCATTCAATAATGATCTTTGCGATCAACAATACAAAATTTTAGGTTCAACAATGATCTTTGTGATCAATGGTACTTATTTTGCATATATGAGTGCTCCAACTTCAAATATCGCATATATGAATGCTCCAACTTCAAATCTCATACCACTACATGGATAGAATTTAAGTAGACTTTAAAGTATTATCAAAATTCATAGATTCAATTATATGATTTTTAGGATGATATTTGACCTTGCATGATTGTTATTTTGTCTTAAATGAGAATATTTATGCTTGTACAACATTTTGAACATATTTGTGACCTTTTTCCAATTAGATACACCAATCCATCCACAATCCATATGTATACTATCTTTTAGAGGTTGTTTCTTCCACTTTTTGTTCTAACACAATTTCTCAGAATGATTCTTCAATCCATAAATACTACAAGGATGAAGATCTCAACACAACTCTTTTCTATGTCCATGCCTATGGCAATGAGAATGTTGTATGTATTATATTCCTTGAGATAATTTGTTTGAAGTTATAACACCTGTAACATCTTTTTTAAAAATTTTACTAGCATATCCAAGGCCTTAATTCTTTGGCCTCACTATTGGGCCAATGGGCTCTATAGTTCCTCATCCATATTTCCCGAACCTTTTCCTTCATATCTCATTCTATTAATTATCTTAAAACCAACATTCTTTGAAGAACATCCTTTCTCATTATCCTCACAACTAGCAAGATTTGTAGATTCAAAGATATTATTGTCTTCCTTACACTTTTTATCAAAAGAGGCTTTAGTTGATGGTGATTGATTTTGGTGGCTTCACATGCATATCTTTCATTTGTATCAAATTATTTTCTCTTTCTTTAATGATTATCCCTTAGAATATTTATCCTTTTCATAAAAATATTCATACACACTAGTAGGATAAAAATATTCATACACACTAGTAGGATAGATTAAATAAGGGTGAAGAATTTTAAAAATCAATGATTAACTTCCCTTTTCGAACAATGATGGTTTGACTTTAAGATGGATTAGACTCACTAGGTAGCAATCTTTTAGCCAAGTTACTAAAAATGATGCAATTAGGTAGATAATAGTTTGATGCCTTATCATTCTCTCTTATCAAAGAGAAATAATATAACCATGTTAAAAAATAGTGATGCTAACTAAACAATGAACCACTTTGAGATATAAGTCTACAAATATATCACATCTTCCTTCAAACAAAATTCCTCCTCACTTATTGTACTTTTTCCCCATCCAATCTATATGTATTTGCTCACTCTATTTGAATGCAAGGGTTTCTCTTAACACATATAAGGCCACACCAATATTTAATGCCTCACAAAACCTTCAAATACTTTTATCAAAACATGATTGGTTGTACCATTGTAAATGTCACATATGGCTTCTTCAATCATAGAGTGCATAAACTCTCATGTGGAAACATGTAAAATAGAGATACTATGATTGATTACCATGCAACAAGAAAATATGACTTTGTTGTAGTGATCTCTCCATTATGGTTATATATAGTTTATGCTTTGTACCATGTATTTCTCTTTAATTGGTTGTCCTCAAAACAAATTTTCTTTGCTAATTGCTTGGAACAATGCCTACATGAATGAACCATAGAAATAAAGTCTAACCTTGTTTAGTCGAAGCAAAATTTATTGAGATTGAACATAATTCAAAATTGTTGTATATACAAATGTGACAGATGGGACCAAACAACTAACAAAATGTATGGCTGCTTTCAAGTCTTGCCCATTTAAAAAAAAATAATTCACACAGCCACAAGAATCATCATTTTCTTGATACCATGTAGAAAATTAGACTCTACATATCAAATTCATAGATCCAAAGATCTTTAAATACTTTATAACAATTATGTTGGTTGTGTTAAAATACAGTTTATATTTTTAACGAGGAGCTTACTTGTGTAGGTCACTAGGTTAATGCGGCATATATATCATTGAAATATGAGTTGGAAGCATTTTATTTTTTCTTCAATTTGGTTGATAAGGTCAACAAATATGATAAATTGATAAGGAGGTATTTTTCCACAACGTATCAAATTATGATATTGCTATTAGGATTCAATCGTGTAGTTTTTCGAGTCAAATTCATTGACCCATGTTTCATGAGTAGTGGTTCATGAGAACCCATCTCTCATGATAATGAATGGTTCACTTAGTACTCACTGCATCTAGGTGATGCTCATAGAGGTGAAGCATCGGGCCTTTGAGGAGGTCACCCATCTCAATACTACCCCAACTTAAGCAAACTTAACCATAAAAGTTTTTCCCCAAGGCACAACACTTGTTGAAGGTTTTGTGAATGAAGTTGCAATCTAAGTGGGCTTAACCTTGGGGAAAAAATCCATTATTTACACTTGAGTTGGAGTAGTAGTGGGATGGATGACCTCCCAGGAAGGCCCAATCCTTCACCTCTATGAACATCACCCAGATCCAATGGGTGCTAAGTGGACCTTCTATTATCTTGAGAGATGGATTCTCGTGAACCACTACTCATGAAACATGGATCAATGATTTTGACTTGAAAAACTATATGATTGAATATTGATAACAATATCATAATTTGACATGCTATGAAAATACCTCCTACTTATCAATTGATGAGCTAAAGGGGCTATATAATGAATGATTCATAAGGCACAACACTTGTTGAAGGTTTTCCAAATGGGGTTGCAAGCTAAGTGGGTTTAAGCTTGGGGAAAATCTCCATGATTAAGTACACTTAAGTTGGAGTAGTACTGGGATGGGTGGCCTCTTGGGAAGGCTCAATGCTTCACCTCTATGAGCATCACCTATATATCAAACACGAGTCGATGAGTTTGAATCAAAAAAATATACAGTTGAATCCTGATAGCAATATAAAAATATGATGAAGTTACTTTAAGGTTGACCTCATTCTTCAAGTTGTGCCCTTGGTTGTTCTGGACTTTAATGATATACCATGGCATGGTTCAAAGGCCTATTTTTTGTGGTTTCCTTGTAATGAAAAGGTTAATTGCGGAGATATAATTTACTCTTTTGGAAGTGGTCATAGGTTTATGTATATGAGAAGAAGTCCACATTTGATGTAATCGGGTGATGAAAATAGCTTCAAATTGAGAGAGATCAAACCCTTCAATAAGATTGTCTTTGACATAGGAAAACAAATGTAATAAATTATTCATGGCCATGTGCCATGGGTATTCCTATAGGGTCTAACTTACAAAATAATGTGGTAAGTTTTATGTGTAAACCATATCTTTAATTTGTGTGTGTCTCCAGGTCATTGGTTACAAGTTGTTGCTGTTCCTTTATATTGTGTCTTGTCTTGTATATACAATTGAGTCTATAACGCAGTCATGCTCCTAGTTTGGTCATAATGAAGTGTGTTGTACCAACTTTCCTTTTTCCCCTATTTTGGTGTACTCTTAGAGATCTAGATTCTTGCTATGCCTACAAGAGACACATGTTCCCAACTAGAGCCAATATTGGCACCCCAATTTGATGTGTCTTGTTTTTGTTTTGTTTTGCACCTAAGGTTATGTGTTTGACCTCATCCACCCTTTGTTGATAACTAATTTTAGAAATCTTAAATGGGTCCCCTAAGTGTCAAATGGTGCAAAGTCTCATAAGAAGCCTAATTCTAGGTTTGTTCTATTGTTTTCCCTTGATTTTTCATGTGTTTTTAGAATTTTGAGGTTTTGAGGGTATCCATACTTGCATACCATCCCTAATTCCTTGAAGGTTCAAAATGTCATTGAATTCTTTGTGAAAATCATTTGTGTTTTGACATGTTGGATTTTTTCATCCCATCATCCCCTTGTTGGACTTGTCACCCCCAACATACCTTTCTTGAAAGTCTGACATCCCATTTTTTCCCACTAAGTCCCTCATCAAAGTTTTGGATTTCCCCCAATCTCTAAGACTTCATTTAATAAGCTTTATCTAGATGACATCATGATGATGTCATTATTTCCTTAGAATCTCATACTTCTTTATCCTTCCATCCCTTATGGAAACTGTTCTATTGCATCTTCGTTACTTGAGCTCTTATCCATGTTCCCCAATTTTTTTTAGTCCTTCAAAGTCATACTTTTGACCATTCCCTATTTGAATATCCCTTCCCTCCAAACTTTGAAATCTCAAAACTTTGCCACTCCTTTGCTAACATCTACTAGAGTTAGAATTTCAATCGTTTCTTATTCAAGCACCTCTTTCCATTCGACCTCGAAAGTCTAAAATTTTGTTGATCTCCTTTATATGACTTGTTGGATTTGGAATTTTTGACCTCCCTTAACTTAGTACCAAGTTAAGCCCCATCTTGAACCCCAATTCTGACTTCCTAAAAGTCCTTTCTTTGTCAAAGTTCCCCTAACAACCTTTTCCCTTTCCTCCCTTTTAACACGACTTCTTGATTTTCCCCGATCCCTCGATTCTTTGAAATTTTAATCCTTGACATGTGGTACAAGTTAATTCTAACCCCTAACATTCCAAAAATCTTTACATTTCTTGTTGTAGCTCCCACCTACCTTCTTGAATGACATAGAGTTCATTAATGGTTGAATCTATTGGATTTAATTTGTGTGCACCAAAAAAATATTTTTTATGTGGGTTTGCATGGATTCAAAGGATAATTTGGCACTCAACCCATACCTTGTTATTGTTGCACGACTTGAAACCTAACAAACACTAGAATACTAGAATTTCATGCCAAGTCTTGTCTAGCAATTGACATTTATTGCACCCACTCTCTTACCTCTTGTGAACACCATCAATAATCACAAGTGATCCCTGTAGATGGGAGAGGGATTTCCATACTCTATGGGCACATGAATATATGGAGGAGTCAAATTTAAAGGATAAAACATGATGGAAATGGAGGCATGGACACCCATTGCAATAGCTAAAATTATGTATTTTAAGATTTTCATGCAAATATGCATGTTTTTAGCTACAACCTACTTTGTAGTGGGTATAAGGTATAAGTTCCTTTTTTCATTTTTACAAGGAAATAAATAGGGGAATGCCATTAGATTGGAGAGGAGTCTAACATAAAGAAAAACTTACACAATGTAACCCTAGGGTTCATGGTTTCCAAGTCTAGGTATTATAATTTTGTTATTGTAATGATTTGGGTTTGTCCCAAATTTATAATAAATATTTGTAATATTTTTAGATTGAGTGATCATTGATAGAATCAACCTTATTTGTGTGTCTTCATGTGCATGGTATGCATTTTTGGATGTGTGAAGTTTAGTTGGCTAGCCATACAATTGTAAAATACTTGCAAAGATTTTGCAAGGTATCTTTTCTTAACAATAAAGAAAATGTATGGGTATGCTCATGGATTACTAAGTATACTCACTTAATATTCTACAACTATCTATGATTTTTCTTGAATATATGTGTAGAACCTAGCTTGCTTGCACATTTTGGAATACTTTCTAGAATTTTATGATATCTTGATTAAGGTATTGACTTGGTTTCAATTATTGCATATTTTGTATGACATTCAGAGACTCTATTTCCCAACTACATAAAGGCATTAATTTGTTACCGACTCCTTCTCTTCATCATCTTATACACACTCAAAAAAAATCAATATAAACATCTTTTCAGTTTTATCTATTTTAGTATGTTCCAATTGTTATATTTGAATGCACATAACATCACAAGGGTTTAGTATAAAACATATTCATTGACATTTATGTGGCATATTATTTTCTCTAATAAGGTGCTTGACCTTGAGTTTTGCAATTTGACATATAGGCATAAAGTGATAATCAAAGTAGGGGTGCACTATGTAATGGGTATGGTTTATGTTTATTTGTTGTGGTGATATTTGTTGCAACACTTTAGGGAAACCCTCTTTGGTTCAATATAGCCAAAAGTGAAGGAGGTCTTACCCACCTCATACCCACCTCAATAATTGGTCCTCAATTGGCCAACTTGAAAATATGTTTTGTGATACCCTTCTTATGTTTGACACCCCTAACACTTGAGAGACTATCCAACCTTAAGGATTTGGGGCTCACAACTTAGATCAACAACAAACTCTAGCATTTGGGTCCAATTTGTCTTCTCTAGTGCATATATGCAATTCATTCTAAAACATTTAGAATTGGTTTTAGGTGTGAAAAGAGGTTTGGGGATCACTATGAATTAGTCCAAAATCTAAGATAAGGTTGAAATCAAGGCAAATGATCATAAAACACCTCTATGGGAGTGGTTGCTAGAATGAGTGCAAAAAATATTAGGCTAAGATTGTAAAGCAGATAATTTTTGACTTTATAATGAGAAAAAATCCCATGAAAATCATTAACAATTATCATGCGACCCAAATATTCATTAAGAACAAATATATAACAGGGATTTTGGAGGCCTTAGGAAGCAACCCCATACAAAGGGCTTCATGATTTATAATTGAAGAGGAAGAGATCCCATGAAATAGAGGAAAAACTACTTTAAAATAAATTGAAAATATTATTCTAAAAAATAAGAACCATTATTTTTTTAGCTCTTATAATTTCCTATCAAATAAGGTTGTAAATTTACATTACAATTTAAGATTTTTTTTTCTTTCTATACAATCTTAAGAGAAAACATCTCAAACTTTTTAAATCTCAATTATATTCTTCAACATTGACTAGTACGACAACAACTTAAAATTTATGAGACCAACCTACCTAATTACAATAGACTTGTAAGGTTTTTACTTAGAAATAATTAAGTCCTTCCATGAGACCATATTCTTAGGGTGGGGTCCCATTGATGGCAGCGTCCTAGAAATTTTTAGTGGGTGTTTGAGATTTTTTAAAATATTTTAAAGCACATGAGTGTCCATGAATTTTGTAGTGCAATTTAAGCTTCAAAATTTATGAAAGCTAGTAATCAAAGTAAATGAATATAAAATAATAAAAATAATACTTGATAAAAATTAAAAAACCCTAGATAATTGACAAGTGATAGAAATAACTCTCAAGTTGGTGGGACAATTTCTAACCCCACCCCAAATACACTCCCTCAAATCTTCAAATTAGAAAGTAAGAATTACTATTATGAAACTCTTGTTCTTTCAAAATAAATTGTGAAGCCTTCCCATAGAACCCTAAGGCTTAGTTGTAGATTTTCTATTTTCGATTTGACTCCTATCAAAATAGATTGTGAAGCCTCCTCATAGAACCTGAGCCTTAGTTGTAGGTTCTTGTTAATTCCTTTATGAGGCCCAATATGTTTGAAATTTGATATAGGCTACTCTATTTTCGATTCTGATTGCGAATTAATATATAATGTCACACTATTCTTTAAATCAAGCGTAGGGCTTTGATGTATTTTGTACTTCGCTCCGCTATTTGGGGGAACAGATCTGCACACAGGACGATCATATTAATTCTCTTCGCTGAGAATTTCAGCCATTTTGCAGAGACTGGTATGTAAATGGAATATCTCAAAAACGTTAATCAATTTCTAATATATTTGACGCTTTTAACTGAGCTCAGGACAATTATGAATTTGGAACATGTCTTGTGTTTAATTGTATGTTGGGCAGGTTTATGGGAAAATGGATGTGGAGAAAGCTTCCCTATGTAATTGTGTGGTGAATTTTCTATTGGAAGAGAATTATTTGCTGACTGCATTCGAATTGTTGCACGAGCTTGTGGAAGATGGTCGGGAGTCCCAAGCGATTAGGCTTAAGGATTTCTTTGCCGATGCAAACAAGTTTGCCCCGGATCACATCTCATCATTGCATAACTTGCGACGTATGTATTACCCATTTTCGGGTTATCCTTTGTTTTCATTAAATTGGTTAGAGGGTCAATTTCCGCATCTGCGTTGATTCGATCCACGAGTTTTGCTTCAATTTCCAAATTGTTTATAAAAATCACTAATGTAGGACCAGTTCCTCTCTCGGATCCGAAAAGAAGTTAGATGCGAATGAGACACCTAGATCCAAATCAGAGACCTATTGCAAAACAGGTTACGGCCAGTTGCTAATGAAAAATTCCGGGTCTCTAAAGGCGTCCACAACACCAGAAATAGCAAACCTAACACTGGCAACATTAGATTTTAACAATAAATTTAAGTAGATTTTTCAAACTTTTTGAAAAACTGTGTAGTAACTTTATCAACATTTCCGATCACACTCTACTATCTGTTGTTATTTGCCCATGCTATCCTGATAATGGATCACCAAGTGTAATAATGACAGAAATAGTACTGCAACATTTTCTCCAAAAGCTTTAAAAACCACACATTAATAAGGGTAGACTTAAAACTGCAACTCATAATAACATTGAAACCCAGAGATAACAAACCAAATCACACAACAACAGAATTAGTGCATTGCGTGTTTAATGGAGGTTAATTCCAAACTTACGAGCTCCAGGGAAATTGCAAAAAGCAGAATCTTCAATTTATTTATCAAATACAGAGAAACTGAAATAGCATGACAATGCAGCAATAAGAAATCTCTGTAGGGAATACATTTCTTGGTCTCAATTGGAAATGGTTTATTGTAGAAATTCCTCCTTAGCATGGATCTAAGCGTTCACAATCTGTTATTATATGGAAAATACATGTATCTTGAGTGTGCATTATGCTTTAGGATTTGTCTCTTTATCTCTTTGCATGAAAAGATGTATTGGGAATTGAATTGTAATGAACTTTTGTTAAATAGCATGGGCTAGCCGTTCTGCCAAATGAGTATTGTAGCAAAAATACTAGCAAATAGTGCTGCTTAACCCTTGCTATCAACAATTATACAAAGTTGTAAGAATACAATGCAATATTTGTTTTTGTTGAACGGGGTGATTGCATTGTTTTTTCTGTTTAACAAATTATTTGAGGCACTGTGACATGCTTTATTCAAATTATCTTTGGTTCATATATTTTGCAGTTTTGGATCCACAAAGTTTGCTGGAAGAGAAGGAAGCAGCAGATGAAAAAGCTGCAATTACTCAATATGAACTGCGTTTAGCTCAAGAGGATATCATGAAACTGAGGATGGAGTTGGAGAAAAAGGCAGCAGCTTTCTCCACTGGAGATTTAGATGGTCAGGATTCTTAAACTGAGTGCGATTTTTAGTTAATAATATGTCATATCAAGCTATTTTTTAACTGTTCTGCACCAAGCTTTCACATTAAGCAACTGACCCTTGAAAATATGTATGGACACAAAACTTTTTCTTTGGGTAAAAGTAACAAGTTTTGAAGAGAAACAATATGTTTCCAAAAGATGAGGTTGGTTTTATTCTTCTGATGTGCATATTATATTCCTTGGCCCTTTGCTGGTATTTTCGAACAGGAATTTTTTTTAGATGCATCAGTATAGACAGCTGCGAATCAAAAATCTATAGATAGTAAGATAATTGAGCAAACTTTTGATAAAGGACAGAGAGACCATCATGACAGAAAAAGTGGAATAATCCCTATACTTATACAATAACTGTATAAAAAATCTTTGTATTCAGGATGCTGAATTTCATGAAGCCAAAATTTAAAATCATATGAGAAGCCCCTTGTGGAACTGCTACATTTTCTCTTCTTAAATGATAGTCTTCTGTAAGATATTTCTAAGGTATTATTGTATGTAAATTTAAATATTCAATTAGATCAGTGGCTGTTAATTACAGAAGATGGTAGTTATCTATAAACTGGCGATTGATTGGCTGAGTGATGCATGCATTTATCTATCTATAGCAATCTCTATTGAAGAGGGCAATTCTATAAAGCTACCGACTTGAGAGATTGATGCTGATAATTTATGGAACTTAAGAATTCCACAAGCATGCCATGCTTTTTTAGGAGTCTGAAGATGTTAAAGTGCCTCTGATTGTATATATGTTAGTGTAGCATACACCAATCTCAGATATTTTTAAAATGGAGATGATTTGCTTGCATGATGATGCAGCCTTCTCAGATCGAAGGGGATGAAAACTTTTGAGATCTCTACCAAACTCTCAGGCTAATTGGAAGAGTGCGATCATTGCCAAATCTATAATAGATGGGTACCATTTGACATTCATCACAAATATTTAGTTGAGAAACAAGCTGATCCTGATTGAATGGCAATCTGGAGGGCAAGTGGAAAGTAATGAGGATAATTAGGGGCCCCTGGGTTTGGGACTAAGTTATATTCAGTGATACACAAGGACATGACCTCAACCCAAAGGACTTAGTTTTGGCATGGTCTACCCAATGGTTTAGGTACTTGGGGAGGGGGATGAAATTTCTCCCTGCTGCTTCCAATCACTAGGCAAGGTGCCTTAGCCATTCTTAGGAGGTTTTGGGTCCTATTGGTGTTCTAGGGAAGCCCCTTTCCCCGCTTTATGGACTCCTACACATTCCTAGTGGATGACTTAGTGTCCCTTAAGATGTCTCCAACTCTATTGGGGGCATCAAAAAGTCCTTGAATTATTGTGAGGCATAAATTGGTAGTCTTCCAAAATCATCCAAAGATGGTATTAGTTTTCATATACTGTGTGAATTTAAAAAATTATTCCTTTAAATTTAATATTTGTTATGCATATAGATTCTTCCATTATACATTGATTAAGCAGGTGCAAATAAAATAAATCATAACAGAGCTGAATGAAAAAATAACAAGAATCATACACCATAATATAGCAAGTCATATTTAGATTTCTTATTGGTATTATGGAATAGTTATTCTAGTAAATATCATCTTTCATTCCATTCTTAATGTCTCATATCTCTAACCGCTATCCCACATATAAGTGGTGTATATACAGTTTCATCATAAACAGGCGGTTGCAACTTCCTATCAACTATTGATTCCCTCATAACATACTTTAGTTAACTTATCCAATCTACTGACCCTACACACCACAAATATCTTTCATTTAAATATTTGTACATTTACAATAAAAAAGAGTTGCACTATTCATTCATCTTATTACCCTAAACGATAATCTGACCCTAAAGTTGTTGTCTTGCTCATAAATAACTTGCACCAAACTTCTTTTGAAAATGATCTTTTGTTCTTTAGATATCTGCGCCAACAATTTCAAAAACCTATTGTGAGGTGAATGGGGCCATTGCTCTAGCACTCTTATTATTTTTGTTTGAACAACTCAACAAAGTCGTCCAGCTGCCCTTGCTATTTTTGAATGGATTGGAAGTTAGAAAACAACTCATTGCACAGGTTCATGAATAATCAGACTTCTTTGACTAAAAATGTCAGAGACTAAAAAGTTCCCTTCCACCAAATTCATCTGCTGTATGATCGTGGCCTCATCCCTTATGGTATTGGGCCAATGTACTCAGCAAGATTTGATCCAGGTGAGGTCTTTTGTGATTCAATCAACTTCACCGGTAATCAAATTTTGTTATACCTTGTCACAGTTCTTGTTTCTAAATACCTCACAGGTACTTATGATATTCACTAAATACAACAATGACATCAATTTTTTTAGCTCTTCATTCCTCTAGGGGGTTTGCCAGTAAACGTTTCAGTAATTGTGTCATTCCCAGTATCTGCTCAACTTAAACCTCACTTGAACTGTTGTGAGTTTCTTTTTCCAAGGCTTGCGTCCTTTCATGATGCCTTAACAGTATGTGTCAACTGCTTGGTTATGCTCTATATCTACAATGTATTTCTTGTAAATATTGTACAAGATATCATCAGCTTTCTTTCATCTTCTGCATTCTTGACTACACCTACTGTTGGAAAGGTGTTGTACACCTTGTAAAACACTGTTGTTCATTCATGTGGTTCTCTTAGGGATTTGGGACATCATAGTTGGTTAGGAAACATTGGAGCCTTATGAAAAGCTGACCCTTATGTTGTGTAGGGCTCCACATTTTAATAAGACAAGTTTTGGAATCATTGGCATGTTGTATGACACATTAGGAGTTACATTGGGGGTTGCTAAAAGATAATTTGGCACACATGGAATGGGGTGCTACATTTCACATAAGACAGCTTGGTCAAGTGTAATGTCCCCTTCTGGGATTGCCCTAGAATCACAAGTTTAATGTAGTTAAGGTTATAACTTACCAATTAAATGCTTTAAGCAAGATAGGTCTTGGTTTAGGTCCTTCAATCATGTTAGATAATATTGGAAATATAATTCATATGATCAAAACATAATAATAGCTGTCTCATCTATTTAAACCGCGTAAAAATATATAATTATCTGAAAACTATATAAACTACACAATAACCATAATGCATATTGGAAGTTTGATCATAATAGGATACTAAGCCCAAGAGCGGATATACCATCCCTCTTGGCCCCAAGTGGCAGACACTTAGTCATCCAACATGGAGTGGCATACTTAATGGGTAAACTTGTACCTGCTTTCCCTATTCATGCTGCCTTATCCATCCCTCTTATGATCAACAATCAATCCATGAAGAGATTGGGGAGAAGCTGCAATAGGAGGCCCGTAGATTCCCCTTTCTAAGCCCGAGGGCAGATACTCACCCCCTTGGCTCCAAGTGGCCAGCTTGGAGTGGCGTACTTAGAAAGAAATCTAGTACCTGCTCACCCTACTTGTGCTTCCCCCACTCCTCATGGTTGCTTGATGAAAATTACAAACACTAAAGATATCCAGATTTATACACTAATAAATATATCATTATACACAATAATCATGATAGAGCATACCGCAATATCTATTAAAACATAAGATTACTATATTCACAGCAGCAGATGTTATAACTGCTGATTCAGCCCTTGAGTGCAGATAATTAATTCAGATCTGCTCAATTGCTTTGTTGTTTTGATCTCTTTCTAATATTCTGAAGTTATTGGTTGCCTGAATGCAAGTATATTTCTGCAGATGATTCAATGCCCCTCTTCTTGGAATATGTTCTCCTTTAATATCCCCACTGGAAAAGACATAACCATTCACCATTTCTTGTCCCTTAGTAAGCGACACGTCCTCCTTAGGCTGATCGCTGCTTTTAGTGCTGACTTTTCATTAATCGCTGCCCAAGAATAATGATATTAATCGCTGCTTTAGAATAATTCGTCTTTTTCCTTAATTTGTCTTATGTGAGTTTTGGAGGAGATCGCTGTTTAGGGAGTGCTGTGTAGGAGGTTTTAGAGGTAATTAATATTATTTTCACACTCAGATCGCTGACCCTATTATTTCCTTTGGAGGAGGTGATCTTGTTTTATTTTATTTCATTGTTCTTTCATGGGGGCATGACATCAAATCGTCAAGCTGGGAGTTACAAGGAATTGACTATTTTTTGTGGATTGTAAGATGTGTAAGTCATCTTGTAAGAAGGATCTTTGAATGTGTAAGGTATTTTTAGCCTATTTAATGAGTGCTTTGGATAGTATTTTTATGGCTGATTTTGGGTGTAGCGACATGTTGAAATTTCTCTAGATTTGGATATGGTGTAAAATTAGTGTTTCTGATCTTCTCTTTGTATTTGTAAGCACATTTTGATGTTAATATAGTGAGAGAACTGATTTTATAGCTGAATTTTTAATCCAAAAGGTTTTTCCAGGATACATACAGTGTTATGGTGTTTTATGTGCTCTATTTTTTGCTGAAATCTTCATCTATGCATTGTTTTCATGTTCTTGATTTATATTAGATTTAGATCATCTTTTGAAATTCTTATAATCCTAATACAGGAGAAATATCACTAATTTCTTCAACATTTGGAATCAAAGCTTGTGTTTGCCTGATTGTGGAGGGGACACTCTCCTTGAGTCATTTTCTTTGGTTGCATTAGGAGCTGTGTATGGTTCGAATCTGATTTCACAGGAATCATGGCAAGTACATCTACGGATGAAATTGAAAAAATCAATGGGCAAAATATGAGTCATGCAAACTTAAAAATTGAAGATCTCTTGGTTGAGAGAGATATTAAATGGTTGTGACTGGTTGGCATGGATCCTGATGATGGGATGAAATCAAATAGGAAGGCAAGGAGCTTAGGGAATGTGTCTGATGGAGACACTGCACACAATTTGTGGAACAAAATAGGAGCATTAAACCAAACTAAATTGTTTGTTTATAAATTGTGAGGAGCTCTACAAATTTTTATAAAATAACTTACCACACGGAAGCTGCAGTATGCTGGGTTACATTAATAGACAGTAGCATGCAACCACCTGCAAATAACTGCAACAATATGGAGTATCCTATGAATAATCCTCTGAAACTGACCTGATTGCCTGCTGTAGACTGCTGTTTCAGTCCTCAAAACAACTCCCCCAAAAGAAAGAGAATATCTTCAGCACAAATGCAGTTCTTGGATGAGATTGCCCCAGAAAATCAAAGGTGGATTCATCCTCTGATTTTTAGATTCAAGCAAGTTTATCCTCAAATCAACAACTGAGCACTATGCTAGGAAAATATCAGAAAAAGGAGAGTCTTCTAATGGCCAGACACCTCAATTTATAGCACAAAGGAGGTCTCAAATCCCAACACCCCCCATAAACTGACGTCAGACCCAGAATAGCAAATGCTATTCAAGTCAAGATTCCACCCCAAGATTAGTGCCCTACTTTGTCAACATAAGATCCTCTTAAAAGTCAACTTGTAACTCCCTCATAATGCTATGTCAGAAACTGACATAATAAATGGAAAATGCCAATACCCTTCTTTATGGAAATCTGCATCCATATCCAGGGATGCTAAGAGTTAAGTATTATTTGACCACCTTAATACATTTATTTCTCTAGCCCGTCGTCAGAATAAAGGAATGGGCTTACGGGTCCACACATGACTAATTAATGTAAAGGGGACATTTATATAAATTGCTCTTGAAAATAAAATTGTATTCATTGAAAATAAATGGTGGAGACTTTGTTGCTGCTCATCTTAATGACTTTAATGTCATTGTTAGTCATTTGCAATTTATTAATGTGGAAATAGATGAGGAGGCTAAACATATAACATTGTTTCTTATATTACCTGATTTATGGGACAATCTTGTAATGGCTTTTAGTGGTACATCTTCTAAGTTAAAATTTGAAGAATTTGTTGCCATCCTACTAAGTGAAGAATTGAGAAGAAAGTCCATGGATGATTCCTCTAAAGATGCTCTTTTTGTGAGAGGTCAGTCCAAAGAGAGAGGGGGTAAGAAAAAGTTGGGAGATAGGAAGAAATTTAAATCAAAAGGTAGGTCCAAGCCTCCTGGTAAAATCAAAACTAAAGTGTTGGAGTTGGGTAAATGAGGACATATTAAGAAATAGTGATGACGTAAGAAGGATAAAGATGATGACATCTCCTCAGAAAAATCGTCTACAGAAGTAATTAGTGGTGATGCCTTTTTAACATCTTCAATGTGCATGCTAGTGATGATTCATGGTTAAGAGATTTAGGTGCCTTTCTCCATATGACTCCTCATAAGGTGTGGTTTTTAGAGTATGAGAAATAGAATGGAGGTGAGGCATTTTTTGGTGAAATATTTCTCATAAAATTGTTGGTCTTGGGAAGGTAAAGTGGTTATTCAGTGATTGGAGGATTAAGATTCTTTCTAGTGTTTTTCATATTCTAGGATTAGCTGGAAATTTGTTTTGTGTTAGTAAAATGAATGATGTGGGTGTAATGTTGTCTTTGATAAAGCATGTTGCAAAATGTTGAGAGGGGATTTGGTGTTAGCAAAGGGGGTTTGGCATGGAACCTTGTTTAAACCTGATCATGGTGTTGTGTATAGTGGATGCAATTTTGCCATGGCTCCTGAATCAGAAAATCAGAAATTACCAGCAAAAATAAACAATGTTGTGGTACCAAAGAATGGGCCACATAGGTGAGAAAGGTCTCAAAACATTGAAATTAAAAGGCATGGCTATGGGTCTTTTCAATTGTTCTGTTGATTTGGACTTTTGTGAGCATTGTGTTTACAACAAACAAAATAGATTTAAATTTTCTTTTAGTAGCAGAAGAGCGTGCAGGATTTCAGATTTGGTGCATAGTGATGTTTTTGGTCCTATTGATGTACCTTCTCTTAGAAAATACATATCCTATGTTTTTTGCATGGATGACTTATCTAGGATGACATGGGTTTATTTCCTCAAGCACAAATATGAAGTTTATAACAAGTTTAAAGAGTTTAAATCTCTTGTTGAAAATCAGAAAGAGAGGATGATAAAGGCTTTATGAACAGATAAAGGAGGGGAATATTACACTACAAAATTTGAAGAGTTTTGTAAACATAATGACTTAGTAGATAGAAAACAACTCCACATACACCATGGTCCACAACAAAATGAAGTTGCTAGAGGGAAGAACATGAGATTGATGGAGAGAGCTAGGAGCATGTTTAGTCATGCTAGCTTTGAGCAAATGTTTTGGGCTAAAGCTATTAGTGCCACATGTTATTTAATTGACAGGTCTCAGATTTCATCTCTTGTTGACATCTCTGGAAGTTTGGACAGGTAAAAAAGGCCTCCTCTAGCTCATCATATAATCTTTGGTTGCAAGGCATGTTCATGTGCCTAAGGAAAAGAGGTTTAAATTGAATTTTTAAAGCGAAAAAATGTATTTTCATTGGTTCTGGTAAGAGTGTTAAAATCTAAGTTTTGGAATCCAATAACCCAAAAAATAGTTTATTATAGAAATGCGATTTTCGAGGAAATCAGTGTGTTCCAAAAACCAAAGAAGAGGAAAATGTATTTGAAAATGAACCTATAAAGATTAGTGGACAAGAAGTGGGAGGGAATGAAGAAGAGAACTCAAAAGAAATTTCAAAAGAAAAATTTGAAGAAGAGTTCTACACTCCACCTAAGGAAATCCATTAGAAAACAAAAGCAACTTGGAAGGTATAGCCCACCAGTCTTTTGTTGCATTTTTTATTTGTCTTGTATTGATGATGAACCTAGGATTGTACAAGAAACTCTTGCATCAAATGAGAGCAAGTCTTGGAAAAAAGGCCATGGGTGAAGAGATGGTGGCCATGGACAAATGCAAGACTTGTAAAGTTGCTTGAAGGTAGGAATCTTATTGGTTGTTAAGCGGATTTTCAAAAAGAAACATGGTTCAAATGGAAAGTTGGACAAGTGCATGTATGGTTGGTGGCAAAAGCCAAAAGGTATTACCAAGTTGAGGTTGTAAACATTGGTGAGATTTCTCTTGTTGTAAAACCAAATTCTATTGGAATCCTTTTATCTATTGTTTTTGCATCTGATTTGATGGGTAGAGAAAATGGATCATAAAACAGATTTTTTACATGTTTATTTAGAAGAAAATATTTATGTCTTAGTTTGAGAATTGTGTTGTTAAGGGAAAGGAAAATTTGGTTTGCAAATTGAAAAGGTCTCTCTATGGTCTTATACAATCTCTTAGAATGTGGTACCATAAATTTGACTTGTATGCGTTGAAACTTGGGTTTGTTCGTAGTAAGGCTGATTATTGTGTTTTTTATAAGTAGGTTGATGATCACTTTATTATCATTTTCTTTTTAGCGTTGATAGGAGAATTGAAAACCCAAATTTCTATGCAGTTTGATATGAATGATTTAGGGGCTGAAAAGTTTATTTTTGGTATGAAAATAAGGAGGGGCTTTGCTAACAAGAAGCTTTAGTTGAAACAAAAGAAATATGTGAGAGACTATTTTGCAAAGTTTTATGATGCATCATAATAAGGCAGTGAATTTTCCTTTTTTAGTTGGTACAAAATTATCTATGGAACAATTCCTTAGATCATATGAGGATTTTGAAGGTATGTCATGTTCAGTATGTTAGAGCAATAGGGAGCCTAATGTATTAATGGTTTGTACAAGATTGAATATTTCTGAAGTAGTGGAATTGTTAAGTAGGCTTATGTCTAACCCAAGCAAGGTACATTGGACTTCGGTTAAGAGGGTATTTAGGTATCTTTGTAATACTTTAGATTACTCCATTTGTTATCATGGGAGAGGTGACTTGGGCAAGATAGTGGACATACAAGGCTTTGTGGATGTTGATTGGGTTGGTGATGTGGATTGTAGGAGGTCGATTAGTGGCTATGCATTTTCTCTATTTGGAGGGGTTATTAGTTGGATGAACAAATGACAACTAGTTGTTGCTCTTTCAACTACGGAGTAATATGTGATTGTTACACATGCTTGCAAATAAATAGTTTGGTCATAAAGATTATGCTTAGATGTTGGCTTTGTACATAGGGCAATGCGAATTGTTGTGGTAGTCAAAGCCCCATTACTTTGGCAAAAAATCTTACATTTCCTACTTGCACAAAACATATTGATGCTCATCATCACTTTGTTTCAGATATGGGGGAGGATGGAAGGTGTTGATTCAAAAGGTTGACATTTCGGAAAATGTTGCAAATCCTCCTAAATCATTGATCATGGACAAGTTAACTTGATGCAGGGGAGCTATGAGCTTTTGACTCCTAGCTTCAAAATTCATGTTTATTTCATATTTGATCTCTTACGCAATGTATACATCAAGTGGGAGATTGTTGGGAAGGTGTTGTACACTTCGCATAACAATGTTGTTCATTCTTGTGGCTCACCTAGGGATTTGGGAAGCCATAGTTGGTTAGGCAAATCCCTCATGAGAAATTGATTACTTGGCATGCTGTATTGGGAATTACATTAGGGGTTGCTAAAAGGCGTATTTGGCACATGGAATGGGGCATCACATTTCACATAGGACAACTTGGTCAAGGGGGCAAGTTGGGAGTTAGAAGGAATTGACTTTTTTTAGCTAGTCGTAAGATATATCAAGATCTTGTAAGAAGCATCTTAAAATGGGCAAAGTGGACATTGGAAATTGTGCCACAAGAAGGAACTTACAAACCCACATGTGGGCACCCTTGCTGACGTGGTATGGTGGTTTCATTAGGGTTTTAGAAACCATTAATTTTCTTCTATTGTATTTGCCTGTTTAGTCAGGGCTTCAGAATGCGGATAGTAGTTTCATGTCTAATTTTGCGTGTAGGGAAATGTTGCTGAAATTTCTCCATACTTGGTATATGGTGTAAAATCTATGTTGCTAATCTTTTCATTGTATTTGTAAATGCATTTTGATGTTAATATGATGAGAGAACTGATTTTGTGCATAATTTTTTTTTTTTCTTTTTTTCGCACGGGTTTCCTGTGATACATATTCTGTTATGGTGTTTTGTATGCTTTGTTTTCTATTTTTTCTGATATCTTCTATGTTGCCAAATCAGTTTGAAAATTGACCGTTTCCAAGTATGAGTCGAATCCTAATTGGGTATGGAGTGAAATCAATTGTGGGTTTGTATCGGGTTCAGTTTGTAGCTTCAATGCATTTTTTTGACTCTTTAATAGGAAGTAGTAAACAACTATTGCAACAATGCTAAATTGGAACCCTATAACCGCAAATCTTTAAAGGCGTCAACATTGATTTTGACATATTTTTTTGTTGACTTAGTGGGCATGTAAAACCCTAAATGTTGACATTTTCTTCCTTTCATTTGTTGTACACACTAATTCACAAAAGGAAAATGAATTGCAACATGACGAATTCGTGAATCTATTCATAGAGATAGAAATGGAAATCTAAGTTCAAGTAGTGTATTAAAAGGAAAATGAATGGAAACATGACGAATTCATGAATCTATTCATAGAGATAGAAATAGAAAGCTAAGTTCAAGGAGTATAATAAATTATTGTTCAAATAATCGATGTTATATTAAACAAAGGAACGAAAGTTTCTTATATAGATTTACAAAGATGTTTCTAAAAGAAACAAACGTTAACAAAAGACGAAATTAGAAACTATCCTAAACTAACTAAATATGACTAGATGACCATTAACTAAACAAATAGAAATATATTAAACTAATACCCTCCCTTAATGGTCATTGTTCTAACTACCCAGAGAAATAACAGAGAAGGCTGCCCCCTTCTTCTCAGAACGCTTCTGCAACAAAAGACAAGAGCCTGCCATTGACTCTGTCACTTGAGATGAGTCTGCCACCAACCCTCCCAGAAACTGCAGAACTTTTGGATATGACTAAAATTGATCACAAAACATCCAACCTGATGTTGGGTAATAGAACTGTCCCTCCCTGTAACCAGAGACACCAAGAATAGTTGCCACGATTTTGAGGAAAAATCGACAAACCCTCCAAACTTTTGCAGATGAGCACGATGGTCCAGAACAAACTGCAAGAAGTCAGTTGTGTAGATGTTCGCCCCAACAACTCTAGGTGCGACCAAAACAGACTGCAACAAACCACGATTTTTAAGGAAAAATCGCAAAACCCTAAAGCTGAAGTTTACAAAACATCGTTTTTTCAAAAAAAAAAAACAGTAAAAACCCACAAAGGAATCCCACACAACTTTGTGAATTACAGAAGCCCAAAAACGATTTTTGAGGATAAAATTGAAAATACCAAACAGGTAGCTGGCACAAAATCCGAAACACAGATCAACATACATAACATTGTTTTTAAGGAAAAACGGTAAAACCTTTCTAGAAACCAGAGAACCCTCCCGAACTGCAAAAACTCTGACTAGGGCATACAAGAGCAAACCCTTAATTTTTTTTAGGAAAAAATTATAAACCCTCCCATGATTTTTTCAGGCAAAAAATCAGAAAACCAAACAAAATTTTTTAAGGGTCAAAATTATGAAAACCCATTAGATTTTTTTTAAGTAGAAAAAAATTATTAAAAAACCCATAAGACATATTTTTATTTATTTATTTATAAGGGACAAAAAATTATTAAAAA
Source organism: Sequoia sempervirens (assembly GCA_007258455.2). Lineage (NCBI taxonomy): Eukaryota > Viridiplantae > Streptophyta > Pinopsida > Cupressales > Cupressaceae > Sequoia > Sequoia sempervirens. The sequence continues at coordinate 6,696,670 of VDFB02000012.1, read as the reverse complement.
CCCAAAACATTGATTTACAAACCTGTCAAAGGAGAACAAAAAATCGCACGAGGGCAGCAGAAACCCTAGCCGAAATGTAAAACGAGATTTTTCAGTCCCACGTCTAGAAAATCACCAAAAAAAGCACCAAACAATCACCCAGGTCGTGTGATTTAGACGGGTCGTGGGTAGAAGAAGCCAAAGCAGAAAAGAAAACCGCCACGAACAGAGTCGCGTGTGTGTTTAGACTAGGAAAAAAACCTCAATCATGAAGGAAAATTCACAAAAATCTGTCTAAAAATCCCGACGCATAGAAAAAACGCACAAAAAACGGCGCACGATTCTTCAGGAAAAACACGCATGATTTGTAGATCTAGGTTTTGGACACGTTTTCTTCACATGAGACTGTGATTTCTCCACACAGGAACCCACAAAAATCTGGAAGTAAGAACACAAACTTCTAAAAAACAGAACCACGAACCCTAGCTCGTGATTTTTCAAAAACCCTAGTTCAGCAGGCCCTCCCAAAATCCCGAGCCCTTCTGTGAGGGAGACAAGCTCAGACCAGCTCTGATACCATGTTCAAATAATCAATGTTATATTAAACAGAGGAACGAAAGTTCCTTATATAGATTTACAAAGACGTTTCTAAAAGAAACAAACGTTAACAAAAGACGAAATTAGAAACTATCCTAAACTAACTAAATACAACTAGATGACCATTAACTAAACAAATAGAAAGATATTATATTATTATACTAATAATTATAATAAATAACCCTAAGACAATGTGTTGGTTGATATTACTTTAAATACTATTGATAATAATATTATTCTTCCCTCATCGTATATTGCAATATGTGAATTAGTTATATATTAATAATATCTATTGATAGTATTAAAAGTATCTAAAATAATAACAAATAACCCTAGAAGATGTTACTATAGAAGATATAATATCTACTTTGATTGATGAAGAAAACACATTTTCTTGTGATTGATTTTTGCTGCTTCTATTATTTTGCCCAAAATCTTTGACAAATAAATTATAATAAATAACCCTAAGACAATGTGTTGGTTGATATTACTTTAAATACTATTGATACTAATATTATTCTTCCCTCATTGCATATTGCAATATGTGAATTAGTTATATATTAATAATACCTATTGATAGTATTAAAAGTATCTAAAATAATAACAAATAACCTAGTAGTCGCATTTTAAAGTAATAACTATCTATTAATAGCTTTATATTAATAATTTAAAAACTATCGATATCTTAATTTTTAATATTTATAGTAATTAATAACTTTAATAGTAAAATATCTGTAATTTTTTTAATATAGTTAAAAAAACTAGATTAATATGGTTTAGATAATATGATATTAATATAGTTTTCTAGAATATAGTTAAAAAATAAAATTTAATATTGTATTAACTTTTTATTAATATACTACAGTTTTGAGGCTTATATTTCTATATACACAATTTGTATTTTTTTGAAACTGTGGGTATTTTATGCAAACTAGAGTTACTATAGTAGTGTGAAAAGGGTTTCTTTATTTTTTCCATAATTCCAAATTGCAGGAGGGATAGCTTCATTACCCAACATTATGTTGGAAGACAGTCAACGATTTTTTGGCAAGAACTACAACACGTGGAAGTAGTGCATGCTCATGATCTTCAAGTATATAGATGCCTTGATAAATAATCCTTGATACCGACTCTCGACCATCGGTTGTGGGTAAAGACCAAGACAAGTTTGGCGAGCATGATCGAGAAGCTATCATGTTGATAAAGTTAACAATGATAGATGAAATACTTCTGGAGGTTCAGACAAACACATCCTCTGTGGAAATTTTGAAGCACCTACGAGATCTGCGGAAGACGTCAGATAAAGGCAGGGCTTCTTCCTCAAAAATATGTTTTATTTATTATGATGAATGAGACAACATCCTTGCAGGAGCATTTGCTCAAAGTTAAGGACATCAGAGATTAGTTGTCTGTTGTAGGTCGAAAGATGGAAGAATATATGGTGGTAATTATGTTGAAAAGCTTACCATGGGCCTATGAACATTTTATTGAGACACTCAGTATCACATCTACTAGTGTTGACCTAAAGTTCGAGGAACTGTGCAATAAGCTCTTGCAACAAGACAAATGGAAGAAACAATTTGGCACCAACAATGATACACAAGTATGGAATAGGCATTTGCAGCTAAGGACAAAGGCAAAGGCAAATGGCCACAAAAGAAAGGTCAAGGGAATAATGAAGATATTTCGAAGAACCTGAAAAATATTGTGGTAAAGTTGGTCATATGAAGGGGGGTGGATGGGCGAGCGCCTTTCCCACACACTTGGTGTGGGAGGTCGGGGAATACAGTCAGGTTAACCGTGTTGCCACATCCTCGGACGTGGGTGGCATTTGATGATATGGTGTGGTGTGGGGTGAGGTGGGCCCCATTGTTGTCATTCTGATCACACTGGTAGCATAATGATGGGAACTTAAGGTGTTATACAAAGCCGACAATATGGAGGATTGTGCCATCATCTTAATTTTGTCCTTGGGATTTGCTAAAAGGACTAAGTCGTGCAAACTGGAGGCTTTCCTGTGTTGGCGGGGTGGCTCTTGGCAAGATAGTTTTTAACACCCGACACTTTCATTATATCTTGATTAGACCTCTGCCTCCACTGGAGTTTTATAACCTGTTTGTTGGGTGTTTGATCTCTACACGAATACATCTTTGGGCTGTATGGCATTGTTGAGGGTTTTTGTTTGTGTCTGCAATGGGTGAACGCTCTATGTTTGTGGTAAAGATGTCAACAGAGACATTAACTAATATTGTTGCTGATACCCCAATTCAATTGGATAGTTTGATGCGGGAGATGGCTTTCTGTGGCTTGGTTTCTGATCAACGACTTAAGTGGATATTGAAGAAATATGTTCCACTTATTCTCGCTGTGGTGAAAATGGTGTTGGGCAAAGGCTTCATCAGGAACTACAAAACCAAGCGGGTCGGAACTCACATTACTTCTAGATTCTTGGCCTTTTTGTTGGAGATTATGATGGCTAAGATGGACGCCGAGGCTCTGGTGTGGTGGCTCTTCTATGCGGATCGGTTGGTTGGTCTGAAAGAAATTCTCACTATTGCTATCCTGGGGATGGGTGTGCCGAGGCCTCGCGACTTTCCTTCCTTCTACAAGCCCGGTGAGGTGGTGAAATACTACTCCTTCATACTTGACTTGAAGGGGATGGCTCTAGTAGAACACAAACAAGTTGCGGCGATGGGTGCAGATTATTTGTTGTAGGAGTTCAAGCTTGATCATTCCTTCGGCCGCAGTGGGGTGTCGGATTTCAAAGCTTTTGCTGTTGCTAATGGGTTTCTGGGTTAGTTTGGTTCTGGTAATTAATGACTGTTAGCTGTATTTTCGGCATGGGTGGTAGTTAGTTCTCAGTTGGTATGGGTAGGGTTGGTGGGAATTTTGTATTTGCTTCCCACATTTTGATATTACTCTGTTACTCGACCCTATGTGGTCGTTATCTGGGTGGTTTGGTTAGCTGGTTAGTCTTGGGTGGTGTCCTGCATTCCCTTCCATGGTGGATACTTTGTAATATTTTGTTATTTTAATATAATATCTACTCTTATGAATCAAAAAAAGAAGTTGGTCATATGAAGAAGCATTGCAGAAAGAAGTTGGCTAAAAAGAAGTCCAACATGGGAGGTCCTTCATCAAAGCCTCATGTTGTAGAGCATACTAAGGAGAAATAGTCAGCTTTCTTTGCTTTCATCGCCAAATGACCAACAAATTAGTCCAAGTCATCTGTGTGGTACATAGATTGTGGAGCATCTTGACATTTCACCCATAAGAAAGATTGGTTCACGAAGTACATAGCTTGCTCAAATTCAGTGATCTTCAGTGATGGTGAGGAGTACATATTCGTTGGCAGAGGAAATGTAAAATATCTTTTGGAGGGAAAAAGTCTCTTTTTTCTCAATGTATACAATGTGTTGGGAATGGAGCTCAATCCACTCTTTGTGAGTCGGATTATGTGCCATTGTCCCAAGTTGGATGCCATATTTAGCAACACAAATGCTCTATTGTTGACAAAGAATCCAAGAAAACCATTGCTGTTGGTATCGAAGATCATGGTTTGTATCGGCTTGTTGATACTAGACATGTTCAGGAGTGTGCATTGGTAGTCAAGAGTGCATCTAATATCAATACACTATGGCATTAGCAGTATGGGCACCTAAACTTAACCTACTTCTCTTAGTTGTCTCAAGAGAATTTGGTAGAGGGATAACCTAACATCCAACAATAGATACAAGGTGTTTGTGGAGCTTGCCAAGCAGGGAAGCAACACAAAACTCCTTTTTAGTTAGACAGGCTTGGAGAGCCTCAAGAGCCCTATAGCTGGTCCATGCAGACATTTGTGGACCAATGAATACGACAAGGGTCATTGGTACCAGGTATTTTCTTTTATTTGTACATGATTTCAGAAGGAAAATGTGGGTGTATTTTTTGAAGTTAAAATCAGATGTGTTTAAGGAATTTCAAAAGTTCAAAGCATTAGTAGAAAGAGTCTAGTTGTTCAATAATCACCCTGAGGTTTAATAATGGAGGAGGATTTTGTTCAAATGAATTCAATGACTTTTGTACTAAACATGGTATAAAATGAAAATACACAACATGCTATACTCCACAACAGAATGGAGTAGTTGAGAGAAGGAATCGTACAATTATGGAGATGGCTTGGTGTATGGTGGAGAACAAGAGTGTTCCTATGAAGTTTTGCGCTGAGGCAGTTTATGTTGCAGTTTATCCACTCAATAGGTCTCTGACACAGATAGTGAAGGAGAAGACCCAAGAGGAAGCATGGTCTGGGAGGAAACCAAAGTGAGTCATCTTAAGGTCTTTGGTTCTCTACCATATATCTAGATTCCAAATGAAAAGAGAACTAAGTTAGACCCTAGGAGTAAAAAATTAATGCTTACAAGGTATATTGACAATCATAAAGCCTACTGGTTGATTGATGTAGACATTGACCATCTGACTTTCAGTAGAGATGTTTTGATTGATGAGGAAACTGTGCCCTTTCAACTCTCTCCAGAGTTCAAAATTACAGAAGAACAACTTCTTGTGGTTGAGGATTCAGGTATTAAGCTTTAGGAATCTTCATCTAAAGGGGGAGAGGATTCTAAACATGGGTATTCTCCCAGGCAGGTAACAATGTCAGAAAACTTTCTTAATGATATGGATTAACATCTAGATGACATAGGAATAGGCAGCCCAAGTCATCATGACAACATTGCTTTGGTAGAGAATACTTCCAGGAAGATACCAAAGTGGTGGGAAAGCACCATTCAAGATGTTCGAGATGATGAAATGATTGAGGGCAGATCATCGAGAGGCAAGAGCAAGAACACAATTAACTTTGCTCTTATTTCCAATCTTCAGGGAGTCTATGAACCCAAGAATTTGTAGAGGCAAAAGGGAAACCTGAATGGGAAAAGGCCATGGAAATCAAACATATCGAACATAAGAGTCTTATGTAAAATAAGACTTAGGATCTTTTAGATCTTCCACCAAGGAAGAAACACATTGGCTGCAAATGGGTGTATAAAGTCAAGTACAAAGCTGATGGTACTCTTGACAAGTACAAAGCTCAGTTTGTTGCTAAAGGGTTCTCATAGAGAGAGGGAATTGACTATGAGGAGACCTTTGCTCCTACAACAAAGATGAGCACCATTTGTTTAGTTCTAGCAATGGCAACACAGTTTGGTTGGAAAGTCCATCAAATGTATGTAAAGAGTGCCTTCCTCAATGGCAATTTGGAGAAGGAAGTGTACATGTCTCACCCTCAAGGTTTCTAGGTTGCAAGGAAGGAGCATTAGGTATGCAAACTAAAGAAAGCTCTATATGGCATGAAGCAGGAACCTAGGGCATGGTACATTAAAATTGACAGGTATTTGGTTGAACATGGATTCCAGAGAAGTCCTTTGGATCCAAATTTGTATGTCAAAAGCGTAGGCAATGAGGTCATTCTATTGGTCTTTTTGTAGGTGATATCATTATTACAGGTAGTGAGGCACTTTTGATTGAACAAATCAAATGTAATTTAAGTACAACTTTTGAGATGACTGAACCAGGCCTCCTACATTATTGCGTAAGTGTAGAAGTTTGGCAAATAGGTGGTGGTATTTTTATTTCTCAATCCAAATATGCTAGGATTTTGCTCGAAAAGTTTAGAATGATAGATTGCAAAATCTTGTCTCACCTATGGGGAAAGGGCTGAAGCTTTTAGCCAAAACAATCTCAAAGTTAATAAATAAGTCAGCATTCAGGTTACTAGTGGGCAGCCTTATTTATCTCACAACCACTAGACTTGATTTGAGCTTTGTTGTGAGATTCATCTCCACATTCATGACAACCCCAAAGGCATAGCATTGGGTTGCAACAAAGAGGGTGCTGAGATATATGAAAGGGACACTTGACTTTGATATTCTACAACAGAAGCAAATATCCTTTGCTGGTTGGGTTCACAGATTTAGATTGGGCAGGTTTTGTTGATGACATAAAATCCACTTTTGGATATGTTTTTAGCCTTGGCATGGGTGCAGTCACATGGACTAGCAAGAAGTAGCAGGCAATAGCTTTTTCCTTGACAAAAGAAGAGTATCAAGGAGCAATAAAAGCAACATGTGATGCAGTATGGCTTAGAAAGATGCTTTCAAACATGAAGATGCCTCAAGCGGGGCCTTCACCCTTATTTTGTGACAATCAAGGGGTGCTAAAGCTTGCTAAGAATCCAGTCTTCCACAAGCCTACCGAACATGTGGAGCTTCATTTTCATTTCGTCAAACAACTTGTAGAAGATGGATTAGTGATGTTGCAATATTGCCCTTTTGAGGATCAAACTGCAGACATCTTACCAAGTCTTTGGGTCCTAACAAATTTACCAAATTTCAGGGTAAGCTTGGTATAGTTAGTAGATTGACTATTAAGGGAGGGTATTAAAGTAATATTGTAATATTTAGTAAATAATGGTCAATTAGTCTCTAGGATGGACTTTAGGAATATTCTTCTATTCTTTTAGTTAAGTTCTTATCTTTTTGCTTTATTAGTTGTTGCTCTTATCCTTTATAGATAAATCTTTTGTAACTTTTATTTAAGGAGACTTTCACTCCATGTTTAATTATCAAATATCTTGTTAATCATTTTGTGTTATATTTTTCATTATATTGCCATCGTCAAAATGAAAAGCTTCATCAAAATCATTTAAAGCTGCCTATCTAGAAATTTATTTTTGGCCTGCACTAAAAATAGTTCATGCTATTTGTAGTTGTCATTGTTTTCAAGGAGAAGAGCATATTTTGAGACTTGCAATTTTTAGCTAGAGCTATTTTAACCCATTCTATTTTTAGGCCAATGAGCTTTTTCAAGAGGCTATTTTTAGATTGTTGATTTTTGGATCTCTTGACATGCAAGAGATAATGACTTCAAAGTGTTAGATTGTGGTAATTTCTGTTGGCAGTTCATTTGGAGATTGGTGAAGTTAAGATTTAGTTATAGTGGATAGAATTTTGTAATAAAGATTGCATTGCATGCAATCAGTTTGCTCTTAGAGTAGAAGTTGTAGTTAGCTTTTTATTATTTCTCATGCAATAGCTTTCTAAACCTTATAAATTAGTGCCATTTGCACTTAGATTTCATATAGTGATTTTCAAGCTTGTATATTTCTGAAGTTGCTGTTCTTTGAGTCATTGTCTTTGAAGTTACTTGTTTTATGAATTAAGTGAGTCTAATAATTAAATAGGCTTTGTACTGTGGATGTTGTTGGATGAAGTATTATGGCTTTGTACACAATTATTCACACTTACTTAATAGTTGTTATGTTTATGTTCTTTCCATTCCAATCATGCTCAAACTTGTGATTTTCAATCTTTGTATTTAATTGAAAGTTGCAAGTGTCCCTTTGTTGTGGTAGTCTTTTTTCTTGTAGTAGATAACTTTTATATACAAAATCTTGTCTAGCACATAAGTGCTGAATCACCTTGTGCCCTAGATTGAGAAACAAGAAAGGGGTTTTAATTTCAGTTTGTTTGTATTGCATACACAAAATCCTTATGTTCTAGATCAAAAGGGAGCTTCCTCATTTAATTTAAAGAATAGTTCATTGTACATGTTTTGTTTTGTGTCATCTTGAAAGGTGTGAATTAAAACACTAACACACCAAAAAGTAGTTCAAGGCACCTTGGGGAAGTTCGTGACATCTAGAAAGGTTTGATAGGGGAATGCCTGATATTGTTTATTTGTCATTCTTTGTACAACAGATGCAAAATTGATTTCACTCTTATTGTTCTCTACTACACTAAAAAAGATAGGGTTTGCTTCTTCAATGAAAAAATGATTTAGAAATTGCCATATGTTGGAGAGCTATGATGGTGAGTGATTGATAAAGAAGATACACAATTAGTATCAAAATTGTTGCAGATTCCCTTTTTCATTCTCATCAAATCAATGTCCATAATTCTAAAGACTATATAGAATGTGAAAAGAACTCTAATTGTTGACATAAACCTCCTATGTTATTCTATTTTATTTCTGACTAAGTTTAAAGTGAACCTTAATCAAACATCACATTTAAGATTTCATTATTGAAAATCAATGATAAGAAAATAAGAATCCACTTATCTCAATCACTTAATTCCCGAAGAAGAATGGAATGAATTAGCACTCCTTCCAAAACATTCATTGCTCTCAAGAAAACCTACAAAATCTTGTTGCCCCCTCCACAAAGGGGTTTCTACAGAATTTTTCTCTTCCAAAGTGCTTAACTTGCTTTTCTTCATATTCATATTTTATTTTTAAGTCCATCTGGTGGAATTAACTCATACCCACTTTTTCAATGTGGACACTAAATGGCATTCAAAACACCCTTTATCCAAATGTCTAATAGATTTCCTTCTTGCTTGAATAGCCTCTACCCATGCTTATTAATACACATACACATTTTTTTTTAAATGGTACACACTAAATATACCCGTTTGACTATTGACACTAAATGCCATTAAAACACACCCTTTATCCAAATGTCTAATAGATTTTCTTATTGTTTTGAATAGTGTCTACCCATGCTTATTAATACTTGCACATTCCTTTTTAAATGGCACACACTAAATATACCCATTTGACCATTGACTGCTCGGTAATACATGGTCATTCCTTTTAAATGGTAAATACTAAATGTCCTCATTTGACCATTGTCTGCTCATTAATACATGCCTATTTTTGTAAATACTCAATTATAAATGTCCCTGTTTGAACAGTGATCAAAAAATAAATTCAATTTAATAATTCAACCCCTATTGACTTCAATTTATTAAATTAATCAATTAATATCATAGATTAAAAATTTGTGACTCAACAAAACTCAACATGCCTGAATTTGACTTCAACATGGTAACTCAGCAAAAACTTGCCAAAACTTAGCAAAATTTCCTAACATCCAGAAAACACATATAGTTACAAAATAATCTTGAAAAAGCATGCATAAGATTGATTTTAGAGAATAGGTGAGTAGTTTTTAATTCATTTACAGATCAGAAAAGAAATTCATACATGTCATATGTCATATGATGATCCATAGCAACAAAAATCTTTTGGGGAAAAAATTTGCAAACCAAAAGTATAAGATTTTTTGAAAAAATGGGGAAAAAATCGGATTTAAAAAAAACATAAAAAATTGTAGAACAGGAGATAAAAACTATTTTTTTTTGAGATTGAAAGGCATTTCCATAGCATAGAGATATAGAGAGCAAATAAAATAAAGAGTTTAACTAATGAATTGTAGAAAATAGATTTTTGTAGTTTATATTCTGTTGTACCCAAAATAAATTTTTGGCATTTTGCTTAAATTGAGCTATATCATGTAAAAATGTCGTCAAAAGTTTGTTTTAGGTCAAACCAAACATAGGGTTTTTGTGGGTTTTTGTTAAGGAACATATGTGTAAAATTATGAAAAATTGAAAATTAGGGTTTCCTGAAAATAGGACCTTCTTGGAAATGATTGAAAATGATTTTGATAGGATTAATTGACTTTACAATCACATTGGTCAAGTCAGAATCATCAAAAGGTATGTTTTACTCTGGTGGGTCTATTTTTATTTTTCAGGAACAAAATTAGGAGCTCCGCAGCCATTAATTGCAGATTGGCCAGTACCAGGTGTTGAGAGCTAAGCTTCAAAAGCTTCAATGAAGAAATCATGGCAGAAAATGATAAAAAGATGCTGTTTGATGGAGGAGATTTTTGAAATTGAAAAATGCCAAAATGTGGCTAACTCTGGAAAACCACGCCTTGCTACCAAGGAGAAAATGCAGTCAAGGGTCAAAAAGCGCCCCTGTTGAAGAATGGCGCCCTTTGGTCTTAAAGGCCAAATGCAGTCATCAGATCCATTCGAAGCAGTCATCTTCTTCATGCTCTTGTTGGCTATTCAACACATCGTCAAGCGAGATCATTTGATTCAGAGATCATTGGCGAACATCAACAAAGTATGGAGATGTTGCAAGCAAGAACAAACAAAATGAAAGATAAATCAGTAAGCTTCAAGACAAAAGCACTCCTGTTGGCCAGGGGCGCCCTTCTTTTTAAGGCACCTGATGAAGTTATCAACAGCTGCTTTATACAAGACATTTGTTTAGCTATCTTCCAGCGCCGCGATCAATCCAACAACATGTTCACAGGCCATGTCAAACAATCAGAGGCTGAGAACAAGCATAAAACGCCAAAGATGAAGACTGAATGCAGAACATAAAAAAGTGGATAAGTACCAAGGAAAAGCGCCCCTACTAAAGAAAGGTGCTCAGTCTTTGGGGCATCAGATGCAGTCTATTTGCTTAGTGACCTCCGGGATGACCTCCACTTTTATCGATCTCGACAACGAAACCGTCAGCAAAGACATCTGACAAATTAGTCATTTGACGACGAAGATCAAACTAAGGCAATTTACAACATAAAAATATTTGGTCAACAAGTCAAAAGTGCCCCTGCTGGCCAGAGGCGCCCTTGGATTTGAAGGACCTAAATAGACCTTCAAGAGCTGAGATACCAGTCATCCTTTCCAGGACTGAACTAGTCATCCAACGAATCATCAAGCAAGATCATCAGACTCATCAGTTGACGGTGATATTAGATCGAAGAACAGAGGGTCTAAAATGGTGAAAACAAAGAACAGTCATGGAAAATTGACTAAGTCTGGTGAAAAAGGTCCACTGCTAGGAAAAGGCGCCCTTGAAATTGAGGCCTCAGATTCAATTTTTTGGTTTAGCAGCTCCCGAACATACCTCTTCAGAGTTGTTCCATCTCAACAACGGATCCATCAGCAGCAGCTCAAGATCCATTGAGCAACAAGGAACGAGGATCAAACAGAGGCACTTCAGTATGAAAAAATGATGAAAAAGTGTTAAAACTCAAGAAGGGCGCCTAAAAAGTCAAAGAGAAATTTGTTGACTTGAGTTAGAGATTTTGGAGGCAAACTTGGCCAAAACATCCCACAATCAGTGGAAATCAGTTTTTAGAACTCCAGATCAAGCCAAATCACTCCTCAATCATGAGTTGGTGCCCATACTTGATGCATTCAGGCATCAATCATTATGTATCAAGCTTGGACATCATTATTGATTGTTTTTCTTTGCAGGTTGGAGCTCAAAAACAGTCATTTGCTCTCCAAGACGTCTTTTCAAGATCCGATAGAGGGTTTTGACGTTCTTCATTATTTTTTGAAGATCACCAGCACAAAAGGATAATTTCTCAAAGGTTGCATCCATAGGCAGATTTTTACAAGAAGGCAGAGAATAATTTCCAATCTTCCCCTTTTCTTATTCCTCTCTTCTGTCTTAAAACTTCTTGCATGTCCAAGAAAACAACAGATAATCACAAATCTGACCGACTGGGTATGATCAGCATAGCATATTCAACAAAACCCATGTGCCAGATTTTACCAGAAAAAGTTGCCCTACTGCCCCTATTTTTTAGGGTTTCTGGAAAAAGTCACAATTTCAAAAATTAGACAAACTGGGTTTGTTAAGCTTTGAAGTGCCAACAATACCCATGTGTCAGATTATTTCGGGAAAAATAAGTCTCTGTTGCCTCTGAAACCTCTGCCCCAAAGGGCTCTTGCATGTACAAGGAAAAGTGATGTTTTGGGATTTCTGATGTTCTGGGTCCATTTAGAAAATTATTCTAAGTAAAACCTATGTCTCAAATTTTTTCATAAAAATTACCCCTTGACAGGCTATTTTTAGCAATTGCAGAAAAAGTTGTCTGAACATATCCGTGTTTACAGTCGACAGTCAAGTTTTTTCAGAATATAGTACTCTCAAGTTGAAATCAAGACCAAAATGGTCCTACTTCACGACTTTCTGAAATCACTCGACATAGACATGCATCAAGTGAAGCCCGTAGTCAAGATGGACGCCTTGGAAGGCGTAAATGACATCACTGTTCAATGGATAGCCAAATGAGGAAGGTAGTCATTCCAACCACAGAGCTGCCACCGGTTACTACCAAACTACCTTCCACATTCCATGTCAACAAGGCTGGATGACGCAGCTACAAAGAAGATCGAATATCAAAAGCAGTTTGCAAGAGGCAGGAAAAGTCAACACCTGGTTAGAAGAACTGTTGACCAGTGGAGGTGGTGAGGTGTAAAGCACCCACAAAGGACGTCCTCCCCTCCAGAATAGCATTAATGGTGACTGGAGTTAACTTGATGCCCCTTTCCAAGTTAACTCCAGTTTCCACAGATCATGCATGTCAGATCCCACTACTTGTGGATGTCTATTTTGACTTCCACGAATTATGAATCTCAGATCTCCACTAAATGTGGATGTCTATTTTGGAGACACATTTTGTAATAAAGTTCACTTGTAGTTTTGTTTCAGTCAATCGAAGTAGACTTCCAGTTGACTCTTTGTTTAGTTTCAGTTAACTGAAGTAGATTTCTAGTTAACTATTTGCTCACCTACTTTTAGACATAGGAATAAATCTTGCTTATTGATTGGCAAAAACTCAATGTTAACTCAAGGAGACTTTAGGGTTGCCTACTCCTTTGAGTGCTATAAATAAAAGCCTTGGGCTCATTATTTGTTAACCTTTACTTACTATGCAAAATTGCTGTGCCATTGTTGCCAGCAAGTTTGAAAGTGATTATTTGTTCACTCTTGGATGAGAGTTAATTGGTTTGATGAGCAATTATGCATGATTTAGTGCCTTTGCATGTCCCAATTCTTTGTAACTCGTTGAAGAAATTTGAAGAAGAAAATCAGAAGGTGCTTGCATTTTGATCCAAATATTTGAGGTCTTTCAACGTTTTGTGTTTATAACTTGATTCAATCTCCTCCTTCGACAGGGGTTCCTCCTCCTTGGATATTTTGTCATTGACAGTTATCGTTTGATGTTGTTCAATGAATTGTTTTTCACCCTACACTTTGGACAAGTGTCATCACCTCCTCGGGAATCCTGTTAGCCAAGGTATCGTATCTTGTTGTTTCTAGTAAGCTAAGGAGATACTCCACACGATCCCACCATGAGTCATCTAATATCATGCTCTTAATTTTTGTTGCTTTTTTAGTGCTGCTTTGCCTCCATATAGACCAATTGTTGCTAATCACCATGCTAGAAAGTGCCTCTCTAACTTTCACAAGTCGTCTCAAGACGATTGTGTTAGAGGCAAAGTGGGTCTTTGCAACCTATTGCAAATTAAAAATAATAATTAAAATTTAAAAATAAACTTTAAAGAAGAATTTAAATTAGAATGCACAATCAAATTATGAAAATCAGAAAATGACAATTGAAAATATTGCTTCACTTACCTTCAATAGCTCCAATTTTGAAAATGATCTAAAGATCCCTTGAGACAAGTGGTGGTTGGTGATGAACATTTGAATGTCCTCAACCTTAGCATACAATTGTTTGATCCATGCAATTTTATTCCCAATCTTTTGCAGCATAAGATTGAATGAATGGACTGCACAAGGTGTCCAAAAGATATGTGAAAATATTTCCTCAACCAACAACCCTGCAGCACTACAGTTCTTAGCGTTGTCCATTACAACTTGAACAACGTTGCGGGGTCCCACTTGCTCAATGGCTGCAATGAGAATATTAGCAATAAATTGTCCATCTTTTACTGCCCCTCACAATTCACGGCTTTCAAAAACATTGCCCCTTTAGTGGACACCGCTATGACATTGATCAAAGACTGATTTCTTGAGTCCTTCCAACCATCCAAAACAATGGACACACCTGTCTCAACCCATGAATCTCTTATAGGCTTCAATGCATCTTCAACCAACTCAACCTCCTTTTCCAATAAAGTGCCTCACACCTTCTCATAACCCGGGCCCTTGTACCCTTTTGGAGCTTCATTAACCGTTCTCAACATCTCTTACCAATATGGAGAACGAACAACATTAAAACCTAATCCATTGGCATATATGCATCTTGCTACACATTGGTCGGCAAGGGCTCTACTCTCATTTTGAAATGCAAGTTCCAAAGGACCCTTTGTTCTCTTGTTTGCAATAGGTTGTGCACTTTGAGGTTGTGCACTTTGAGCTTGAAGATCTGGAGTGGCCATAAATGGGTGGTCTTCTACCATAATATTGGGATTAGATGGGGGCTGCATTCCCTTTGATTTTTTTTTTTTAGTAAAGGGTGATTTTCTTTTTGGGCTTCCTGTTGATCTGCCGTGTCTTGCTTCATAATGTATTTTATAACTGTCTCAGGTGGAATAGGTGTATTGTCTTTTCCAGGGCAAGGCATGATGCCTTTTCCAGTTATGCCACACAAATGTGCTTTCACCCTATGGTATGAACTAGAATATGTAACTTCACATCCATTGCATTTCCAAACGTAACCGCCACCACTTGGAATCTGTCTTATCATTTCAACATACTTCCATAGAGGAGAATTTGGATTTGTTTTGAACTTTGGTTTAGCTACGGAGCTGGAGGTAGAACCCATTGACATTGTGATTGCTATGGCAATTTGTTTTGCAAACAACGCATTCAAAATTTGAATGAAAACAAAATATTGATTTATAAAACCTAGCTCTTTTGAATCTTGCATACATTCATAGAAGAATGGAAATTAAAAGCATAGATAAATCATAAAATGAAACAAAACAAAGTTTCAAGTTTGTAAAACAAAAAAATGGATGAAAAAACTCAAAAAAAATGAGAAATGCTTACCTCTTTGCAAAAATATCCTTCAACAATCTTTGTGGCAGCCAATGAACACTTGCAAATCTGTAGGAATGGCAATGCAATCATTTGTAGAAGCTTCAATGATCAATCTTCAACTCCTTTTGTCAATCCAACAAGCAAAAATGAAAACTTAGCCTCTTGGAATGAAAATGCTTGTTTGCAAAACAAATGAATAAAAATGAGGTAGTTTAGGTGTTTAAAATGTTTTAGAGGTTATTTTAGGGTTTCCTTGGGCGTGGGTCAAAGTCAAACTGCATATAATATTAAAAAAATGCAAAAAAAACCAGTTTTTGGGTGCCTAAACACGTTGGTTCGCCTTTGGTTCGCTCGTGTTCGCTTTGGGTTCTTCTTGGGTTCTCCCGGGTTCTACATGGGTGAACCGGACCTTGAAATCATGAACCCTGGTCGAACCCACAGAGGGACCGAACCAGGATCCGAACCTGTCACGAACCTGGACTGGAACCCAGCTTCCCAAGGGCGAACCCGGTAACATAGCAAATAAACAATAACTAGGTAACTATTGGAGCAAGAGTTTTTAGAGATTCTACGGGATCTATTATAAACATATCCAGAGAGTGACTAATAATATGGCTGATCCCTAGCCCTTCTAATTGGTTTGAAGCAGGCCTATGAAAAGAAGTTCAATATCCTATAAATGGAAGCAAGCCATCTCATGATTATTTAGGCAATGAAGACAAGCTGGTTTCAAAATCGGAGGCTCAAAATTTTATTGAAAGAAGCATTTCATATGCTTTAGTGGTTAAATTTTAAGTGGATTGATAAGGTTAGTTTTACTACCGAGCTATGTCATGAGGTTTGAGTTCTAGGATTTAAAAAAAAATGATCAATATATAAAGTCAATGGAAATAAATTCTCTTGCAGGCCTCCACAATGGGGGTCTCATGCAACAAATGGTGTTTGGCTTGGCTTGACCTAAAATAATAAGCTCTACCTTTACTTTTACATTGTTTCAGAGGGTAATCAGCCTGTTGGATTACATTGCCAACTTTGGGGCAGATTCATTATGGGACATCATCTTCTGTGTTGATGCATATATTTTGGATTGTCTAAATTTCCCAGTGGAGCATTAGATAGGACATTGGCTCCTATCCCCTATCTATTCTTTTCACTTAACCTCACTAAAATTTATTTAACATCATAGTAAATTTGATTGACGCTGCATTGATTATATTCTCCAGATTGTTCTTAAAGTACATTGATGAATCATTACAAATCTTGCTTATTGCTCTAATCCTGACCTGTTATTGACGAATGTGGTCTGAAGCCCTTGGCAATGATGCAAGGTGGTAGTAATAATACAAGGAAAATTTCTGGCAATAGATGGAAGGAATTGATTAACACAAAATTTGAATAGCAACTCTCTGACAGCATCCTTCGTTTATGTTTGAACTGTGTAATATGCAACCCGGTTTTGCACTTGTTTTTTTTTGTTTTTTGATGAGTGTTTTGAGATGTTTTTGCAATGTTTCATACAACAATATATTGCAGCAAAAGAAAAGATATTGCAATTAAACTTTCAACTCAAAACTGAACATTACATAGAGGATTCACAGCAGAAAATTCCAGATTTTTCTACAGGCTTAAATACTTAGTTTTTCATCAAAATATTGACAACCCAGTTCTTAAAATATCCCCTATTATCCAAATCAACAATACCCAGAAAATCTGGGAGTTACAAATTTGGAACTCATAGGAGAAATATGCTTCGAAACTCTCTAAAATAGATGTCAGCTGCAGAAGTCACCTCCAATGGTAGAAATGTTGTAAGCACAATGCTCTTCAGCCTTGCACGACCTCAAATGATGCAATACAATCTCCAAAAACCCTATCTGCCCTTCCAAATAATCAAACCTCCCTCCAAAGTGTATGGGCAGCCTAGGAAGATGGTATGGTCAGCAAGGGAAGCACACAAACTCCTCAAATCTGTCGCTGATGTATTCAAAACTGCTCTACAATATGATCTCTCAAATCTGAAATGTATCTCTGTTGCCCAAATCTGTGAATTTCAATCTGCAATAAAGCTCAACTGTGATTCTTGAAGTGAAGTCACCAAGAATTCTCTAGACTATATCTTGCTATAGCATAGAGAATGTTGCTTGCGAAGGTTTCCGTCCTCACAAACCCTAGAAGAAGAAGAACCGGCTCCAACCAAAATAACAAAGATATCAACCAAGCATGAATGTGGAAAGGAGCTCTCAAAAGGGCTATAATAATAACTTTAACTCCCAAAATGGAATTTGCCCTTTTCCCTCCATTTTTCCCACAGCCCAAGTTGGCAAATTAAATAATATTTTATTTAATTCAAATCTCACCTTATATCCCCTTTAATATTTTATTTAATTGGGCACAATACTTTATATTATAAAGTATTCTTTTAAAAACCACTTATGTCTCCTTTAATATAAAGTCCTTTTTTAAAAATATATTTTAATAACACAAAGTTAAATACTTCAATTTAACTTTATAATTAACGTTATTAAAAATAAATACATAGGACCATAATAAGACCAATATTAATCTAGAATATAAGTTTGCCATCATGCCCAATATAGAAATACTGGCAACTGACCATACCATTGACTTACTATGAATAGAAAGTATGGACAAAATTGTCCCTGTGACTTACTAAAAATAGTAAGTATGATCAAAATGTCTGAATAGGCTTTTGAAAGCACCTGTGAACTCCCTGGTAACACTGAGCCGGGAAAAAAATACCGTCTGAGCTCCAAAAAAGGTTGATTGAGCAAGTCTGCAATCGCCCTCAAGGGGCCCCCTAACCACCTTGTTAGTCCACGGGGACCAAGTGATGGACTAACCTTTGCAACAAATCACTGCTTAGGAAAAAGGGGACATTACAAACTGTCACTTTCTCATATAATTAATTACATCAAAGATGTTTTGAGTGAGGGAATTTTGAATCTAGGTAATGCAATCAAGCAAACTGTCAAGGACATGAGGAGTGTCTTTAACTTCTAACCTGAAGCTAGGGTGATGGAAGCATGCAACAGAGAGTTCATCCTATTTTAAATCAAAAGTAAAAGAAAGGGTTCTTTGTGTTCAATGGAAGATGCTTTGGATTGTTCTATGTCTGAAAAATTGGAAGCAATGATGCCTTTGTTGGAGGGAGCTCTTTAACTGGGTTGGTGCTCTAGGAAAGGAAACTGATGATGGCTTCATGGGAGTGATGGAGGAGGAACTAAACCTTCCACTGCCTTACCTAAATGCTACAAATGGAAGTCAGGTTGGTGGTGTTAACAGCTTTCATGTGATCCCAGATGGTGAAGAATTTTGGATTTCAAGGGTCTCATCGGCCTGTATTACCCAGAAAACAGGCGAGACAGGGTAAGAGATGATTATTAATTTTCTGGGGGTTGGCAGGTAGTTAGATGAAGGTCTGAGTATTGGTGAGAAGAACGTTCTTAATTTGAGCTCAAATTTCTTTGCTAAAATGGCATCAACTGCCTTTCCCTTGCATTCTATTCATTTCAATGCTGGGCAGGTTATTTGAGGAGGAGCTAAGATGTGTATGAGCACTCAGGAGCTGCACAAAAGAAAGGCTCTCTGAATGTTCCTCTTCCTAACAATGTGTTTTAGTTTCTAGGGAGAAAGCTTGGATTCAACATGAAACCATTGGTGTCAATGCCAGATGAAGAAGGCAGCTTTTATAATTTTTTAAGATGTAGCATAATGGCAGACCTGGAAGATGTGTAATAAAAACTCCTGGTGATCCTGTTCTCAGAAGTTGACTGGCAGTTAGATGGAGGTCGGAGTGGTGGTCAATGGCTGAATAATGGTGAAAAAAGAGTTCTTGATTTGAGGCTAATTTCCTTTGCAAAAATGGCGTCCCCTGCCTTGCCCTTTCACTCTATTTCAGTTCAATGCTGGCAGGCTGTTTTAGGAGGGGGTAAGATGGGTATCAGCATAAAGGAGTTGCACAAATGAACTGCCCTCTGAAAATTCCTCTCCTCAATGATGTGTTTTACTTTCCACGAAGGCAGCTGGGACTCAACATGAAAGCATTGGTGCCAATCCCAGATGAATAAGGCATTGTGTATATTAGTCTGGTATAATGGCAGATCTGGAAGATGCGTATTGACAGTGCTCTCAGAAGCTGGCTAAGTTTTTGTGTTAGTCCATTTCTTAAAGTTAGTTTTGTCATCAAATGAATATCTTATATTTCTCTTTAGATGTCTAGGTCTCAACATAGACACTTGCATTTTGCAAGGAATTTTTTAATATCTGCTTTCCTTAGATGTTTTGTTTGCGATTGTATAGGAACTATGTCATAGTTGTCAGGTATCATTTTCTTTCCTTGCTGACTCTGGCTTTCAGGTGGTTATGTATAAAAAATTTGAATTAATTTATGATTTTTTTTTTCTGGCAAATTTTGGCTGCAGTTATCAAAAAATATTGCTCTAGAATTATATATCAATATCTACGGGATTAGTATATATCAATATCTAGAGGATTAGTAAAATTGGAAGGTTTTACTCATACAATGCCTTTTTAACTCATAAAAATAATTAAAGAATTATTATTTGCACTGTCCAATACCTGTGGTACACTGTTCATTCTTTGTACTTTTTTTATTCAAAGCAACTGCTTTAAACTATTACTTGTGATGAGCAGAATCGTCATCTTTTTTAAGGTCATATGTTTCCAATTTTTGTTGATTGACATTGAGTTACACTTATAAGCAGGCTAAAAATACTAATTTTCTTCAGTTGTTTTATATTGAAATTTTCAGGTGAATCTCATGGATTGCTTAGAACAGAAGGATTATCCTGCCACCAATTAGAACGAAAGAACAACTTTTCAAATTTGGGTCCTCTTAAGGACAATGAAAGACGAGATCTAAACTGTGCTGTCAAGGAATACTTGCTCTCTGCAGGTTACAAACTTACTACGATGACTTTCTATGAAGAGGTAATTGCTTTACAGAAAAAAATTAAAATTTAAAGGATCTGGTTGAGGGCGTTGTGGTTTTGATTATTGCATTTGGAACTTTCTGATGTGAAGATATTTATAATAGAGATTAAGTGTGGAGATTGCACCATTTAAATCATGAAATAACCAACTTGCAATTTTGTAAGATGCTGGAAAATGGACAATCATTTCATTTCCTGTTGTTAATATGTATGAAAACAGACAAGTAATTATCACCCATTTGACTTTCCAAGGTTGGGTTGAGACAACTGAAGCCATCAAAGGTGGGCCTCAAGGATTTTGTTGATCGGGAGGATTGGCTTGTTGGACTTGTTGGAGCAAATATCTTTGTACATGCTCTTTATTTCTGAAACTCCTCAGCTACTGCATTGCAAATATTAAGGGTTAGGAACTGAGGAACTATGATGTGAAAATATGGCATGGATCGAAGAATGAATTGAGGGAGCTGTTGGTAAACATTTTTTGGACATGATGCTGCAAGGCTTGGTTGTATAACCTAGGGGGATCTTCCTGGCTCTGAGAAGCTGATCTTGACTAGGAATTGTCATTAAATAATAGGAAGAGAGAAGGAGAAGAAAATGACATGCCAAGGTTGAGACACCCTTAACCAACTCAATTAGAGAAATGCTAGACAGTATAGGCTAGAGAGAAGCAACATAAAATGGGTAGAGTCGCTTGTGATCAAAGTAGTGTGTGTCTTTAAGAATTTAATCTAATGAAACATTAAAGGAAAAAGATGCAACATTCAAAATCAAATGAACCAGCTAATAATTGAAATCTCCACCTCTTAAGTGAAATAACAAAATGGAAATAGGAAAACTGTAAGATGAAACTAACAGTAGGTTCTTTCAAACAAGACATGCAAAGCGTGATTCTATTGGACAAAGAGGATTAAGAGCATATATCTGATCATTTTATTTTTATGTTTTTACATAGCAAATGTCAATTGTAAGTGTTCTAAGTTAGCTTAGAAAACTCTCAATTGCAAAGTAATGTCTATTTTCGAAAAAAGGTTCTAGAAATGCACTACTAGAGATAAAATAATTTTGAAAGTAAAGAATTAAATATATTATCGAATACTGTCAGATGATATTAGATAATGCTAGATTGTTGCTAATGAGGCTGCACTAGTTTTGCATCCAACAAGTGGAGTCTGTTGAAATTCATGTTTATTCTATTTGCTTGACTATAAATATGGACATTCTTGTAATTTGAAACAAGGCCTGCAAGTTAAATTGTATATGGTATTAAAGCCTTTTTGAGACCTTAGACCTCAATGGCCCATGTTTGCAACTCAAATTTCTTTGGTTGGCAGG
This sequence comes from Sequoia sempervirens, assembly GCA_007258455.2. NCBI lineage: Eukaryota > Viridiplantae > Streptophyta > Pinopsida > Cupressales > Cupressaceae > Sequoia > Sequoia sempervirens. The sequence continues at coordinate 6,675,134 of VDFB02000012.1, read as the reverse complement.
GCATTCACTTTGTGAATGGTTTCTGAAAACCTCAAAGGTTTCCCCTGAATATGAAATTTTCTTTGAATATCCAATTCAGAGGAGTTGTATGATTTGGTGTAATTTCATGCAAGCAGTGTTAATTTGGAAATGAAAATGCAGTGCTTAGATTACTTCTTAAGGTCGTTGCTTTGCTGGTTATGGTAGCATCCTGTTGGAGGCAGTAGGAAGACTAGCTGCAAAGGAGATGGGAACTCTTGTTCGTTAATGTTAAAATAGTGTCAATGCATGTGGTGCTACTTCACAACAACAAAACTCTCATCTACAACAAAACTGATCAAAGTCCATACAACATTATTCACTGACCCATCCTGCAATAACCAGCCCCAACTCAGTCAAATACTGCATTGCCACTAATATATTCAGGCCTCTCCACCTTGTTACTGGAATTTGTGCCTTGTAAGTTAGCTCCTAAGGATGCCATGCCTTTTAAAAAGAGGATGACACTTGATGAAATTAATCATGTAATTTATTCCTTTGAGTATGAAAAGTCTCCTACTTTTGATGGGTTTTCTGTGGAATTCTATAAATTCTTTAACAAGTGGATTGCTGATGAACTCCTTTTTGTATATAGGGAAAGACATCAATAGAGGAGTCATAAAACCCAAGGATGGAGATTGAACCTTCTTAATGTGTCCATATATTAGTGCAGACAACTCAGCTTTAGAAGTGTGATATCCCAAACAAAAACTCAGAACTTGCACCTTGCTGATACGCCCTTAGATGACATTTTTGAAAAATTGAGTCTAGGCGTGAGCATATTTTTAAGCTCTTTTTGTCTTTCTGTATCAATCAAATTGACCCATAAATGAAGATGAGTTTTTGTACGGGCATTTCTATTGGTGGTCACTTGATGACACAGTATTTAAGGCTTTCTAATGCATGAAAAGTTACCTTTTTGGCTGAAATTGTAGGTTGGTGGTTGTCATTGGGGCCTAATTAACCAAATGTTGTCTCTTCTGTAAAATCTAAGTCCTCATGCATTAATCAGATGGCTAGCATAAACAATGAAATAGTGGGTATACTAGGAACATAAGGAACTCAGGTTCTTGGAGAAATCCATTGGTAATTGTAATTTTCTTTTTTATTGGAGATAGTCTACCCCTGATCATGTCCATTGATTTTCAATATACACATACAAGGTGGTTATATAAATGGATTCCATACCCATTGATTCTGATTATTGTGTTTTATGTGCTTTTAGTTGCTGATAACATGCAATTTGTAGATTTTTTTCAATGTGACTAGGTCCCGTTTCTCTCTTATATCAGTTTAGTAGAGCAAGGTGTATTTGGAAATCTTAAAGTAATTTCAGATTGAGAATGTTGGATGCCATATATACACATTGATAATTATTCGTACATAAGTTTCCAACAATAGTTTTACTATTTATAGAGTGGTTGTAGGTTACTTTTGTAATCAACAATATCATTTGTAAGTCCTTATGTCTTGATAAGCTGTTTCTAGTTTTTATTTTCTAACCATTATACTATTCCTTGAAAAGAAGTGTAACTTTTGTTTCTTCTAAAACTTGTCATGGCAAAATAGGTTAGATACAATGTGCAGAATCCAAGTCCCTCTTCTATTTGCAAGGGAAGCACCCTTTAACAACCTATGAGAAATGTACAATGGCGACATTTACAGATTTTATACATATTTACATGAAAAAAAGATTTGATCATTTAATCAGTTAAAATTAATGCAACAAGAAATCAATAATTTTAAAGCAATAGCAATAGAGTACCACACTAGTTGATTTTGAATGCAATGACATTTCACGCAAATAGAACCATGGATGAATGCAACCTTTAGACTAACCAACAGATATTCAACTTGACGTAATAGAGATAATATAGAAAATCTTCAAGACCAAGGGGAACGAAACAAATCCTTAAAGATCTTAAAATCTTCAAGGTTCTCTAATTTATGTCCCAAAATGTTAGTCTTTACAAATTAGAAAGTTTAGAGACTTAGGCTTCAGTCTTTGTAGTCAATAGATGATTACAAATGACAAACCACTTTGCTTTCATAACTTAAAGGGCTAACTAATTTGTGACTACCTTTATACGCACTTCATAACTAACAAAGCAACCCTAAAAGTGATTTAACCCTTAAGTGAGTTAAGTGAACTTAAGCCTCTTTCAAAAATAAAACTCAAGGTGGGCTCCATCCATCCTCTTTGCATAACCATCACAAAGCAAGCACCTCATTTCTCATCAAGCTTAATTATATTTTTAATCCTTCTTGATGGTGCCAACTTGGACCTTAAGTTTTAGTGTAACAACCTATCCGGTCTACGGTTTTAAAAATTCAACCATCTATCCGTTTCAGCCGAAGAACAACTAACTTGTTTTCATTCTAGGGTTTCCAAATCGTTTCAACTATTCATTTTAAATTTCCAACTAACTTCTAAGTTTTCAGTTTCAGCTGAAAGGTAACATCTAACTGTTTCCATCAACCGTCTCACAAAAGATTAAAACTAAATAACTATCAAACTAGGGTTTTCCCAAAATAAAGATAATCACTCTAAAAAGAGAATAATTACTAGGGCACGATTAACCAATTCGCATCTTTCTCCTGCTTATAAAAACTAGGGCCTCATTTGCAGCTAAAAGAGAATTCAATCCAGATGTCGTTACATTATACACTTCATCAACTAACTTTTAATTTCATTTTCAGCTGAAAAGAAACTATTAACTATAAACATCTAACAGGAATTTGCAGAAGAATAATAATTACTTTTCTTTGCTTCCAGAAGATAACGAATAATTACTACAGCTATGAAACAATATAACAGCAGAATAAATTCAAGTAGCTATCTCACTAAGTATCTGAGAATCTTACAATGTTCATTAACATAAAGAATAGCATTCATGGCATAGATGAAATAGAAATTCAATTACCATTGCATGTACCTGGATTTACGAGAGAGGAAGAAATCCATTTGAGATCATCTCCATACTATCATACTAGGAAATCTTTATCGAGGGAAAGAGAATTATCATCAGGGGCTTTACCGCCCAACCAAGACCTACTAGTCTCCCGAGTTTCTTCAACTGAAGAACCCGCCCTTCACGAGGGTAATCAACATGGATCAATTTATCATCATGCCTCTGAGCCTGGTGTCAAGGACCTATACCTCCTGATCAACCTAACTAAGGGTACCTCCCAACTAGAAAGGCCACTCTGATCAGTGGTATATCCGATACTTGATAGCTGACAGATGCTGAATCTAGCATCGTACCTTGGCCAAGGATTTTAATAGTACTGGCACTCTTGTGCCGATATCTCTGACACTCCTGTGTCGATGTCTCTGGCACTACTGTGCCGTCAGCATTCACCCTTGCTCGACAAGATGTCGTTTGTTCCAAGATTTAAATTATAATTCCCAGAATAAATTCCATTTCTCATTTAATATATTTTATTCCAAGATTCGTCTTGCAACAGGGTTCTAAGTTCAAAATCATATTCTTTAGATTTACAGTTTAGATGAAAAGATTATTGGGCTTAGACAAGCTCATTCCTCCCAAGGAATCATAAATAAAGTTTCAAGTCACAAAGGAAACTCATAATCTGTTCCCATTCAAGTTGTTACAATTGTTATTCTCAACAACTCTAGGCAACAGTAACCTTCGGGTCAGGATCGAGTTTTCAAGATCTCAATAAATATTCTTATATGATATAATCAGCAGTATGAATGATAACCAGGTCAAGATTTTGTTCACTGATTAGACAAGATTGTCAGAAAATATATTGATTGTCCTTCCCAAATTTCACAATTGGAAGTTGTTTAGTTTAAAGCCTAGCAATTCCCATTTACAATTCCAAGCTTGGTCACAACAAGGAAACGAAGAAGACATAAACTCAACAGAGATAATGTATGCAAGGGGCCTGCTTGGCTTGATTAGGTTAGATTGAATTGTCAGGGAGTATCAAGATAGTTCCCCTGCTTTCCAAGAATTGGAAAATAAATTCTGAATATAGTCCCCACAAGTTTTCAAGGTCTAAGTCAAAACTTGACCCCAAGATTGGAAAGGAACGTGTTGTTTAAGACTATACTAGTTCATCAGGCAAAGGGTAGCAGTGCTCGAGTGAGATCCCTAACCCACCAAGGATGATAAAATAAAGAGGAATTTGTTATCATCAAGGATGGCATTGGTTGTCAGATCAATGAAGACTTAAGATTTGACACAAGAAATTTGATGTAAGCCACGAAGCAACAGAAGAGACTAACTTCGATTTTATTGCAGCTTAATTATAATAGATACCCAACCAGTTTAATTGAACATTTTCTTCTAGACTAATCATTCCAGCCAACGATGAATCCATCTACAGAAAATAATTAATGATAATACTTTCGAACCAACATTCAATTTTATCATATCCTTTATAGCTAATAGTATTCACATGTTCAAGCTATCGAGATGAGGAAACATGAAAATTCTACATACGTGCCTGTGAAGATTCGATTTAATTATCCTTAACCTCCAAACTTGTTGAGAGTCCGCTAACAAACTCAGCTCTGGAGACGCAATCAAGAAGAGACTTCCGCCACAGAGTAAAGGGTTAAAAAAAAATACAACAGAAACCTATCCCGTTCATAGCTACCCCCCGATTATATTGAAGAGGAAGAACTAAGATAGACTCTGGTAAATGAGGAGAGGGATGGAATGAATTCGGTCCAAGTACAGAGACAGAATGATACCAATGGTAACCATCGATTAAAGGAAGTGGCGGTGAGATAAGTAAGTTGATTCCCCATGCTAGCTACCGAGCAAAACAAGAAATACGTTTCTAGAAGTAAATCCACCCCCCTCCACGACCCTTCACCTGTCCATTCTTGGACGTTTCGAGCCTGAGGGTAGCGCAAGCCTGAGGAGACGAAATTTCAAATGTCGTTCCCAATTTCCATCAAATTTAATTTTTCATTAAGTTCATTCAAAAGTTCGCCTCTTCTAAAGACGTCATTAAATTGTACTCGATTATTAAATTAATATTTTACATCTTCAAATACATTTACTTGTAATTTTATTCAAAATTTGATTTGCTCAACTAAGAGAATGGTTAAAAATATTTAATTATATCAATTAAAAAAAAAGATAACCAATTGAAATCTTTAGAAAAGTGATTATTCTTTTTATTTAATTTAAATTGACTTATTTAATTAATAATTATATTAAGCCATTAATGGACAAGTTACAATCTCGATTCCTTGTCTTACACCGGCTTAAGGTAGACAATAAAATTGATCCATTGTTAACCATGTCCTCTCCCTGATGATATTTCCCTTTCTCTCCTAGCGTCAACAATCCTGCATCCGCTGACAAGGAATATGGTTAGATCGTTCTCAACGGCTAAATAATATGCATTTAAATTTAATCTCGTGATCTCATTCATCTTCATGTGAACAATAAATTCACTTGTAAATTAATAAAGTTCGTTAACATTATAGTTACGATAAAAGAACAACTATTGCATTCTCAATGTCATAACCACATGAAAATAGTTATTTGTAACTAATCATTGCATTCAAAATACATAACCAACATATAGTCTCAATGTAAGGGATGTGACATACTCCTCCCCTTAAGAATCATCGTCCTCGATGATTGTTTATTCTAAATTTAAACATAACCATAAATATAAAGATAATGTTCTTAACTGTTCAACAAAAGATTAGGAAATTTTTGAAGGGTTTCTTCATAGTCCTCCCAGGTGGCATTTACTTAGCTTTTCTATCTGTTAATAACTTTCACCAATCTTTTCTGTTAGGTTTGATTTGTTTTCCATTTCGATCAACATTCCTGAACTATCGCTATTCTTGTCTTCTAGCTTACCCAGCTTACAAGAATTCAACATCTTTTTCTGTCCAATGTTTCGAATGGAATCGTCTTGATAGCAGAATTATAAAAGTCAAACACCATAAAGATGGTTACTCTTCCTGAGTATAGCAATCAATTACTACAGATTTAGCAAGAGAATTTCACCCAGAGTTAACATCAACCTTCACCTTTCTAGCTGAAAGGTTTTTCATCAAGCACCAATTTCATTTATCTAATACATCATTAAAATAAATTGTTATAAAAATACCAAAGAAGATTAGAATTCCCTTTTCAGTTTAACTATCCTCCAAGATTCGGCATGCCACTGAAAGGAAGAATTTTCCCCCTTCAGTTGCCATCTGAGCTCTAGTGTGTACCCTCACTCAACCAACTCTGTCGCACTACTAAGGATACCCTCCTATTAAGTATGACAAATCTGGTTAGCTAAGTGTCTGGAGTATAAGTTCACCATCTTGCTCGACTTGGAGAGACTATTTCCCTGGGCTTATTGGACTACCTGTTCCACCACATACCATACCACGAGGTTTCTTTCATTGTAAAGTTATGAACATACTAGGTGCATTTTCTTACAATTACTTCCTTGCAGGATCTATCAAAGGCCCCTCCAGGGCATGATAGAGATGAACATTTCATCAAACATTATGAACAACCAAAATGTTCATGTACAATAACTTATCTCATTATCAAATATATACAACTTTAATTCCAACAATAAGTCAAAAGAATAAACTCATTTTCATTATTAAATCAAATTTTGACCAACTGGCCATAACAATTTCCAAAACTCAGCTGTTAAATCATTTCCGAATTTAAGAAATAAAGTAAAAGCATCTCTTGCCAGTATTAAAAGGACTTTTACCAAAATCCAATGAAGTGCCAAGATCTAGAGAACATTTATCATGCACCACGTGACTTGACTAAGTCTTAAACAAAGCGGGGGGGGTAGATTGTTGCACTGCAATCAATCTTTCCAAAAACTTCCAATAGGTTAGAGTTTGTGTACAAACACATTAAACAAATAAGTCCCTCAAGACTTCCATCCTTACTTATATTTAATTATTGGTATAAGGCAGTTGGTTTTCTCATGAATCTCGGTGAGCAAGTATTTCTTGATTCTATACCATTTGCTCCACATTTCATGCCAATATATCCCCACTTGAGAAAACAATAATGTCGACACCGTTAGTAAGGTGAGGATAAGCATGTAAAGCTTCCCCTAAAAAGAATGAGCTTTGTACAACTATCCGACCAATGTACTGTGTGGTGAAGCATATGAGGAAACCATTATATTTTATACATAACCAAGATATGTGTGTTCCTATTCATATCATGTGTCAAGATATCTGCTTAATGGTCATCGGTGAATTGAGCCAAACTGAGAAACCAATCAAATATCTTTTGTACCAAGTATCCTCTAGTTAAGAGGACCATATACCTGAGGCTTTGTATGTCCCTTTGCTGCCATCCCTAAGATTACTGCTAGCAATGATGCTATAGTTAAAGACATCAAAATCATTATGCCATTGTCAGAAGTTACCAAAAAGATTTACAATAACCTTGTGGAAAAACAAACTTTGTGTCGTAAATTGAACTGCAACACTCTCATTCTTATTGACTCATAACAATGTTTTTCTATTTCTTCTCAAGTAGATAACAATAATTAAGCATGTCTGAGTTACAGATTTTTTTTTTTTTAATTTTTTTTCAGAATCACATATAGACTTGGTATATCAAACAGAAATGTTTTGCAAATTTACACATTCACACAAGTTGTCCACTTGACCGCTCCATCACCATTGTACCATTCATGAACTGAATTTTTGAACAATAAATTCTGACCATTTTACTTGTGCCTTCAAGAGTTGATCTGGCTGATACTCACCATCACCTTAATCATGTTGTTGTTGTCTCCCTTAGCTTTGCTCACAAGGAAATGTCTCTGTAGTGCCAAACATAGTAACTTGTCCAAGAGTTCTACTAGTGATGCTTGTCCAAGATTTGTATGAATATAACTGCACCATGAAATTTACTACCTCTGGCCTATACACAATCACTGCGAAGAGGATGAACCAATTTCATCTAAAATTCTTGAATATTAATGGCAAAATAAACATATGAGATAATTATAATGCACCATATATGCCAATACTTCCTGAGGTACCATAAAAATCAAAGTTCTTTCTTGTTGATTGTCATGTAAATATGTTTTGAAACCTAATCAAAAGGTTCATACGTAATTCATTAAGGAACATAGTGAATGCTCTGTTTGTCATATAGTCAATATTCTTCTAGCAAGTATTTGTCATTCCAGTAACATTGCAGACCATGCATGTCACTAACAAACTTGTCACCTTAAGTTATCCATCATCTTGTCATATTATATCAGCATTTCATGTTGCTCATGACAACAACTTCCTGTCATAACAAAACAAATCCTACAACTCCTAATTCATTGGTCCGATGAAGAACTAATACTGATATCCTAAAACAACTTAATCTGTGATCTTACAATATTATCAATATGAGGTAACTCCTTTCCCATAAAGTAATTAAACATCCATTCAGTTATTGACTCATTCTTCTAGACTCCACAAAGGAATAAAAGATAAAACACTAATCTGCTTTCCCTTTTCTCAAGCTATCTTTCATGCAACAACATGTTGTTCCTGACTATTATTTTTCTTATCATCTTGCTCTTTCTGAACCATCTAGAAGTTAGACCAGAGTTCATCCTATCTTGATATAATTTCAAGGATTCCGATGCTCAGATGCCCATGTACTGGGTTGATTGCTTCTGGATCTTTCCAATCCTTTAGCCCACAAGTCCAAATTAAGCTATTATTTAAGTTTTGATCACAATCTCGATACCCTAGGCATACCTTGCCTTAACTTAGATAGAGTGGTTTCATACACTTGTACTTGTTAACTCAAATTACTTCTAGGAGCATTTAATGGTTACAAGCAAAATTGTTTACAAATTTTATTATCACTTCCTGAGACAGATTTAATACCAAAGGGTTACAAAATGGCTATCACTCCCTGTGATAGGCTCAGTACAAGATTTGTTTACAGGATTGGCTATCACTTCCTGTGATAGACTCAATCACGTAACTGTTTACAGTAACTGTTTACACTCAATCTATATATTGTAATCTTTTTCTCTTGTTAATACAAGCCATTTCCCAATTCAAATTGTTTCATGGTATCAGAGCTTAGGCAAATAAATTTTTTTGAAAAAATTATAATTTCCTTTTGAAATTATTTTGTTTAAATTTTTTTCGAAATAATTTCGTGATTTCCTAAAGTCTCTGGAAGAAAAATCGCAAGCAGTATCTTGGCTCCAAAATTTTTTTCGTCTGAGAAAATTTTTTGTGAGGGTTTTCTATTGGAATTTTCGTGGCTGAGAATTGTTTTTTTCTTTGGGCGCGATTAAACCCTATTGGTGCGATTAAAATTGCGTGCTGCTTTGTGGACGCGATTTCGTGGCAAGATCGTGTTTGTTCTCTTCTTCTGAACGTGGATTCATCCTTATTTTTGGTTGCGTTTTCGACTTTGTTCTCTTCTCGGCCCGACTTCTAAGATACTTGGGTGTTTTTTTTTTGATATCCTGCGCGATTTGACGCATGTATACTTGTTAGGGCCGCGATTTCTTCCTACAGCCGACGAGAGTTAAGGCGCGACTTTTCTTCTGCCCTCGTTTTGAAGATCTGACGTCTCTCTGGCAAATTTCGTGACCTATTTTGGTCGCGTTTTTTGTTCTACCCGCGACAACTTTTGGTTCCATGTTATTCTTTTCGTTCTGAACAAGATTTGTGCCCTCACTGAGGCGTCTTGATCTTGTCTCTGTGAAACATGAATGATAATCTCCTTTTTGCCACGATTTCGTGGAGTTTCAAGCTGGTTTTTGCAATTTTTCTGAAGCTTTCATGGCGGTCTAGGTTTCTCAAATTCGTCTAGTGTTTTGACCCCTCATTCCAAGTTGAATTTTTTTTTGATTGTAGATTCTTGGTGGGTTTTTCGAGATCTCAATTGGGTTGTCATTAGTTTTTTTTGGGTCCCTCATTTTTTGTGCCTCGAAATTTGTGCAAGTGGGTGTTGCCGATTTTTTTTGGGTTTTTAGCGACATTTAATGGGGTTTGTCTTCAAAGTGCCTCGAAATCCGTGCTAGGGTTTCTGCTTTGAATTTGTGCTGTGCCTTCACCAGTTTGACTTTAGGGTACGTGATGGCATTTCTGACAAATATAATGCTTGAATGCAGCCAAAAGTTCAATGGGAAGAATTACAACACCTGGAAGCAGCGCATGATTACGATCTTTGAATATCATTGCCTCGATCAGGTCGTTTTGGGGAACTCAACTCGTCCCACTGTAGCCGGAAAGGACCAGGAAAAATTGGATGAACGCAACCGGGAAGCTGTCATGCTCATCAAACTCTTAGTTACAGATGAGCAACTACCTCAGGTACCGTCTAGCAAAACTGCTACGGAAATCTGGGATCAAGAGTAGAGCATTCTTTCTCAAGAACATGCTCTTTTCCATCATGATGGATGAGAAAATGTCCTTATAGGAACATCTGACAGGTCATTCGTGATCAGTTGGAGGCGATTGGTCGCACAATAGAGGAAGAGGACATGGTCGTCATTACTTTGAAATGTTTGCCAAAATCTTATGAGCATTTCATTGAAATGCTCAATATTACTTCAACAAATGTTGACTTGAAGTTTCCAGACTTGTGTAACAAGCTTCTACAACAGGATTGTTGGAGATAGCAGTTTGAGAGCAGTACCAATTCCACCTCCACAAAGCAAGTGTTCTTTGCCAAATTTTCTGCTAAGAACAAAGGGAAGGCACAATCTTCTCAGCCAAAAGGCTCTGGTTTTTCTCAGGACAGCAAGAAGAAGAACGTTCTGTAAAATTATTGCCATAAATATGGTCACATGAAGGCTGACTGTCACATTCGGTTGGCTTCTGAACAAAAGGAGCAGAGCAGGTCTCAACAAAATGCAAATGTCGTAGAGCACACTGAGCAGAACGAATCTGCATTCTATGCGTTTATGGCCAAGCGAACAACAGATCTAGTACAATCTTTTGCTTGGTATATTGATTCTGGGGCTTTGTGGCATTTTACTCATTGTCGGGATTGGTTCACAAAATTCAAACTATTCTTTGATTCTATCATTTTTGGAGGAGGTGAAGAGTACACAGTTGCTGATAAGGGCACTCTCCAGATTCATTTAGGAGGAAGAAATTTACTCTTTCTTGATGTTTACTATGTTCCAAGCATGGAACATAGCCTTCTCTTAGTCAATCAGATCATGCGGCATTCTCCCTAGTTGGATGTTGTTTTCAGTTCGTCCACCTGCAACATTGTTGATAGGGAGACTTGTTCTACAATCGCTATGGGACTTGAAGATCATGGTCTGTATAAACTTGCCGATTCCGGTTATTCTCAGGAGCACGCTTTGGCAGCCAGGAGTACTTCCATCAACAAACTTTGGCATAAGTGTTATGGGCACTTGAATGTGCACTATCTCTCTCAACTGTCTCGGGAGAGTTTGGTTGCTGGTCTACCTAAGATCCAAACTCAAAATCATGGAGTTTGTGGAGCTTGTCAAGCTGGGAAGCAACATCGGACATCATTCTCGGATGGTGATTCTTGGTGAGCCTCCAAGGTACTTCAATTGGTTCACGTTGATGTATGTGGACCAATGAACACTCCATCTGTTATTGGGTCCAGGTACTTCTTATTATTTGTTGATGATTTCAGTCGGAAAATGTGGGTGTATTTTTTGAAACATAAATCAGATGTGTTCAGTACATTTCAGCAGTATAAGGCCTTAGTTGAGAAAGAATCAGGTTCTCAGATTGTCACTCTAAGGTCAGATAATGGGGGGGAGTTTTGTTCAGCTAACTCTAAATCTATGATGGAGTATAGAAATGTCCCCAAGAAATACTGGGCTGAAGCAGTTTATACTGCAGTCTACCTCCTGAATCAGTCACCTACATAGGCCGTTAAGAAAACGCCTCTAGAAGAAGCCTGGTCAAGTCGTAAGCCTAAGGTGGGCCATCTGAAAGTCTTTGGTTCTACAACTCATGTATGGATTCCAGACGCCAAGCGTGCCAAGCTGGACTTCAAGAGCCATAAACTTATGTTTACTGGTTACAGCGACAATCACAAAGCATACAGGTTGATTGATGTGGAGACAAATCGTCTCATCTTCAGTTGTGATGTTGTGATTGATGAGACTACAAGTCCATTTCTTCCTACTACCAGTCTTGCGGATCAGCCTATGAAGGTTTTTGATGAGGGTGCTCGTCTTCCTCTTGGTTCCCTTGATGGGAGGGCTTCAAAGCATTCTGACTCTGAAGATGAGGAGTCTACCGGTCATGATATAGCACCACCTGATTTTCCTTAGGACTCACATCCAGATGACTTTGTTCTAGAAATCCCAGGAGATGCTGTTTCTCCTATTTCAGATGTTGGTACTTCTACTCGTCGGCCTAAATGGTGGCTCAAGGCTATCGAAGATCTTCATGATGATGAACTCATTGAGGGCAGATCAACTCATAGAAAGAGCAAGCAACAAAACAGTGAATTTTGCTCTTGTGGCCAACATCCACAGCATCTATGAGCCTCAGACATATTCAGAGGCTAAGGAATTCTAGAGTGGGAAAAGGCTATGGCGACAAAATATCATAGCCTTCTGAAGAATCACAGTTGGGTTCTTTCTGATCTTCCTCCTGGGATGAAACCTATCAGCTGCAAATGGGTTTATAAGGTCAAGTGTCATGCAGATGGTACTTTGGATAAATACAAGGCCAGATTAGTTGCTCGGAGATTCACACAGCGGGAGGGCATTGACTACGAGGAGACTTTTGCTCCTACTGCCAAGATGAGCACAATTCGTCTTCTTCTCGCTATTGTAGCCTAGTTTGGATGGACAGTTCATTAGATGGATGTCAAGAGTGCCTTCCTCAACGGTGAGTTGCAAGAAGTTGTCTACATGACGTAGCCTCCTGGTTTCAAGGTTGCTGGCAAAGAGCATCAGGTATGTAGGCTCGTGAAAGCACTCTATGGACTGAAATAGGCTCCCCGTGCATGGTACATCAAGATTGATCAGTACTTGGTTGATTATGGTTTTCAATGCAGTCCTTCTGATAGTAATCTGTATGTCAAACACTGTGGTGATGATATTCTCTTTCTTGTTGTCTATGTTGATGACTTGATCATTACTGGTAGTTCAACACATTTGATTGCAACAATCAAACAAGATTTGTGTTAGGCTTTTGACATGATAGATTTGGGGCTTCTCCATTATTGTTTGGGTATTGAGGTTTGGTAGACAGCTGATAGTATTTTTATCTCTTAGTCTAAATATGCTCGAAGTTTGCTTGACAAATTTCGGATGTAGGATTGCAAACCTACCTCCACACCTATGGAGAAGGGGCTGAAGTTGTTAGCCAACTCTAATTCACCTCTGGTCGATGAAATGACTTTTAGGCAACTAGTGGGTAGTCTCATCTACTTCACTGCCACTAGACTTGACATCAGTTTTTCCGTGAGCTACATTTCTCGCTTCATGACAGCTCCCAAAGCTGATCATTGGATTGCATCGAAGCGAGTGTTGAGATATGTTAAGGGAACTTCAAACTATGGCATTCTGTATGGCAGATGCAAGGATCCAAAGCTGATTGGTTATATAGACTCAGATTGGGCAGGTTCAGTGGATGACAAAAAGTCCTCTTCTGGGTATGTATTCAGTTTGGGTACAGGTGCTGTAACATGGACCAGCAAGAAGTAGCAGACAGTGGCTCTTTCCTCGACTGAAGCTGAATATTGAGGAACAGTTAAGGCATCATGTGAGGCAGTTTGGCTCCGTAGGATGCTTTCTGACATGCACATGTCACAAGTAGGACCTTCTCCCTTGTACATTGATAATCAAGGGGTGCTCAAACTGGCCAAAAATCCAGTCTTCCATGAACGTACCAAGCATGTCGAGCTTCATTGTCACTACATTCGCAAGCTGGTAGAAGACGGATCAGTTTAGCTGCAGTATGTTCCAACAGCGGATCAAACTACAGATAGTCTCACCAAGTGTCTGAGCCTGGATAAGTTTGTCAAATTCAAGGGGCAGCTTGGTGTTGTTGACGGATTGACCATTAAGGGAGGGTGTTAGAATATTATATTCTTATATTGTTTAATGGTCAATTATATTTTGTATCTACAGTAGTTAGTAGTTAGACATTTAATATCTATAGTTGTAGGTGGTTGGTCTCTTAAATGTTTGTAGGTAGAGGTAGTTGGTTTCATTAATTTCTTCAGTGCTTTGTATTTCTATATATTGTAATCTTTTTCTCTTGTTAATACAAGCAATTTTGTAGCTCAAATTGTTTCATTAAGACTCCTCACTTGTCAATGAACTTTCCCATGGTGACCAAGTCGAGTAGCTTGAATTCCTCGGAGTGAAGATTTTGTTGAATGGCGAGTCGATCAAATTGAATCTTCTTCATTCTTAAGTCTTTGACTCACACATGTAAGGTGAGAGTTAGAGGAGAGATTGTTTTGTTGGAGAGATTGTTTTCTTCCCTCACAAACACTTCATCTATAATGTAGATGGGAGTAGGAGATGTAAACCTTTCATGTGATTGAGAATCCAAGATCTTTCTTAATGCATTTTGCATATGGCACCATGATCGCTAGGTTGTGAGAAAATCTTGATGCATAGATGCCCTTATCGTCGTACCTTCATACAAGAGATTGCACTACATCTAACATTGAGGAGTGCATTTCTCAAGCATGTTGGAAACTATTAATGAGAATAATATCCCTTGAAGGTAGTCACACATGCTGTCCATTCACTTACTTGAACTATTGCTCTTTAGATCCTTTAGGCATCTCAATGACATTGCATGTTTAGATTCTTACTCGAGAAGCACATATTTGGCTAGTGTATTCAACTAGAGGTCCCTTTTTGGCTTTGAGACAAAGTACTACTTCTAACAATCTTTGGAGATGTGTGTTTCCAAATTCAATTTCTTGCCCAACTATTTCTATGTCATGTTGTTCAATTTGAGGGAAAGTTTGTTGGTAGAGTTCAATTTCTACTTGTGCTTCCTCAAGGCTCCCATCGCTCTTAGAAATAATAATACTAATCATAATTTGACCCATGGGGGAAATGAAATTTGATCTTTGTTATTGGTATATGCCTTTGGTGGTTCTTGGCTGATATGCATTTCATTAGTTAGGTCTAGAGTGAATTTAGGGAATTTTTTTCTCCTTTGCAAAGATGCTTGTTCCATTGATGGGATGGGATTGATCTTAGAAACAAAATCTTTATATTTCACTTCCCATCTAACATTTTGAGGGTCTCTTGGAGGACTAAGAAGTTTGTCTTTTTGTCCATCTGTTTGGACCTTAGTCATTGTTGCTCAAAGATTTTAGTAGTACATTTTCCATTTTCATTGATGATCTCAACAATTGGAATCCTTGTAGATCCATGGTGGTATGGTGTATCTTGTGATTTGTGACAAACTGACCTTGGATCTCTTTCAATTAACAATATGTTTAACAAATTGTTGGGTTTCGTAGATAACCAACATTATGAGCCCTATTGTTGCCTTTAGAGGCAACTTTTCCTTGTGACACAATTGACTTTGGGGTTCTAGCAAAGGGATGCTCAACGATGTAGTCCAAGGACTACACACATGCATGGTAGAAAACAATGCATGCAATAGTAGGATAATGTATCTTTATTACTTTAACACAAAATAAGGTTACATATTACAATTGAGGTGTTGCCCTTGACTTATATAGTAAACACTTTGGCTCTTATACACACAAGTCCATGTGTAGGTGGCCTTCCTACTCTAACATCTTCCCCATTTATGTCCTTTGATGTATCGAGGGTGCTCTCTCTCTCTTTCTCTCAACCTAGGATTTTCCTGGCCTTTTTGTAAAAATGAAAGGTCCTTCTCCTAGTTAATGTTAATCTTATTTATAGGTAGATGCTTGTTGCCTATCTCACACCAACTATTTCAAGTCCATCTTGTAATTATTTGCTTTGCTGCTTGTATGCCTTGACAAGATTATGGCTCGTTTGCTAGCTCTAGTAATGCTTGTCGACCTTTATTGACAAAGCTGATCCATGGGAGATCATGTTTGCTAGATAGTTCTCTGCCCAATGCATTTGTCTTGTCCTTGTTTGATGCTTCCTTGTGTCAATTTCTTGTTGTGCGCAATCCTTCCTTACCACACTCTTCACACGTTCTCCTAGATGTGCAAGCCTCCACACATTTGCACACTTATCTTTGCATTTCTTCTCTTTCCTCCTTGCTCTCCTTGCATGCGCTTCACCCTTGGTGCTATGTGCACAACTCCTTGTGCTTTGATTTGCTCTCATGCAGGCATGTCTTCTTCTAGTGCGATGCTCCTCTCTCGTGTTCGCCTTTAGATCCCAATCTTTGAAAACCCTAAAACAATTGCTTGTCTCCGGTTGTACAAGGTCTAGTACCAACCTGGGATGCCTCAACACACCTTGGCTAGTGGAGCTAGTCATGACAATGCAACTGTGTAAGCGTCTAGTCATTTGACACAAAATGCTGTTTTGATTTTCTCAATTCAAGAAATACCGACTACACAAATGTTCTTATTTATTTCAATTTTGTTGGAATTCACCATCATGCACATGTTTGAAGCTTCTTCTAAGGAATTGGGATATGGCTTCGTTTATCTTTCCTCTAGGACTGAAGTGATTATGTTGTTTTCCATAGGAAAATGACAATGGAGGAGATTCGTTCTTAAATGTTGTAGGGCATTTGGGCACAAAAAAAGAATGTTACAAGTCTTAGAGTTTTGTTTACAAGTTTGTGTGACTATGTACACAACAAATAGTGGCATCTAGGCATAAAAGCAGAATCCAGCAAGTTGTGGAGTTTTGGTGCACAAGTTTGGGCATGCACAACAAATAGTGGGTTGTGTGGAGGCACACAACGTATATGCGTAGCAGCTAGGAAAGCATGTGTTACATGGATTGCATGGTTTTGATTGTGGGTAGTTGTAGTGATGTCTACGTGGTAGAAGTATGCTATGGTAGTTGGTGATTGGATTGCATGTCAGCATGGTTAAAAACTTAGAATGCATGGTAGTGGATCATTCAATCTAGATTAATTGTTAGATTTTCTTGGGTCAATGACAATTTTTTTTTTCTTTAATGGATATGATTGAGTTGGTGAAGTTTGAATATTGGCACAAGGTCCATTGATGATAGTTGGTGGATTTTGGCTGTTGAAACCTGTTGTAAATTGTATGAATGGCAGTTTTATGTACACAGTTGGGACCTTTTTGTGGTGAGGTTTAGAATTTACATATGTATTCAATCTTGTAATCTCTACATTGGATATTAATAAAATCATTGTTTTTGCCATCTCCTTGTTAGTGTTTAGATCAGAAATGGAAGCAAGAAATAATGCAACACATAAGACCATAGTTGGAATACTCGGCGTTTGCAAGTACTCGGCAAGCCCAAAAAACTCGGCTCGGAAAAAACTCGGCAAAAACTCAGAAAAAACTCGGGAAATTAAAAAATTGCTTAAACTTCACTAAAAACGCATTTTTTTTGCAAAATTCAAAGATAAGATGCATCCAATGAGTACATAGAAGAAACAAGCAGTATTTGATTGATTTGAAAGAAAATTGGATACAAAATGGCATCCTCATGTGGAATGCTCAATGCGCTGATATGATAATAGTCTGAAACAAAATGAAAATAGCAAATTGTTTTTGTAAAACTGAAAGTAAATACTACATAAACATTAATATATTTCAGTTTTTACAAATTCACATGAATCACATCTTCCTCTTCCCATGTCTAGATCTCAGTAAGGGACTGGAAGAGGGTCTAATCGTAGGACTCTGCTCCTGCTGTGCCTGTGGCTCCTCAACCTCCATCTTGGATGTAGATCCTCTTGCAGCTGGTGGTGGTGGCACTGGCAATGGCTCCTCCTCCTTAGGGTCATCCTCAAGGTTGTCCAATGAGAATGCAAATCCACCCTCCTCCATTGCTTGTCACTCTAAATCATAAATCTCATCCTCAGTAAACAATGGAGGCTGCTCCCCTCGCCCTGTCCAATCACTGTATGGATCTATCTCATCCAAATCAATTGGATCATCATATGATATTTCCTCTACCTTTCTTTTGCGCAATCGAAGATTATATTGCACATAGACAAGGTCATTGAGGTGTTTTTGAGCGAGTCTGCTCCTCTTCTTTGTGTGGATGGCCTCAAACAAGATCCAATTGCACTCACAATTGGAGGAACTACAAGGCTGGCTCAAGACACGGAGAGCAAATTTTTGAAGATTTGGGGTTTTTCCACCCCAATTTGTCCACCAAACATCTACAAAAAAAAAGCAACAAAAGAGTTAGAAAATTGTAACTTGTAACTTGTAACTTGTAATTATCAATTTTTCATTTTTGTAACTTGTAAATTTCAAATTTTATACCTGGTGGCAGCCTAGATACTGCTCTCTTTGCCAGGTTTGAAGAGAAGAGTGCACCCCTTTTTTCTCTATAACTCTGCAATTCATTAACAATGCAGTCTGCCTCATCAGGGGTGGATGTCATCCGCTGAATGCAAGTAGTGAGGCCCTCCATAACCTTTCCAGTAGGATCTGCATAGGTGCCTGAATGGATGAAACGGGGGTTCAAGAAGTACCCTGCTGCATGGATAGGTTGGTGGAGTTGATTGTTCCATCTCCTATCAATAATCTCCCAAATTGGATCAAATTTGAGGCTGTCCCCCTTATAATAATTTCTAATAGCCTCCTTGGCCCTATCCATGGCCTCATAAAGATACCCCATTGGGGTTTGATCTCCATCCACCAAGCGGAGCACTCTAACCAAGGGCTCTGACACCTACAATATAAATTTAAAAATGCAAAAAAAGATTAGAGTTACAATTTAGTAATTTACAAATTCATAATGAAAGACATTAACTTTAAGAAAAATGTTCAATTTGAATTTAGATTCAAACTCAAAGTTTTGAAGTTACCTTCACAATCTCTATTGCTCTTTGTGCAAAGAGGGGCTCGAAGACAATGTTTTGAACTCTTTCTTCTTTCGGCTTCTTCGAATAAGGTGAGTCTACCCATGCTTGACTGACAAACATTTGTTTCAAAGCCGTCAATGGACCAAGAATGCTTTGCAATGTTAAGAAAATCGTTGCAAACCTTGTCACACCAGGTCTCACCAATTCTCTCCCTTTGGTGTGCTCCCTCATCAAGTTGAGAACCCAAGGGTGATTGTAGATATATTTTGTGATCCTCCTTCCATCCTCTACAATCGGTGTGACCCAATCTAATTTGCCTATGTCCTCCAAAAGAAGGTCAAGGACATGGGCAGCACATGGTGTCCAAAAAATTGTGTAGTGTTTATCTTGGAGGATTCTTCCTGCTGCCACATATGCTGCTGCATTGTCAGTTATGATTTGCACCACATTTTCAAGCCCAACCTCCATGCACACTTGCTCCAACATTCTAGCCAAATTTTCTGCATTTTTTACTATGCTGGAGGCATCCACGGATTTCAAGAACACCACCTCATTTTTGCAAGAAACCAAAAAATTAATGATGGTACGGTTTTTTCCATCCGTCCACCCATCAGAAAGAATAGTGCAGCCATATTTTTTCCATTCTTCTCTTTGTTCTTCTATCGCTGCCCTTGCCCTTTCAGTTGCATTAGAAAGCAACCTACAAGTACAAAGAGAAATTAAGCACACAATTTTAATTTGTCAACAAAAAAATAGCTTAAATTAATCATAAATTAAACTTAAAAAACATAAATTAAAGAACATAAACTAACCTCCCACTCAAGTCTTTGCGTGAAGGCGCCTTGTAGCCTTTCCCTGCAACTGTCAATGCGGTCACCAAATTTTGCTAGTAAGGTGAGGTTGTCATATTGAAAGGGATGTTGTTGAAGTACCAAAAATCAGCACAAGCAACATCTGCATGCTCATGCACCTCCTTATTCCACCCAGTGGCCTCTAAAGAAGGTTGTGCACTAGGTGTGTTTCTAGGCACAAAAAAATCACCAATGCGTGAACCCATGGCCGTAGGTGTTGATCGGGATCCTGCCCCTGGTACTCTACTAGAGCTAGAGGTAGGAGGTGGTGGTGGGTTGCAGCGATTGTCTTCGCACACGTGGACCACGAAGAGAGCCCACTATGCCGGCTGCTACATCATCATCATCATTTGACAGTGAATCAAGGCTGGCTGCAACACCTTGAGAAGAAGCTATGGCAACTTGCATTGCCGCTTTTTCCTTCGCTCTTTGCACCTTTTTTTCTTCTGCAGCGGAAAGTATTGCATTCATTTGTCTTTTTATTTCCTCATTGGTGTTTATGCAAGCCTTAGCATCACGTCTAGGGATGCTTGCAAGGTGGTATTTGAGGCGATTGATGCCTCCATGGTATACATTTTTACATTTAATGCAATACACTGATCCAGGTTCTGGTCCTTCATATGCATATTTCCAAGTAGGATCTCTAGATCTTGCTGGACGAGTGCCTACATATTTCCCACTCCCAGGCACGAATGGGGTTGAGGTAGGGGTAGAAGCGGATTTAGAAGCCATTATCAATTAACCTACACACACAAAAATGAAAGCAAAACTTACTAGTTTTTTGATAGAAAATTTAAAAACAAGCTAAATTAGATTAAATCAAAATAGATTACTTTAAATTAGTAAAATCTAAACTAATCTAAGATTCTAAACATTTTCATAAAAAAAATAAAAAATGGATTAATAAAAGAAAATAATAAACTAGGGTTACAAAAAATGTGAAAAAAATGTAAAAATCTGAAAATTACTTTAAATTAGTAACAAATGAAGCTAATATATGATTTTAAACATGTTTTCAACAAACAAGAAGAATCAAAATAAAAAAAATAACTAAGGTTTGAAGAAAATTTCAAAAAAAAGAAAAAATCAGCAAAATATGTAAAAAAATCAGAAAAAAGTGTCACAAATTCTTGTTTTGATGAATCTAAATCTTCTTTTCAACAATATAAATGTATTTAAATCTATTTATAGTTGATTCATGATGTTTTTTAAACATACAATCAACAAAAATGAAGAAAAAAAATTAAAAAAAAGAAAGAACAAGAAAAATCAGAAAATCTACCTGGAAATCCAATTTGCCTTCGAAATCCGATGAAAATCTCCTTCAAATCTCTTCTCCTGGGTGCAAAATCACTGAAAAATGGTGCAAAATGCTTTGGACTGGGTTTTTGCTATGCTAAGAGTGAGAACAACTCAAAAAAACGAAATGAAATGAGCTTTTGGCCGGCCGCGGGCTTCATACCCAAATCACATAGGTTTTTTTATAAAAACTCGCTGACTTTTTGACAAAAACTCGCCAAAAAAACGGCGAGTTTTTGTCAAAAAGTCAACGAGTTCTTTTTTGCGAGTTCTTTTCATTATTACTCATTTTCGAAAAAAACTCGCGAGTTTTTGGCGAGTGTGCCAACTATGCATAAGACAATGAACACAACAAGATACCCTGGGAAAACCCTCCTACTCGAGGGAGAAAAACCCAGCAAATAATCTCTCATGTATATCATATAAAAGTGCAAAATACTACTTTACAACCAGACCCTTCTCAAGGGCGAATTGATACAATGAATTAATAGCACCTATCCTTTGATGCAAAGATAAATATTTTTCTTCTTGAAGTCGATCTGCTGCTACAAGATGGTCTGCTGCTCCTTCTTGAAGGAATGTGAAAATAAGAATGACTTGATTGCTTGAATGGATGAACTTCACCTTGTATATATACAAAGCAAGGTGACTTTTCATCTAGGTCGGCTCCCTTAGATGAAAATAATATAAAATATAATTTGCAACAAGAAGGCCGACCAGCCTTGAATTAAGGAGAAAATATCTCCTGAAGCTACCAAACGCTAACACTCCCTCTTAGCTAGGGAGATATTTTTCAGATATCTACGTTATGGAGTCTCTCAACATGATGCCCACAATGGCTGCACCCATTTGTGGAAAGCTCAAAGGTTCATCACGGAGTCTCTCAACGTGATGTTGTCATGGAGTCTCTCAACATGACGTCCACCATGGCTACTCCCATGTGTGGAAAGAAACACACGTACAAGTGCCCATCACAGAGTCTCTCAACGTGATGTCGTCATGGAGTCTCTCAACATGACGTCCACCATTGCTACTCCCATGTGTGGAAAAACACAAGTACAGAGGGTTCATCACGAAGTCTCTCAACGTGATGTCATCATGGAGTCTCTCAACATGACGTCTCATCTTAGTCTCAAAGATGAACAAGGGCTCGCACCTCATATTTCTTCGTTTCAGAGAAATATACACTACAAGGGCTTTCACCTCATACTTCTCCGTCACAGAGAAATATACACTAACAAGGGCTTTCACTTCATACTTCTCCGTCACAGAGAAATATACACTAACAAGGGTTTTCACCTCATACTTCTCTGTCACAGAGAAATATACACTAATAAGGGCTTTCACCTCATACTTCTCCATCATAGAGAAATATACATTGCAATAGATCTTCATGATGATGTGACTCCCTTTGAAGCTCCAAGTTCTTGCATCAACCTCCTGACCTCCTCGTCCAAGGTTGCCTCTGTTGGTTTGTCAAAATCCCTTTGAAAGTTAATTCCTCCTCTTCGAAGAAACTGATCGCAATGACAACCTGAATAGGTTCTTCCTCTTCGAGAGATGTCTCCAGTTATGTGCCACCAACTTAGTCCCATGGCAGCAAGTTGTCTCTCCATTCTTCAGCCTGCGTGACTTCCTCACAGGATGCATCAAGCTCTTCCTCTCTCATCATTCTTATGCTCCTCGGTCCGTCCTGGAAGCATTTTAGAGAGTTTAATAATAGTTCATAGAACTAAACTATCCCGAAGAGAAATACCAATGCTAGAAGCATACATGATTCACTATTCCAATGTTATTGCATGAATTAATAACTACATAAAAAAATTCATGAACATTATTCAAACATGAAATACTTATCTCTTTATTGTTCGTACACCAATGAGCTAGACCTGTAGCTGTGTCTCATCTTTGCCACCTTCAGTGTTGCCATCCCTGATTTCGCACCCATCATAGGAACAACAACTCGGAGTTTGCAGTGACCCACAAAACATCTCCAAACACAGGTGGCAAATATCTCCAAACACAAATAATAACCACAACACTAATACTTCCCAGATCTCATATTTGAATAAATAACGCATTAGATTAAATGATGAAATCTTCAAATATCAATTTAGAAACATAATCAATTTCCAAATAGAGTTTCCAGTTGACTCAGATTATATGGTGAAATCACATTAATCAATACCGAATAGTCTTGGCAAAATATAGACCCGAACACCAGTGCATAGAACAAATCGAAATTGGAGAAATGATGACCCGATTATCAGCAAAGTGATTGCCCAATACATGAGAGCTCCGTAAATGACCTTCAACGCACATACAAGGTCCTAACATCACAGTAAAGTTCTAGGTGCGCAACGTATCTAGAGTCACTCCACGAATGCCACAATCTCGACAGGAGAAGACACGACTGCAAGGAGTAGTTGAGTGTCCATGCTGAGAGTAAGGATCCACGCGATGAGGCATACAGATCTCCAGCTGTCTTGCTCATTTTCTTTCGCCGCTTATAATTATTCTTCTTCTTCGATTGAAAACGTGGTCTGGAAGCAGAAGAACTGTCGACGAACTCTAGAGGAATACTGATGCGTGATTTTGACAGATTGTCTCGGCTGTCAAAAGCAGGTTCTCTTGACCTTTGAGACCTGCAGGTGCTCTTGATTTTTCATGCCAACTGTGTTGCATTCCACGAGGCAGCATATTTTTTGGAGTATTCCAATAGCCTCTCATAAATGGCGGTTCCATGGTTCGAACCTGAGACCTTCAAAGCCACTAATATAGTCTCTTAATTCATGCGATTTCACAAGGGCTGAGTGTTTGAATATTATCCAATCAATGTGCAGCCAATTTGAAGACTGATGACTCCTAATGGCGTCTAGATCTGCTCTGCAGAAATTAAATTCTCTTTTCAAACTCAATCCATAGCTTTGCCCGGACTAAAACTCCTTCAGATTGCTTAACAATTCTGATTAGATCTTTTCTTAGACCCGCTTTGATACCATGTTAGTGTTTAGATCAGAAATGTAAGCAAGAAATAATGCAACACATAAGACAATGAACACAGCAAGATACCCTGGGAAAACCCTCCTACTCGAGGGAGAAAAGCCCAGCAAATAATCTCTCATATATATCATATAAAAGTGCAGAATACTGCTTTACAACCAGACCCTTCTCAAGGGCGAATTGATACAATGAATTAATAGCACCTATCCTTTGATGCAAAGATAAATATGTTTCTTCTTGAAGTTGATCTGCTGCTACAAGATGGTCTGCTGCTCCTTGAAAGAATGTGAAAATAAGAATGACTTGATTGCTTGAATGGATAAACTTCACCTTGTATATATACAAAGCAAGGTGATTTTTCATCTAGGTCGGCTCCCTTAGATGAAAATAATATAAAATATAATTTGCAATAAGAAGGCCGACCAGCCTTGAATTAAGGAGAAAATATCTCCTGAAGCTACCAAACGCTAACACTCCTTTGTGTTCTCCCTTGTTTAAGTATTGATGTTTCTGCTATGCCTCTAAGTTGCGCGATAGGATCTTCCTTAACTAGAATCTTCCATCATGATTACTATTATTAAACAATCTTCCCTAGCTTTGATTCATATTTAGATTGGATTGCTGAGGACGTGGAGGACATTTTTATGTGGAGGAGATCTTTGATTTTGAGAGTGATGTAGTGGAAGTGGAAGCATGGGAAGGGGCTTCATTGGATGATAATCTTTGATGTGCTTGGCGATGATATTGTTCCCAAGGAGGCTATTAAGGGCATAGTGTGATGGTTGAGGTGTGGTCTTGTTTCAACATCTACCTAGGTTCAAATCTTGCTGGGCTGTTGTGCTCTCAGGCTTTGTGCTGTTGCTGGGCTGTCGTTCTCAAATATTTGGATCTTGTCTCTTTTGGAGTTGAGGCATCTCATTTCTGGTCCCAATGTGATTGGGCTTGGTTATCTCCTAGATCAAGGCCAAGGGTTCGTTGATAACCCCACCACTCAATATTAAAAAAAAAATTGTTCCTCTTGAGAAGTCGTCATGATTCAATCTAAGGATGTTGCCACTGAAGAGCTTTAGATGGAGGAGAAATTGGTAAAATATTTTATGTATTTGGAATTTTGTATGATGGTGAATCAGTGACAGATGATCAATCATCATGTCATATTGATATAGGATATTATTATGTGTATTGTACTCCTTTGGTCTAAAACTAATTGAATAACTACCTTTAAGTTCGTTTAATTCGGTATTTTGCATGTGATGTAAGTTATTTATAAACTTAAAGTATTCTTTTAATATGGTGAGTTTTTGCCGAGCCCTGAGTTTGATTCAATATTTTTGGCCTGCCAAGTTTTTACCTAGACCAAATTTTTGAACTATGGTTAGGCTATTTGTTTTTCTTTAACTGTCAGTTTTCTCTTAAGAGCTTTAGCTTACTATAAGTCAGATTATGTTCTGATGCTCTGGTAATATTTTGGTGTAGTCAGTGTACTGAATACAATTAGTAAGACCTTATTCTATGTACTCCATAAATTTCCAGACCATGGGTCATATGTGTCGCCATAATTGGAAAATCATATCAATATTTATGGAACTCTAAAATATATATTGCGTGTTGCATAGGTGTATTCTTTTTTCTCCTGTTTTTGTAATTTTACTCTTTATTTTAATTCTAGGTTTAAAAACTAATGGATGGACCCTTTCAAAGGTTTATTTTTTCATACTGTGAATCATTCAGATATATGATTTTGTTCGTGTATGGTTTAGGTAACAGATCAGGACCTTAATGTCTGGGGCAGTGGAGCAGGCTCTGTGCCAGATGCATTGCGCCGATATTACCTTCAATATATGTCATCAAGTGCAGAGGCAGGAGAGGTAATTGCTTTAATGTTCATAATCAGCTACCTAGTTTTCTTTACAAAGATGCCCTGGCAAAGGCGTCGTAGAACTTTTTAGATGGTTAAGGGACAACAAAATTTATTTTGTGATTATTGAGAATTTGAGAGTACAAAGTGATTCACATCAAGTGTAGAGAGATTATCTTATATAACAGTACGGGATACTTATCTACAAGTATAGTCATTTTATAGATAGGAAATTCCAAAATACAAATGCTTTTGTTTTGTTTTGGTTGTATGCAATGTACATTTTTCTTCATATTATGGAGAGAACCTGTTCAAAATTGATTAGCAAAGTGCATATCGAAAGAGTTGTGATAGATGCACTTGTTTATGTAGCCAGAGGACAAAATAATCAGATATAGGCCTAAGTTTGTTACATTTTATTTATTCCTTTCATTCAACCTTGTAATTTCATTTCTAATCATGACTTGTAGACAACTTAACATTGGTAAATCTTTCCCCCTCTAGACTAGCTTGTGTCCTTTCTGGAACCGATGAGACATTGGTGTGGGGTTTACTTGTCAAAGTAGAATCAGTATGTGACTGGTGGGTTATAAAGTCTGGGTATGTAATGTAGTGGAAGTTACAGGTTTGAGCTGCAAGGATGATGAAGCGTATTTTGGGGAATGAAATGTAGACCCTACATGTCTCACTCTAAAGTAGAGGGTGACACAGTCACTACTGGACATGTTCCTTCAGTCTTCTGCATCTATTTATCTTCTCACTAAAGTCTCTTGTAAGCTCTTCTAACACACATGATTGCCCCAACTATATGTGATTCTTTGTAATTTATTTCTCGGATAAATTTTTTCTTCTCCATTGCTTTAAAGTTTTCTGATTTATTTTTCCATTATTTTATCTTTATGGTTTCCAAGTTCATTTCAACATGTAAGACCTTTGTTTCCATTGACTTATTTTTGTTTCATATTCAGTTCGCTGTCTAGTAAATTTAGCCTCTTGCTTCGGTGCCTCACTTGCCTTTTCCTGTAGCTTATATATTTTAAGCTGTAGCTTCTTCCCTGTTGTATGTGCTTTTCATAACAACTTAAGGTCATCATTCACAAGTTTATCTGTTCATGGTTTCTATGCCCTCCAATCTATCTTTCAAGCTTGCGACAACTCATTGGATTGCATAGTTCTGCAATTTTATTGAGTTGTGTCAACTTTCTGTTAAATTTATCTAAGTTTGCTTAATTAACTTTATCTTGAGTATTTGAAATTGAAAATTTGTCAGATATCAATTGTTGAATGACAAGAATTATGGCATCTCACATCGGGAACACACATTTTCCCTACTTTTTGCAAACACATACAAGCAATATACGTCTTCAATTACTTCTCTTGTAGATGAATCTTAAGAATTTGGATTGCTCTCAAGTTTGGTCCCAAGATCAAAACACAAAGTACAAAATGTGAACATTATTTAAGATAAATGGAAAGGAAGTATCTCTTGGGCTTCTACCGGTTAGGTGCCAAATGGCAAATTATTGTTTGGTTTGGCTGTGACCTAAAAAACAACCCTATCTCTATTTTACCAGGTCTATATGTTTTGTAATGACTGCCAATGGGTAAATTGTCATTGTGATTGTTCAAATTGCCTCTTTTCGGGATACCCTTTCAACTGCCAAATTTGTTTCACTCATGTGTGATCTCATCTGCTTTAGCTTTTTCTAGCTGTCTGTGTCTGATGTGTAAAATGGGAGTCGAGTTGGGGGGTGATCAGGAGTGGTGATTTTGGTAGTTTCATCAGTCATGATACTTAGATTTCTAAATAGTCTGATATCTTGTCCAATATCTTTCTTTAGTTTGGTTCGTCCAATTGTGGTGAAGCAAGTAATTTATGTCTCATCTTTTCTTACATATCCTTTGTATCCTAACTTGAGAAAGACTTGCATGTGCTTTTCTTCCAATCTCTCTATCTGGGCCTGAGGTTTTTTTTTTTTTTGAAACTTAAAAACTCATCTTTTAGTGATCAGTTTACAAGTTTCAAATTAAATTGTTTTTTGCACCCCTTAAACTTTGAGACACCTTTAATTCTCTCTTAGTGCCTTTTGTTGTCAGTCTTTATTCAAAAGTTCTTCTCAGCAGAATTTTTTTTCCTTGTCCATCTTTTACAACTTTGCCAGGGAGAAATCCATGTTGATAGTGTAAGGAAGGAAATTTCAAAATTGGCCAAGGTATATCTGATGCATCTCTTGGCCCTCCTAATTCCAGCAAAGAGACTCTGTTACCATTTGCTCGACTGTCTACATTCTCGAGTGATGTTGACCCTGAGAATTTGAATGCCTTTTCATTTCCAAAAGTATCTCATTGTTTGAATGGATCTCTGATTCCTTGAGTTTGTTGAACTTTTTTTATTCGTTTTCAGATCAGAGATAGCCATGGAGTTTCTGTAACTATTATCTTGCCCACCCACTTTCGTACAAGAATTGTACCTTGGTTTCTATCTCTTTGATGCCTAGACCTGTTTTATCACTTAGGAGAGAGCCAGTGTTCCACGGGGTTTTGGGGACGACAAGGGATGCCTTTCGGGGACGTGGGAACAGGGGTCTAAGTTTTTTTGGGCGGGTTGGGGGGGACGGGGGGGTGGGGGGCACGGTGCTGAAATACATATAGTACTTGAAAAAATAGTTATAAAAGATGTATAAGTATAAGAATTATACATTTTGGAGACAACTAGGAGTCCTCTAGACATCTTGAGGACACCCCAGCGTCCTCGAAGTCCTAGTGGTGTCTTGGAGATAGTGACATTGGTGGTGGGATGGTGGGGGGACATCCCCCCCAAGTCTCCGAGATGTCCCCAGCTAGGAAACGCGGGTTTTTTGGGGGGGACACGTCCCTGTGGAACACTGGAGAGAGCTAATGCGATTGGAGGAAAGATTTTCAACCCTTCTTGTGTTTCTCAATGAAGGTTGTGGAACAATCTTTCAAGTCTTCCTGAGTAAAGACAAGTAAGTAAAAAGTGTGCAATCATGTTTTTTTTGCAGTTAACAGGAATTATGATGGTTCAATGCTTGGATCTTCTTTTCAAATCCATTCATTTTCCACCTCCATTATTCTACAATAAAAATCTCAATACCATGTTAGTTATGCAATCTTCTAATGTGTGCAGTTGTCTTTATGGTTTTCCATTTCATGTTCATTCAATTAGGTGGTACATATTGGACTATAAAGAAGGCCTCCATTTTCTTCTAGGCATTGAACTAGATACTTGAACAAAGGTGTCCAAATAGAACAGGATTCCTTTAGCAGAAAGTTGAGTGAACACAAGAGCCAAAGCTAAGTATCTAATTGAAAGCCTTTTGGTAAGAAGATTCCTTTAATTAGCAATTGTAATTTAGCCACCTCTAATTAACAACCCAGTGCATGTGTGACAATTACCTAAATGTACTGTTTTTTCTAGAATTATGTTTTTTAGTAGTTAACAGGAATTTATGATGGTTCAATGCTTGGATCTTCTTTTCAAATTCATTCATTTTCCACCTCCATTATTCTACAATAAAAATCTCAATACCAAGTTAGCTATGCTATCTTCTAATTTGTGCAGTTGTCTTTATAGTTTTCCATTTCATGTTCATCCAATTAGGTGGTAGATATTAGACTATAAAGAAGTCCTCCATTTTCTCCTAGGCATTGAACTAGATACTTCAACATAGACATCCAAATAGAACAGGTTTCCTTTAGCAGAAAGTTGAGAGAACACAAGAGTCAAAGCTAAGTATCTAATTGAAAGTCTTTTGGTAAAAAGATTCCTTTAATTCGCCATTGTAATTTAGCCACCTCTAATTAACAACTCATTGCATGTGTGACAATTACCTAAATGTAGGGTCCATATAGGGCATCATTGTTGAGGATTTCGCTAAGATGGGATTCCTTTGGTTAGGATTCGTTAAGAAGCACACATGAAGACAGTTGCCACAACCTTCTTAACAGAGGGATCAAAGAAAAATGAAGCCAATCCAACTTATGGAAGATGAAGTTCCTCAATCCTATTGTAAGCTTTGGCAAGGAATACATTT
This sequence comes from Sequoia sempervirens, assembly GCA_007258455.2. NCBI lineage: Eukaryota > Viridiplantae > Streptophyta > Pinopsida > Cupressales > Cupressaceae > Sequoia > Sequoia sempervirens. The sequence goes on along the minus strand of VDFB02000012.1, from coordinate 6,645,140 downwards.
TAAAGGAGAGCTTTTTGGCCAACTTTACTTTCCCATAGAATGCTCTCCAAGGCTGTATTAAGTCCATCAATAATGAGCATTCCTTTTCGTAAAACTTAACTGCTCTCTCTCATGGGTACCTTTGAAAGGAGTAGTATAATCCCCCTGACAACAGGTTTAACTAGGATTTTCTTGGAAACATTAAGGAGTGCAACAGACCATGAAGTCATGACCTTTTCTCTTTTGGAACATTTCGGAACAAGTTTCATCCTACCTGTCTTAACCTATTCTGCCCTTATTCTCACTGTTGAGATTTTCTAAGCACATGTTTAAATAATATTGCAATCTGATCTAATCTCATATTTTCTTATAGAATTTCACTAGGAGACCAACCCCCTGGTGATTTGACAGTTGTTTCCTTCATAGCTGTCTGCAGTGCATCCGACACTATTCCTGATTCTTTTATGTAAATAAACACACTTAACAGAAATAGTCATATTATGTTGGTATTAGATCCTGATGTTCAAGTGCCGTCTACACTTCTCTCATTCTCTCATTCAAGTTATTAGTCCAAACCTTCAATCCATATTATTCTTAATGTGTATTTGGCACCAAGACTTCTTATTTTCTAGATCCCTGATGTCAAGTATCTGTTGTCAAATTGCTAATTCATTATCTGACGTATGGATTGATGATCATTTATCATTCTTCTTATTCTATTGCTGCTAATGGTTTGTTAATAATAATAATGGTACTTTTCATTTGTATCAGCCTTTTACTTTGTAGCATTTCCTTGAAACACCGTCCAATTAGTCCCCCAAGTTTCACGTAGAACCCTGATTATTCTAATTACTCATGTGAGAACTACATGACCCAATAGTAGCAAAATTCATTTCAACGTCAACTTATGCATTCAACGATGACAATGTTTCAGCAACTCAAGGGACAACAACAGACTACTTGTTCCATTCCTTCAACCAGCCCAATCGCCCAACCTGCTTTCAGCGTAGACATCAAGATATCTCTTTCCCATTTTGATGGCACAATTGGTGGGGGACATGTTAGGTGCTTGGATTTGTAGTTTGTATACATATTTCAAGATGTGTTCACAACTCATAGAACTACAATAGTTTATGATGGTGGAAATTCAAATGAAAGATCGAGCCCTCACTTAATGTCAGTCTCATGTCCAGCTTCTAGAGGCAACGTAGCAACCTAAAATTGATAGAGTTCAAAGCAACTATACATGGCTGATTTTACCCCTGCAGGTGCAAGGAAGAGCAATTGTCAGGATAGTTTTTGCTTCACCAGGCATTTGGCCAATCAGTCTAACAATAGATACAGTGTAATTATGCTGCTTCTGGATTTGATTGTGTACAAGAATAATTACAGTCAATATGGATTGTGGAAATCTTATTTCATTAATAGATAGAGTGATTCGATCACTTGTCTATCAGGTTGGAGGTACGTGACATTGATGATGTCCTTTGCATGAAGTTTGTTTTCTCATATTCTATAGGACTTAGAGGTCCACCACTTCCTTTGAGCTTGCTTCCAGCATGCTATAAAGGTGAAAACTAAGCAACAAAAGGCACAACAACAGTCAAATTCATTATTATTTTTTTTTTCAGAGAAAGAGTTATTTTTCATCTCTGCCCCTGCCAGCTTCTCTCTTGCTGTCCATTTATCATTAGAGAAAGGATATTCTTCACCAAATGGATCCATTAAGGGCTCTAGCCTCGTATTCTGAAACAAAAAGTACTGTTCCTACCACAAACACACAAGACATTCTATAGATGAATATCTTGCTCTCTAAGCAAAGAATGATCAAGTCTTCACCAGATGGCAATCTCATGTCCACAGTCTAGTGATTTGAAATGGATTAGATATGTCATTAGAACTAACATTGCCACTAAGGTGTGTTCTTGAAAATTTATCAATGAGAAGAACAAGAAATAGTTACATAGACCTCAAGAGGTATTGTAAGTTCATTAAGTGATCTCTGACTGGTTACATAATTAAAAACAAGAACTAGTGACGGTTTTGACCCAGCCAAAAATGTATTAGATTTGGCTGTGATTGAAAATATCACCAATGATTCTTTTATATATAGGACAGTTTCATTTGTAGCTGAAACATTGTAGTTAAGACAAAAAGTCAGGGCTTGAGGACGAAGAAGAAGCTGGAGCATTTGGAATTCTATCTCATGGTGTTTTGGGACATTTGTGCCTACTTCTTAAAACCTCTTGTAACTCATGAGCTATGTTACCCCTTGTGAGGCATTATAAGGGCATTCCTTTCAGCGTAATTGTACTTAGCTGCATTAGTCAAGCAGTATTATAAATGGAGTATAATCAGGAAGGATAGAGAGTAGTAGAGTTGCTGTGTAGGTTTTTGGGCATATTCTTGTGTCTGTTAGATGTCCGTGAAGGACTCTAGCCTCTAGAAGGTAGTAAACCTTTGTAATCCAGAAGGAGATAGTGGTATGAGGAGGAGATACCTCACTTTCGTAAATTTTTCTATTAGTTTGGGATTCTCCAGGGCAATAGCTGTGTTTGCTCCATTTTGTGTTTGTTCTTGCTCTTAATTTTACTGATATATTCTTTCTTAGTGTATGTTTGCACTGAACACCTTAAGTAATTCACAGGGACAATTTTTCTGCAATTTGTTTATAAATCATTCAACATAATCAGTTAAATCTTGATTGAAATAGATAAGATTTATATTGGTGAATTAAGTTGTGTAATATCTGTTGGAATTGTTGTCATTGATGTCAAAGTGATGTCAAGAAGGAATTCGTTGTTTAAGATGTTGTCATTGATGTCAAGAAAGAAGATTAAGCATGACTGAAGATAACATATTGGAATATAGATTTCAAACAGATTCTAAAGGATATTATTACTGTTTTGGAACAGTCGTTGGAGTAGACCTCATTCTTATCTGGCATTTTTGAAGTCATGAATGGTAATTAACAGCTCGAATGAAATATCTTCAAAGGGCAGAAATCTGGGGATTGTTTCAGTCACAAGATACCTAAGAAATTTATTATAAGTGCACCTACAGGGAACTGGACACACTTCAGACTATATCACTGGCTCATGTTATAATCTGGTAATTAGAGAAACATCAGCGCTATGTAAAGTAATGGATCATATTGAGAGGAGTAGTATTAAGCATTGTGTGCATTGGCAGTTTAATATAGAATGTTCGGGCTTTATCAATTGTTGCCGTCTTGCCAAATATAACATTGAATAACCTTGCACTGTGTACAGAGCAGTATCAGAGGAATAACCATTATCGGGGCTCTTCAACAGTCGCCATCAATTCTGGGAGACTAGCGATGACCATGAAGTAACTGTCATATAGTCGTGAGTATGTTTCTTTAAAGGAGTCATTGCATTTCTAAAGACGTGGAAGACGATTACATAAGGCTGCCGTTCCAGACCAAGTTTTTTGATTAAGTATTTCCAGATCAAACAATATTCAGATGGGACAAATGCAGATGAAGACAAATCCAGATGAAGTCTACCGAGCAAGCTAAAGACGTCGTTCCTTCTTGCTAGCCGATGTGGATTCTCCAATAAAGTTAAAATGCCGATGAAAATAAAAAGAGATCAATGTCATATTGTGGCTTTGGTAGCACCAATAAGAATATCGTTGAGGCAAACTACATATTGCGATTATAGTTAATAAAAGAATTATGTTAAAAAGGATCAATAACAGAAAGATCTTAAGCAGCAATTATATGGACGGGTGCGGCTTATTAAGAAGGGACACCTCATTCTGAAGAATCACTTCTTTCTCAAAAGTCATATCTTTCTCACCAAGGCGTAAAGATATTTAATAAAGTCATGATATGTGAAGAAGATGTGTATGGAATATATGGTATATCATTAAAACTCAAGCAGGTGTGGATCGAATGAATACAATCTGAGAAGCAGATTGTGAATCGAATAATGGATTTTATTGAATATTATTTTTAATTAAGAAAGAGAGTAAAATCAGTGTGTGCTGTGTATGTGTGAAAAAATGTATATAATTTAGAGAGGAAGAAAAGTGCTGAAGTATTGTGAGAAATAAAAGCTAAATCATAAAAACACAAGAAAGTGTTAATGGCTGTGTAATAGGAGAACAACAATATATCATTTATGATAAAGAGAGGATATGATCTGAAGTATACATGCAGTCCATAAGTGAAATGTATGAAGCAGATCTATAAGAGTTTATGAAGAATTATAAAGAAGAGTGACTGTGGTTTAAAGAACATCTTGAAGAGGTCAGATTTATGAAGACACTATGAGCACATTTGTGAAGATGCAGATTTGATAAGGAAGATAGACAGTTTGGATAAAGTAATGTTTATATTTGATGAATACAAACTTGACAAAGCAAATGCAGATTTGAAGAAGAATATACTGCAGACTTGGTGAAGTAGATGGCATCATCATGAAGTAAATCATTTATGAAAAGGAAAGTTGTGGGCAAGATATATTTTGATATCATTCAAGGAGGATAATTTCAAGAAGATTATAAAGTCCATCATCCATTGAGGAAGCAACATTGAAGGTGGAACATAATTCAATTCAAATTATCATCCTTGCTAAGTTGGTGCTTGGCAAGTGGGAGTTGGAGCTTCCGGTAGGTTGATGCCTACGAACAGTAAGGGTTGGTGCCTACTAAATCAGCTTTAGGGGTTGATGCTCCTTGTAGGTTGGTGCCTACATTCATTGTAAAAGTTTGTATAACTCATAAAGTACGTAACCAACATCAGTCTCCTTGAGAAAAGCTTGAAAGGGTGGAGAAGATCTTGGAGGTGTTCATGGGAAAGCAAGGAGTGTTTATGAAGATACAAGAAGTGGACAAAGAGTGAAATGGTTAGGAACTTGAGAAGGAACAGTTTCATACCACCCAAGCCCTACCTCTGGTTAGAGTGGAGGCCAAGATAGAGATTCATCCATATTAGGGTGAAGGTGACACATAAAAACTTGACAATTAGATTGTCCAATTAAAGGTTTATTTTAGTTTGTATTACCTTATTGAAGAGCAACAAATTATCTTTGCAAGATTGAAACTAGGTAGTCATGTTTAATCATAGTTTGAAAGTTACTGTCATTCCTTGGCTATAAAAAATTAACACCAATTACCAAATGGGATGAATTCACGACTTTGATTAAGAAATTGGAAAAGTTTCCTTATGAATTCAATGATTTCCTCCCATAAAATTTTCTTACATTATGCATTCAAAATGTAGTGGAAAATTGTTGATTGAGAAGGTTTACAGGAGAGAACTGTACACTCAGAAAGTCAAGAAAATCCTTCAGAAACAGGCCCCCTCTCCTAATGTTTTATTGTACGATTATCATCTCCGTTTTTCCTCAAGATTCTTCAAAATCCAAGTATAAAGGATATCACAAGAACCCTTAAGGTTACTTGAAACCCCCTACATGCCAGACTCTGAAAATGGTTCTCTTTCAAACACCTAAATTTGACTTGAGCAGATAATGCTCTAGTGGATGCTGACAGGTACATGAGTGCCAACAATTATTGACTACATTGTAAAATGACTAGAGAAGCATAATTTCCTGCAGTTCACTTTAGAAATAAATTGGGTATAAAATATTCTAAGGTTGCATGTATACCTATTCCATTGAGCATTAGATTATTGGATTAAATATGTCAAGCAGCGACATTACCAATCCAACATTACGAAATTGCTGATATGTAGTGATAGTTGTTATTGTTATGCTTGTTTGTTTTAAGTGATTGATCGGTCATACTAGAATCAAAATATCTGAAGCCCCAAATTCGATTCTGGCAAAAATACTGTAGTGGATGCTAGTAGGTACATGAATTCTAACAAATATCAATAATGTGTGGTAGAGAAGTATGCTTTCCTGCAGTTTAAAACACTTAGAAATGAACTGGTTCAAAAGGATTCCAAGGTTGAATCTATAACTATTCATTTGAGCATTAGATTATGGGATTAAATATGTGAAGCAAGCGGTGATATTACCAATCTAATGTTACAAATTTGTGGATGCTAAGTCATATTTTTTATTGTTTTGCTTGTCTGTTCTAAGTGTTTTGATTTGTGATACGAGAAACAAAGTGAAAATATCAATGTTCAACAAAGTTTCTAGGATAGGGGAATGAGTTTTGGAGATCGCAAATGTTTTCTTGAAATTTTTAGGCACATTCTTATGCATTGGCCACTCAAGCACTGCTTTTATTTTTGCTAGATCAACTGCAATCCCATCAGCTGAAATCACATGATCCAAATACTGCACTTCCTTCTGAAAGAAGGTACACTTTGAGAGTTTCCTGTACAACTTATGCTCTCTTAAGCATTGGAGAACAATCTCTAAATAGTGAAGATGTTCCTCTTCATTCTTGGAGTAGATTAAAATATCATCCAAGAAGACCAACACAAACCTATCCAAGCAGTCTCTGACTACATTATTTATGAGGTTCACGATGCTACAGGTGCATTCGTGAGTCCAAAAGGTAGGACCGTGAACTCGTAATGATTGTACTTAGTCCTGAAAGCTGTTTTGAAAATGTCTTCATCCTTGATCCTCAGTTGATGATAACTTGATCGTAGATCAGTCTTCGAAAAAACTGCCACTCCTTGCATCTGATCAAATAGATCATTGATATGTGGCAACAGATATTTATTCTTTATCGTTGCTTTGTTAAGCAATTGATAGTCAATACATAAGTGCAGTGTACCATCTTTCTTCTTCACGAAGATCACTGGCGCTCCCTAGGGTGAAACACTAGGTCTTATCAGTCCCTTGGACAACAATTCCTCCAATTGAGCCTTTAGCTCCATTAATTTTGTCGTGGTCATCCTATATGGCACTTTTGATATAGGCTCCGACCCTGGAACTATGTCAATGGAGAAATCAAACACTCTCTTTGGAGGCAATCCAAGTAATTCATCTGTAAATACATCTGCAAATTTCTTTAGGATAGGGTATTTCTCCATATCCGACTTTCCCGATTCCACCACCTCGCCATCTTTGGCTTCTTGGAGGTCTCGAGGTCCATAATATACTACATCATCTTGAGAAATGAACTCTTTGCATTCCTCAAGTTTCTCCATTTTCATCGCGAAGAGTTGACAACCTTTCTTTTTCGCTCTATGCATTTGTACGATGGAAATCTGCTGTAACTTAACTTCTCTAGTCATTCCTTGCAATGACACCCAGTTTCCAGGATCATCTAAGCTTTCTACTGTTTTTGCATGACAATCTACTTTTGCCCTATGTTTCCACGGCCAATTTCATCCCTAAGATGACATCATATGAACCTAAGGGGGATACATACAAATTCACTTCCGTAGAGAAACTCGGAAGTTCAACCCTTGCTTCGAATAAACATTGATCCACCATAGCTCTTGTCTGGTTTGCGTACTCAACAATCCAAGACTTTTCCATATAACCAACCTTTCTAGAAATTTGACTAGCTATACTAGGAGAAACAAATTTTTTTGTAGCACTGGTATCAATTAAAATTGAGATGGTTGTACCAAACAAAGTACTTGGAATTTCCATTGGAGTAATCTGGTACTCCGCTTGCCGGTTGTCTAATGCTGCATGAATCCTTTGCTGGAATGCAGCCCGTTGAGGAGGAAGAGGGTTCCCATGTGGTTGTGACCCTAGTGGTTTGTTGGGACACTAGTTTGCAAAGTGATCACCACACGTAAAACATCCTTTCAATGGTCCCTTGCTTTTCATAGGCCTTCCAAAATTGCCTTTATTCCCACCAACATTGTTGTTGTTGTAGTAGTTGTTGTTACCCCTACAATCCCTTCTTGGTTCATTCCAATTATTATGGAGTCCCTTGTCCCCTTGCCTTTGAAATCCTTGCCCTTCACTAGGCTTCTTCGAAGTTTGCTTGGCTTGTGGCCAATTGAACTTCTTTCGATTTTTTTCACGGTAGTTTGAGATAGATTTAAGCCTTTGCTCTTCCTTAATGGCTTTCTCATATGCTAGGTCCATGGTAACAGGGCCATGTACATATACCTCTCCACCTATTTGGTTATTGAGGCCCATGATGAACTTCCTTATGTCAAGGTGGGGTTGGAGTTCACAATCTAGCGTGTAGGAATAAAGCGTTTGGAGCAAAGCTTGTTTGGAAGATGTATGTAAATCCAAAAGCTAAATGGTGTAGAATTTTGTAAGCAAAGTATTTGGATAACCAGGATCCTTGAATAATTCTTACCATTTCTAACCCCCCAAAAGGATCAGCTATGTGGAATTTTCTGATATCATGTAGAAAACTAATCACTACAATACATCTCATGGGAGGTAAACAATGGAGAGAATATTAAACTTTGGAGTGACTCTTGGAATGGGAATCCTCCTTTGCAAAATAATCCTGACCTATCTCATGCAATGGAAATTTTAAAGCAATCATGGGGGGAAATTTTTCTAGATTATGTGTAGTCAGTGGAAACCTTGTTAGGAAAAGTGATTTGGAAAAGCATTTCAGATCCTTCTCTCTCTTCATAACAGTGTAATGGGCTACAAGAAGTATTGAATCAACGTGTGGTTTTTCTCTCCTCAAAACCGGATAGGCTTGTATGGGCAGCATCGAGTGATGACAATTATATAGTTAAACAAGGATATAAGGCTTTATGTCAGAAACTAGGTCAACTTGCTCCTCAAAGGGCATATTCTTTCTGTTGGGATAGCAAAACTTTACCAAAGGCAGGGAGTTTTGCTTGGTTGGCATTAAGGAAGAGAATTCTAACAAGTGACCATCTGTCAAAGTTAAAAATAGCAGAACCTTTTAAGTGCCCATTGTGCAATGAGGAGCAAGAAGAGGTAGATCACTTGTTTGTCAAATGTAGCTTTGCACAACAATGTTGGACTTTTGTCTTGAACAAACTTAATTTTCATACCCCTTTGCCAAACTCTTTATGGGATTGGTTTCAAAGCTGGCCAGTTCTATTCAAATCTTCCTTTTTTGTGTGTATTTGGCAAGTGCTACCATCTCTAGTAATATGGAATTTATGGTGGGAGCATAATTTACGCATTTTCAGAAAATTAGCATCATCGGTTGAGATAGTAACTGGAAAAATTGAAAAGGAAGTCTCGGAGTTTGTCAATTCAAGTGTTCAAAAGCATAAGGGTCTAAATTTAGTTTTTACAAGTTGGGATGGTTTGATTCTAAATAACTGGAAGAGTTTAAAGTTGCCATTTCCAGGCAGCCTTCTACAATCAAAAGAAGTGAAAACTGATATGAAACATGTTAAATGGAAGGCCCCTCAAGATGGTTTCATAAAATTGAATTTTGATGGGGCTTTGAGAGGAAACCTGGGGGAATTAGGAGTAGGGGTTTGTTTAAGAGATTCAAGGGGAAAGGTAATTGCAATCTGTTCAAATCTTCTTTCAAAAGGGTCGAACAATCTTGCAGAATCTAAAGCGTTATTGATAGGCTTGGAAATTGCATTGAAGCTTGGCATTACAAGATTGCATATTGAGGGTGATTCTTTGGTGATTATTAATGCTTGCAAAGTAAAAAGCATTCAAAACTAGAATTTGCAATATGTTCTTGAAAGAGCTTGGGTTTTGATGGAGAATTTTCAAAATTATCAGATCACTCATATATATCGAGTAGGCAACAAATTAGCAGATTGCTTGGCAAATATGGGGTGCAATAACCAAGAAGTTTATTTAGCTGAAGATATTAGTCATATTCAAGATTATCCTCATCTAGAGGAAATTGCACAACATGATATATTAAATCTTGTTTAGGCTATAGGCACAAATGAAGTTCTTGAGAAATCTGCATATTTGTCTCGTACCAATAAAGAAGGGGAGTGCAATAGTAACCATGATCAGTTAGCAAGGTATATTTATTATATAATGATTGTAAGTAAGCCCCATCGTGCATAAATAGGACTTACAAACCATGTCAAATTTGCCGTCGGTTTTTTTGCTAACATGTGTTGTTTGCAGGTACTATCTTAATTATGATAAGACAAGGGTTCGTTTCACCATTCTTCAAGCGAGGGAGTAGAATTGATTTTGCAGAAAGGGATTTCTGGCACGAACAACCTTCAACCAAGAAGCATGCCAAATCTGGAGGCCGTAGATTTCAGGGTTCTAGTAATAATGTTGGTGATAAAAGTTTTCATTAAAATTTATGTGGTCGAATGGGGGATTTTTTATTTAAGCCACATTGCCCTCCAATATTCATTTGTCACATTATCTGCTGGGCGAGACGGAGAGGAAACTTCTGGAAGCAAATTGGTAGAGGTTGTAGCGGGTCTGGCTACAAGCATCAGTGTTCGAGCTACAATGGTCTACTAGCCATGGAATCTTCAAGTGTGGTTGAAATCGCAGAAGTGGGAGAGGCCATTCGAGGGTTACTTGGCACGGGAAGAATTAGCAGTATTGTTCAAGCTAAATTGCCCAAGGGTTGAGGATTCTTTGCGCTCAATCATCGGATTCCATGTTATCACCTCCAAAGCAAGGAGAATTATTTAGCTGTCTCAGGTGTTGTCAATTTTCCTTTCAAATTTAATGGATTTTTGTCAATCATTAGGGGATGTTGAGAAAATAGCAGGGAAATTTGTGAAAGAACAATTTCTGCAAAAAGATGCTTTGCAATTGGTTGTGCAAAATTACAATCTTTTTGAGGGAAAAGGGTACATAGGGGGGCTTTTTCCTTGGAAATTTCTCACACAACGCCAAGGTTTTCAAGAAATATATGATGGGGTTAAGCTGGCTTTTGAATATGATAATGAAAATATCTTTTTGAAAGCTTTGAACAAATATTCTCAATTTATTTGTCCAAATATGGAGGCGGGGTTTAAACAGAAATTCTTCTCCATTTCTTTCCTCCGTTTGCATGATTGTGTGTTGCTCATGGCAAACTAGGTTTTCTTTGTGCCGGGTTCCCATTCATCTCCAAATGTAAAGGATCATGGCAATCGTGTGTCTGGGCGTAAGAGTAAGGTGCAAGATTTGGCCGCAGAGTGGGAAGAAGAACAAGCTGACTGCGAGGAAAGCCAGGGTGAAGATTATGTGGTGCGGATGGAAGAAGACTAGTTTTTGAACAAAGTTAAGTTTTTGTTGATACATTTGGGTGTAGCTATGTCTAGGCTTTTAGTTTTGCTAATGTAATTCCGGAATGGAAGGATTATAAAATGTATAAGCTAGTTAATCTGTTTTCAGCGACACAAACGTCTGTATTTGGGCAGGGGTTAGTTAGATTTTTGTTTCTACAAGAAGACATTCAAAAAGTTAATCTGCTGAGCAGAGTTTTGGTTTGCCAAGATATAGTTTTATGTTATATTAGTATGTACATATTTTATATAATTAATATATTATAGGCATATCTTGCCTTTTATCCAAAAAAAAAAGAAAGAAAACTTATGTGAAACCACTCATCCTTTTGGTGCATGGGTACGTACCTCAGGAGACAAGTGAATTTCTCCCAATATTCGTTCACTGAGGAATCTCCTTGCTTTAGGTTCTAAAAGTCAGTGAGTTTTTGATTGTAGAATAATTGAGGTAACCACTGTTTCCGGAAAATCTCCACAAATTCTCTCCAAGTAAGCGTTAAGGAATTGAGCGCAAGCTTCATCTTTTTATTCATCCACTAGTTGGATGCTTCTCCAACCAACTGAAAAGCTCCCCAAATGACTTTAGTGACCTCAGAGTAATTCTTGATTTCAAAATACTTTTCCATCTCTGTGAGCCATGCCTCAGCCGCATCCCCACTAGTACTACCTTCAAACTTTGGAGGTGCGATGTTTCTCATATATCGAGATAGCTCACTTGCCAGTCGTTTCTTTTTGGTTTCTCCCGACCTAGACTATGATTCATCATCTTCATGTTCACTCGATTGAGTATTATCATGGTAATTTTCCCCTTCTTCATTGTTAGGAACTTCTTGTTCCTCCCTATTAGCTCCTCTTACCTCCTGCTCGAGGTTCCCAATTCTTTCTCTTGTTTCATCCATCATGGCCAAAATATGATCCAATTTAGCTTCGGCATTTTCTGCACTTTGGCCTACTTCTGCACTTCCCCTAAGGTTAGTTCTTGTTCTAACCATTTTTCACAAGGAAAGTTACACCTGGAGGTTTCATTTTTAATAGATCCTAAGAAAGTCTACTTAACGTTCTAAAAACGTTACAAAAGAACAAGCATTCACACATAAAAAAATTCATAAAAGAACTCATACACAAGCTTTTTCCAAAACATGATTTTCATTAAGATCAAAAAGGATTTCAATATCCTTGTATTTACATGGAATGACTATTCAAATATTCTAAGGGAGAGTATCCCTCGGATTCACTCTACGATACATAACTAAGTGGGGCATACCCTTCAGATTTTTGTTCACATACATCGTCAAAAGGGAAATAACCCTCAGACCTATCCTCAAATACATAGTTTCGGGGAACATATTCCTCCGATTTGCCACTTGAGGCTATTACAATAACTTTCGACATTGTAAGAACACGAGGGTCCCTAAAGATCATGGTAGGACTACCACTACATTTCGAGGTCATATCCCTGGAAAGTGGTAAAGAGTTCGACTTGGCCTGAGAGACAGGAGGTACAAAGTTGATAGCCTCACACATCCTTTTTATCTCTTGATTGATTCGTGTTAGGGCATGATTGAAGTTCTTAGTGTTACTCAGCCAAACGGTGTTGTCGTAATTGGTCCCCTCTATGATTTGAACAATGGCTTCCTTTTCCTTCTTGGCCCTTAGGTAGCACTCATTACCAATTATTGACTTCCTTGCAGTCATTTTGAGATGCACCATCTTGGCACAAGAATTCCAAACATTAGACTCATATAATGTTGGATGGAAACATAGCGAGCACATAGGTTCCAGAGTTGAACCTGGTTCCAGAGTTGAACCTGGTTGCTCTGATACCACATGTAACATGCCCATTGTTCTACCCAATAATTTTTACTATGTTTTACCCACAAGTGAATAGTTTAAGATACCAACATTTAGCAATAAAATTTTTCTTTTCAAATTCAACAACAATATGCACATTTGAAATAAACTCATTTCACACTTTCCCGTTGCATTACAAAGAAACATTACAAATTTCCAAGTAATGAATTCCACATTACATAATTTCATGATAACATTTCCCATTTACAATTTCCATAGAGATGGATACATGATTACATACATAGCTTCTACGAGCTTACTGAAATAGAGATACGAATGGTTCGGATGTCCTTCCTCAAATCTTGGCTGCCAACTTCATGAGGGAGAGCGTCACTTAAGCGCTTTTCTGCCAACCACGGACTTACTGCGGTCCTCCGCACATCTACCTAACATATTCCACATTTCACATTTCATGCTACATACGTATAGTATTGACAAACTACATATAGTTTAAATAGAAACACAATCATATTCTTTCCAATATAGAATATATAAGAATAATCCAAATAAAAAAGTTTCACCAAAACAAGATTCAACCAAGAAACATGCAAACTTATCCAAAGTAAGAAATAAACCAGGTTCATAAAAGCAACTTAACACATATTTAAATCAATCCTTTCCTAACAAGGCATTCATAAACAAATAACCTTTCAATCATAAATAATAAAGGAATAGAAATCAGCATGCCTGTATTAAAAGCTTCAACTGATATTACTTCCTCCCTAGCTCAACTTCCACAGGCCCGCTTGTTACTCCTAAGTTCAGCCTAACTTCAACCTCTAACCTCTTACCAATTCTCTCAACAATTGCAAAATCACAAAATAACTCTCTATCTCACAAAGGTTCTCAAAAATACTCTTGCACAGAAAATACAGCAGAATAACAATGAAGAAATTCGAATGAAAAGTGTGTAACAAATGGTAGAGAGAGCACCTCTATATTTACTAAAATTTGAGCATCTTAATGCTACCAACAAGCTAACAAATCTGCCACCTTCCTATTCCAAATGCATCTACTCAGCTCAAAAGGTGAGAGGTGGCTGCTAAAAACACTGGTTTGCAACACATACACAGTCCAACTTCTTAGTTAAGAATGAGTCGCCCCATATCATGGTGACAACAATGATTTATTCTCAGAAATGCAAGCTATAGGTTTCCGTTTTGCAATATAACTCGACTATCTTAGCCACCTCGAGCTTGAGACTAAGTCTCATGTTTCCTCAAAGCTATGTGTTGGTTTAAAGCACAACCTTTAGATTTCTTTCAGTTTGCAAACTCTACAAAATATGGTGCCACATTTCACATTTGCATGCCTTATTCCATGCATAGGTTTATGACCAAGTTTGCAACGTATGAAACATCCTTTACTTATACTTTAAGCGCTGTTCAAAATGCATTTGACTTAGTCTCTCATGCGCTTCATGCGCGTGGCCTCTATCTTAGACGTTTCACTTCATATGACAGTGCTTTATATATGCGCTTTACTTTATTTCAAAACATTTTATGAATACTTAACATAATATGATATATATATATGTGTGTGTGTGATTTAAGTGTATGTATATATGTTTACATTAATGTAATCATATACATTATTTTAATATCCATACTTAAACACATATTCGTATATTGATTGATCAATGTATATATTAGTGTCTTCATCTGCAGTGCTCCATCCCACTTCCTGACAAGCCTTTTATGCCTTGCATTGAGCCCGGATCGGTCTGAGTGGAGCAATGGTGCGTGTGATGAGAGGAGCGATTATGGGTTCTGATGTCAGCTTTCTCCCATCGATTCGTAACCACGAGCCCTACTATTCTATGGGTGATCCCGGTTCCGGTGATGCAATTGAAATGGACCAAGTCGTCGTAGGGCACCCAACCCAAACTATGATTCTTTCCGATACGCCTAACCACCGCTACCTCTTGCTGATGCTAATGAGTCAATGAATCATATCATAGGCGGCCCCCCTACAATTCTATGGGTGAACTGATTTTATTTTGTAGATCCCTGGGCAAATGAACAACAGGGTGGGAATTATAAGTGTATATATATGTCGCATTCGTCCAATTGGTATTCCCACGCATATGGGTTAGCCATTCATGAGCATGCATAGATACGTCTACCTACGTATACTCATGCATGTATTTACTCACATGTATGAGTTATTGTAGACACATACATATATACATTCTATGTATATATTTCATCGATTAATATATAAATATGAACACAAAAGGAAGAACTTCCACTCGACATAAAGATTTAATAACATTTTCCCAATCAAGAACATTCAAAGACTAAAACCATAAATCAATACAAAGCATTCCCAGACCAAAATTGAAGATTACTTACCAATTCCCCGAACTAACTTGACTCAAGTTAGACCAACTAGGATGTGAGTGTGTGTATGCTCAGTTAGGCTCATTATGGGTTACCAGACCAAGTTCTTCTCCTGAGTGATACTCCCCCTCTTTTTCGAAGGCTTGAATCTGTTCGTGTATCCAACTTAGTACATCACAACAGTAGTTAGCCGATAACAATACATTCATATGCATCATATATTTTATCTTCAAAACATTAAAAACATCATATTGAATTGCACATTCATTCACCACATTTTCAAGATACATATACAAAACACAATCATCATATTTAAAGCATTTTAACCTAACAAGGTAATAGTAAATAGGTAATAACACAACGGGGTGTAACACTCCTAGATGGCGACTTCATCCGAAAGGTGGCATATTTTGGGCTAGCAAAGTTGGTAAGTAGAGAGTTCAATTGTGTGCTTGGCTCTTGAGTGGATCTCTAGCCTTCCTATCATTCCCAATGTAGATGTCTACAGTTTTGGTATGACGTTGAAAATTATATCCAGTTGAAGAAATTTGGACTTGAAGGTGGAGGAGAGTAGGTTATACTTTCGTACCTAGACTTCATGTTAAATTTAGAGAGGAAACATAATAGGCGTTGTGGATGGAAGGATAGTGAACGAGGTGGACATCGAAGAAGTTAGAATAGCTATTGTGGTGGGTAGGTTGTGCATTCAAGATGATGAGTAGAAGGCTGAGCATTGGTCCATTAAAATTTCTTTGGACACTCAAGTTCTCTCATCGCTATAGGTTTATATAAGGCATGCAAGTATTGGAAGTACCACAATAAGATTTGGCCATTTGTCTTGTATCCACTACTATTTTAAAGATAAATGAAAAAAATCTCTATTTAATTCCATGAGGAGGAATAAACCCATTCTAGAGTTGCGAGCTGACTAGTTGGGCAACTCTACAATGTGAATGATCCCTTGTGATGACTATCGACGACTAGTCATCCTTACCTTTATCAATAAGAATGAGCCCCCCCATGTATAGAACTCATTGTAAAATGAAAAAACAAGTTATATATTCCATTGGATAGGGACACATATAGTGGGGAGTTAATGGAAGAGGAATGAGAGCCAATATTTGATGCAAAGAGAGGAGTTTGATCGTATAAATATACTATGCCCAAATTCATTTCTTTAAAATTTTGGCTTTCTTTTCACTTTAATGTCTCCACCTTTCACTTTTGAATGAATAAAATCTAAGCAAAAATTTAGTCCACGCCTCTACTTTGTATACAAGCACGCCACCAACATTTAGAATAAAATGAAATAAATCACCTTTAAGAAGTCTTATGTTCTTCATGCAAATGCATATGTTATCTTTAAATTTCTTAGTTTATAATTTATATTTCACGTAACTTATTGGTTTATAAGATCTTTGAAACAACTAAATATTGTATTTGATTCTATTGTAAGCCTTCTAATAGGTAGATTGTAAATATATACATTGAACAATTTTGAGAAAAAGGAAAACATGCCCAACACACAAAAGCATTGACCACATCATATCACTGGGGCCTCTATTTGCATCTATACTTCACAATCTAATTTTTAGGTACTTAAGGGAATCCTAAAAAGCAATTTGTAAATCCATAATGAGATATTAGACTACATAATGTTTTTGAAATTAAAAAGCGGCAAATAAGGGTGCCGTCCCTTTAGAACAAGGCCCTACGGGCCAACAACAAGACAACGAGAAGAGCAACAAAACAAGCGTGCTAACCCTTAGAACAAGGCCCTACGGGTCATCAACAACAGAGGAACACCGCAACAAAACAAGAGTGCGGTCCCAAAAGAACAAGGCCCTACGGGCCATTAACAACAGAAACACAACAGAAACCAAGGACTCAAAACAGTCCAAGCCAAAAGCAGATTTACAATCCATTCCTGGCACGCAACCAGGAGCCACTGAATACATAAAACCAACACCTTGCTAAAGCAGGACAGTAACGAACCTTCAATCAGAAGGCCACAAACCATCTGCAATAGCAGACTTGCAGCAGATCTTCCACTCAAAGACAAACTAGAGCCAAGCATATTCTCAACCGCAGAGGGGTAAGAATAACCAATTGTAGCAGAGGAACGCTCTTCCAAAAGCATCAACCACCCAGACCGCCACCCCCAAACCACCTCAATAGGCTGGGGCTCCCCTCTATAGGAGAGGAAAAAGCGCCGACCAAGACTACCAACAACAACTCCCTCCAAAGCAAGCACAATCCACCTCAATAGGAACTAACAAAGGAGAGAAGTGCCTCCCATTAGGCCTACAATCACCAACTCCACCTCAATAGGAGCAATATTCACCTCAATAGAACACCGCAATTGTAGAAACAGGTAGCAAGCAAGAACATCAGTAGTACAGGCCCACAACTCCTCCCAAGGCATCAAGTGGAAGAAACAAAAGGAAGCACAAAAATATTCACCCTGCCCACCGCATAACCAACCCAAAACACCATATGACCATCAACATCATCAGTAGCTGAAGCACCATCCATCTCTAGGGGCACCCAACAAACCAGAGGACAGAGCCCCCTCCCTTTATCAAACAAAAGCACCACCACAACCCAGGAGAAACCCAATAAGGCCACCCTGTCACTAGCCCCAAACAGGGGCTCTAGCAACAACTCCAAAAGAACTTCACCAAAGTTCCCCCAACAAGATTCAAGCAATGGAGCAAAACAGACCCCCACCAGCAGCAACAAACCACCACCAAGACCCCCACACCGAGAGGGCCAATCACCGTGAGGCGCCAACAAGTGCAACAGAGCACAAGCTAAACCACCAAAGAAAGGATGAGGGATAAAATGTCGACAGGAGGAAACAAGCACCCCCGTATACAGCCACCAAGTACAAAAGACGAACACAGCCTCTTTAGCCTCCAGCTCAAGGCGATGAAACAGGCTCACGAGAGAGCCACAAATAACCGTAGAAGGGAAGATTGCCGAAGACAGACCCACAACCACAGAACCATCAAACAAGCCCAAGACTACATAATGTTAATTTTAGGTACAATTTGGAATTTTGGGTTTATGTGATAGTTTTAGAATATGTACAATTTTTAATTTTTGGGTTTTATATACAATTTTAATTTTAGGTGCAATTTTTAGATTCTGGGTTTTATAAGTAAAATTTTAACTTATAAAACATGCTTGAATATTAGAATTCTAACATCCTTTGCTATCATATATTTGGACAATAAACAACATACAAATTTCTTTAAAGCTTGATAGTTAGACATCCTTTTGACAAACTTGATATTCTAAGTTCAAATTCATTTGATTTGACAAAATAATATTATTAAATAATTTTGAACTACTTCCTTGTTTCCTAATTATGTTGAAGGTGTTCCCTTAGTGAGAAGAGTGAGCTACTTTCTGAAATTATTGGTTTAGACTTGAGAAGGATGCAATATGATTGAATTAATCGTTGCCGCACATATCTTAGTTTCTCTGACTTTGACATTGACAAGGGGTTGAAAGCCAATAATGAAGAATTTAAATTCTTGTTTAAACATCATTGTTGGCTTGGAAGGCACTACCCTATCCCTTTGTTAATCTCTTTTGCTGCCGAAATATCCACACATGGAAAGCAAGGAGGATTCTAGCTGGTGGGGCTTTCAGTCTTGTGGCAATAGATTAAAGCGGTGCAGACAATCACAACAAACATGCATCTCAAGCATAGAGAAAGAAGGAATGTGTTACAGAAGTGAGCATAATCACCAAGCTTGGACATTGTAACCTGGTGTACATTTTTCCCATAAATTACCCATATTTTCCATCAAATTTAATTGAAACTAAAGCTCGGCATAATAACTATCCTTAATAAACTCTTTAAAAGTCAAATCTGCTCACCAGTATTGGACACCTTTTTTAATAACCCAAAAATGCCTAATTTTTCTTTCACAAATGGTTTCAAATGACTTGCCTATTTTCCTAAGCATTTTTCCCTAGCATAGGCCAAAATGGTCCCATCTACAACAATGAAATATGCCGCACCACTAGTTGTATCTGTTCTAACAATATTAGTCATATGAACTCAAATTTCATGCCTAACAACCAAGGAAAGGAATGAAAGTAATATACAAGCATACATATAACTTGCCTAATGAGATTATATGTGCATGAGCAACATAGTTGAGATTCACTCTCGCCCGAGGAATAGCTTGCACTCTTATTAGTTGCAATTGTAAATTTGTATCATTGTTTTATTCATGTGTTTTGTAGTCAACCATAATAATATAAAAAATGGAGAAGACCACAGTAACTACTAACCATGAGGATGTCAGATGCGATACAAGTGATTGCAATTGCCTCAATGTTTGCTTTCATTCCATTGGCATACAAGAATATATGCAATGATCCTCATTACTTAATTTCTAGATTCCCTAAATAAATGAAAAGGCTTGCCCTACTTTAATAGCAATTATTTTATCTTGCTCAGATGCGTAGATCTTAGAAATGTAGTTCTATTGACACCTTACATCTACATGTTATAAAATTGTCATCATGCCTAGGAAGATGCAATTCTTGGATAGGATAGGTGTCAAAGGCAATTGCATTACTCAAGACTTACATAATGTAATGTCCTGGATTTTCAAAAGTAAAATTAGGCGGGAAACCGTGAAAAGTGTTTTTAAACACTATATCTGAATTTAATGATAATTAAATATTTGAATAATAATCTTTAAAAATAATATTAAATAACAAATTTAAATTATTAAAAATAATATTTAAATTTGAGGTCGACCTGTTGGAAGGTGCCTAAGTCAAAATTTGAATATTTTATCCTATGGCCGACTTCTTGAGTTGGCATCCTTAATTTAGTATTTATGTTGATCGATGGCTTGGTTGTGGATCATCGAATAAAGACAGGAGATAGTGACCGCGTAGCGTGTTGGATCAGGTAGGACATAGTTGCTACTTGATATTTCTTGCCTTTGTTCACCCACCGTTCATTCAGCTCTAATCCACCATTTCTATATACTCGTTCGCAGGTAATTCACGGGTTTGACAGAGCGCTGGGTGTGAAGACTAATTCAGCAGAGTGAGCAATGACGATCCATCTTGAAGAATCCATTTCTCTTGCTCGACACTGAAGGAGTTCGCGTCATCGCACGAAGGGTTATTACGGGGCTCCAATTCACGAGATCCTTTATTCCCATCAACAAATCACATCCCAAGTTGTCATTTTTAGGAGCGCTCACAGGATCTCAATCTTGTCGTGTATATCTGTGCATTCATGCCGTGACGATTCTGTAGAGCTGACACTTCATTCTGCAGAGCTGTGTGCCATCTTTCGATCACACTTTGAATGCTCATGATGTGGCCGATCCTATTCGAGTAATGCAATCCTAGGAGAGCATTTGGCGTCTTGAATCTCTGATGGCCGTCTCTCTCAAATTTGCATCGCTGTATGCTCATGATTTTCTGTAGCAGGATCTCGTGATTACCTGTTTTGTGTGTTTGATCTCAGTGTTTTGGCACCACTGAATTCTATCCTGTTTGATCATCACAGTGGTATCAGAGCTTGGATTCTGCCAGCCTATGGACGATCATTGATTTATGCAACTGAGTCAAAGAGATTTGAGGGTTATTGAGAGAGAGAGGAAAAAACTTGAAGCATCCACTCAGGACAGCGACAGGGGAATAGGAGGTAGAGGTAAGAAGAAGATGGAGGAGCAGAATAGTGAATTCAAAGCCTTCATGGAGAAACAGGATCAGGTGAACCAGACGTTGCTACAAATGATGCAGACCCTCACCACTACCATAAACAACAAATCTAGGCCCAATAATGTTGATGAAGGCAATCTGGAGCAATCTGGAGGGGGAGATCATAATAGGACTTCAAAAGGATCTACTCACAGACCCTCTCAACCCAAGTTCTTGCCTAGGATAGAGGCACCTCATGAAGAAGATCAACTTAACTTTAGCAGCATTGTACAGGATTACATGAAATTGGATGCTGAAGCTCAAGCAACAATTCCCTTTGATCAGTTCCATAGTGCTAGAAAAGGATTTGGAAGTGACGGGAGACAACGTCTACAACGAGTGAATAAAGATCTTCAACACAAAGTCAGCAAGCTTTCACTCTCTATATTTGATGGTTTAGGAAAGGTGACTGCACATGCATGGGTACAAAAACTGGATACATATTTCTCTCTCAGCCCCATGACCGAAGATGAATCTATCAAATTTGCCATCTTACACTTGGAAAGGTTAGCTCACGAATGGTGGCACCATGGTATTGTGACTCAAGGGTTTGGACTTGTGACTACATATGCAGATTTCACACAAAAACTGATGGAAAGATTCAATAGGAAGGATCCAGAAGTGTACTTCCAAGAGTTAACAAGGTTGAAGCAGCTGGGTACCATGGATGAGTATGTCTTAGAATTCCAAAGGCTAGCAATCATGGTTCCAAATGTTTCAAATATAAGACTTCTGTTCTTTTTTATTGAGGGGTCTATCTAACTCTTTTCAAGGTTTGGTAAGGGCTTTTGAACTAGCAACATTGGAAGAAGCCATTCGAAGGGCCTTAAGCCTTGAGGACTCTACCAAGAAGAATAAACTTGTGATCAAGGGCACTCCAATAGGGCAGCAAAGAAAGCCTTTTCCTAGAGCAACACCACCACCTAAGGGTTTCCCTCCAAGGCCAAATGGAACAAACATGTCTAGGAATGAGCTTCATCGGAGGGGTTTGTGCTATCATTGCAGGGAACCATGGAATGAACGCCACAGTTGTCTAGGGAAAGGACAAATCCACTACATTGAGGTAGTCTCTGATGATGAAGCAGAAACAGAAGAAGGCGGAAATGAGGAAGCCACTAGTGAGAAGGGACCAGAAATTGTTGTAGAAGGAGAACCCATGGGGGGCACTCTTGCAACACTTTTAGGAGCACCCCGATACCATTCTCTTTGTGTTAGAGGGGTTGTTCAAGGGCAGAGAGTGACAATTCTGATAGACAACAAAGCCACTCATAATTTCATTGACAAAAGGACCGTAGCCAAGTTGCGCTTGAAGGCAGAAGAATTTGAAGGGTTTGATGTTTTAGTTGCAGGTAGTAACACCCTCTCTTGCACTAGTCGGATTCAACAGATGGAGTTGATCCTAGGGGGATACAAAATGAGAGACGATTTCTATGTTGTAGAGATCGGTGATACAAACATGGTCTTAGGAGTACAATGGCTACACTCACTAGGGGAGTACACCACCAATTACCAAACCATGGAGCTGAAGTTCAAGCATGAAGGGAAAGAGATTGTCCTTCGAGGCCTTTCTAGGAATGGTCCAATGGTGGTTTCAGCCAAAAGAATGGAGCGTTCTTTTCGAAGGGATGAAGTGGCTTGGGCAGCTGAATGTTTGATCATAGACACTTGTCCTCCAAAGGAAGGAAGAACCTACCCCATCAACATTCAGGCTATCTTGGACAAGAAATGCAAGGTATTTCAAGAGATTTCTGCTGGGTTGCCACCTGATAGAGGTTTGCAGCATGTGATTGAGCTCGAGGAGGGAGCCAAACCCGTCATCACCACCCCGTACCAGCATCCTAGAATGTACAAGGAATTGTTGGACATGGGACACATCTGTCCAAGCTCTAGCCCCTTTGCTTCATCTATGGTTTTGGTCAAGAAGAAGGATTGGACATTGAGGATGTGCATTGATTATAGAGCACTCAACAAGAAGACAATCAAGAATCACTATCCTATTCCTAGGATTGATGAATTGATAGATGAGCTCCATGGTGCAATATACTTCTCCAAGATTGACTTACGTTCGAGGTATCATCAAATCAGAGTAAGGGAGGAGGACGTGCATAAGACAACCTTTAGGTGTCACTACGGGCACTATGAGTTCTTAGTCATGCGATTTGGCTGTTTTCTCAATGTCCTGCTTGCTCACACGAATCTGATGATACCTCGATCTCAAGTCTATTTTTGAAAAACAACGGGCACCATGTAGCTCATCTATCAGCTCATCAATTTGGGGAATAGGAAACCTATTTTTGATTGTCCTTTTATTCAACAATCTGTAATCAATGCACATCTGCAAGGTACCATCCTTTTTCTTCACTAACGAAAAGGATGAGGCAAATGGTGACTTACTAGGCCTGATATGACCCATAGCGAGCAGCTCCTTAATAGTTTTTTCTATTTCATCCTTAAGTCGCTTAGGATGCCTGTAAGGTGTGACAATCACGGGCTTAGCGCCCTCCTCCAACTCAATGATGTGCTCAATACCACGGTCTGGTGGTCTACTAGGTGGAATCTCAGTGAACACCTTAGCATATTTAATCCTCAACTCCTGTATGTTTGGATGATAAACTGCGGTTTTCTGCTCCTCTTGTGATGGCATCAACATACACTCAACTGCCCACTCAATCATGTCGTGTCGCATGAGTCTCTCCATTCTACTGAGAGATATCATTCTGAAATTGCTATCTCAAATGGCTTTCAACACATGATTCCTCCCGTCCACCTTAAATCTCATCTCCATGTCATGAAGGTTAAGGGTAAACTCTCCAATGTCATGAAGCCATTTCATCCCTAGAACCATATCAGTGTCTCCCATATTCACCACATAGAAATCTGCCTTAAAGTCATAATTATTTAATCGCATAGGAAGATCTGAAATCATCCTATCACACTTGAGAGTGTAGCCATCCGCGACCTTCACTCTTATGCCCTCAAATTCTCCAATCTGAATTCCACGCCTCTCAACCAGCCTAGCATCA
This sequence comes from Sequoia sempervirens, assembly GCA_007258455.2. Taxonomy (NCBI): domain Eukaryota; kingdom Viridiplantae; phylum Streptophyta; class Pinopsida; order Cupressales; family Cupressaceae; genus Sequoia; species Sequoia sempervirens. The sequence continues at coordinate 6,621,117 of VDFB02000012.1, read as the reverse complement.
ATAAAATTATGCGTGGCACTTGTATGCAACAAAGTAATGATCTTTTTCCTAGCTAAGACCCCTCGCATTCTGAAAGAGCCCTCCCGCTGTATGCTAGTGAGACGTGCTTCTTGAAGCTTTACTTCCTCCATTTCAGCTTCATTTTCAACATCATTTTCAGATTTTTCCTACTCGGATTCCTCATGCTCAGTGTGCTGGTCTAATTTTTCAGATTCAAAGTCCTCATAGAATGCCCACATTATTCGGTTAGCTTTGGCCTTAGGCCTCAAAGGACAGTCGTGATTTGCATCATAGGGTCCTTTGCAATAGAAACACAACTTCTTCTTACGCAAGTCATCGATGGTTTCTTTGTCTAATGGGGTTGCTAAATTCCCTTTAGAATATGATTTCTCATTCTTCTTAGAGAATGATTTGCCGTCCTTGTATGAAGAGGATGCTTTAGATGAGAACTAGCTTTGTGGGGCTGCAATTTCCATGCTTCTCGCTTTTCTCATAGCCTCCTGTAAGGTCGGGGGATCAAAAGCTTTGATCCAACCTCTCAATGGTTCCAAAAGACCTTCAATAAATAACACCACCAATCTTCTTTCGGATATGTTGGGAACCATAATTGACAACCGCTGAAAATCACCTATATATCCCTCCAAACTCCCAACTTGCTTGAGTTGAGCTAGGTCTCTGAAATAGGTTTCCGGATCTTTCCTATCAAAGCGTTCAATCAACCTTTCAACGAACTCCTAGTAAGAGGTGATGCGGTTATGCTGCAACGTGACCACCCTGTGATACCACCAATCATGAGCTACTCCCTCAAAGTGTAAGGTGGCATACTTAATTGCATCCACCTCTGCCCTAGGTCGAAGTGTCAAGAACGTATCTAGTTTGTGAACCCATGCCTGAGCTGTGGTCTTATCACTACCATCAAATGTAGGCAATGTGAGTTTGCTAGTGGCATCTTTCAGGTCTCTGTTTTGATTCCGAGGCCTCCTCTCTTGCCTTGATTTGTAATGCTCTCTCCTCTGACTTACGAATTTGTCAAAGCTCATGCGTTCCCTAACCTGTGGTGTTAACAATTCCCATTCGTCATTCGCTGCCATGAGAGTATCTGCAAATATTTCCTCTCCCTCTTCTTCTGCATTGCCCTCTTCTGATTCATCTCTCAAAAAGGTAGGACGTGTAGGCCTATCTACAGTTCGTGAAGGAGCACGATGTGCCCTAGGTGTCCCAGCCACACTCCTGTTATCCTCTGCAACCCTGTTCTGTTGTATCTGTGGGACAAACTGCTGCATTGTTGCTGTAAAACCTTCGAAAGCTCGAGTCATCCGCTCAAAGAGCTCCCTACCATCTCTATCCCCATTGTGTTCCACATTTCTTCTTTCATTTCTCGGTGGACCTTATTCTTCCCTATCACCCATTTCTGCTATTGGTATATCTTCAAATGGGTTATCCTCTTGCCAATTGTCCACTTGCTCCGCCCTTCTGCGAGTGTAGTACCTATTATGACCTCTCATGTGAAACTTTAACCCTTGAGGATGGCAGGATCAAGGCTCTGATACCACTGTAGTGTTCCACCCCTCTGCTGATTTGTTTTCACTGAGTTCTGTAGGTCTGATTTTTGTTTTTGGTTTTGTTTTAATTTCTTCCTTCTTGTTTTTGAGTTTGTTTGCCAATAATGCTAAAAAGTACCAACAAGCATATACATGCAATGGAAACTTCAAATAAACTAAACTACTAAAACAAACTTGAGTACATTGCTCAACTTAGTGGCCAAATATGATTTCTTCATTACATAATAAGATGCATACAACAGATAACTTACAGCAGATTTAAAACTACATATATCTTATACCATATTTTTATTTACAACCATACAGCACTGTGAATAGTGATTTGCTACAGTAACAAACCCCAATAAATTGCTCACACCAACTGAAATACTAATTTCTCCACACTAAATCCGGTATGGGAGGCCTCCTAGGACTAGGGCACCCCTTTTTGGAGTGATAGCAGCCTCTTACGAGAGGCGTTTTCTTTCTTTTTGCTGATGAAACCCTCAAGAGAGGGATGGCTGGCTGTAGCTTCACAAATCAGTCCAAAAATGCTTCAAAATGCAAGCAGCCCTTAGCAAAACAATGTTGAAGACGATGGCTGCCAACCCCACTCATAAATCAGCTCAAAAACTTTGCCAATCAGCTCTTAAAGTTACCAAATGTGCATTCAACTTCAACCCAACAACCTTAAGGTGGTGTTTCACACCCTCAAGCAGCTCAAAACGGAAAACCAAGCCCCCTCCACGCTTACCCACTGCAAGAAATCAGGAAACCCTAGCCTCCCTCTTCCTCCAAAGCCCAAACTTCACAAGTCAAAGAAGCAAAATGATCAATGCATGAAGAGGGTCAAACTTTTCCTTCTAGTTATATGTTTTTGCATTGAAATTATTATTCATTAAAGTGAGCACTATTCACTTGAGTTATAACCTTTTTCACTTTATGAATGAATAGTAACTGAAAAATATAAAGTGACCCCTTCATTTTAAAGACACATGGTCCCTAGGCCAAAGATGGTGAAATAAAAGGTGAGTATCATAAATTTAAGCACAAGTATCACACCAAACGCCATAATTCACCTTGCCACCATACTCCGGAGATCAACACTACAATTTGATGACCAAGTGACCGTCCAAGAGACCCTCTATCTAGAACCATTAGCCTATGAGGGTCGACATAATAGGCTAATCTACTGATGTACAGGTGTCTAATTAGAAGGGGACAACACAGTTTGCTGCACTTCTGTGATTATAGATTCAGATTTCTGTATTCATAAGTGGTTTTATCTTTAGCATACATGTTCATGAAAGTGCTATTGATAAGATTGACCATATTGCAGATATATAATTGTTCTTCCATTCATTCAGAATTGTCTTTACCAATTAGATGATGCTTAGCCATTACTTGATTGTTAATGATTGTTGTCATGATTACAAATGTCTAGATTTGATATTCTGATGAATTGCAAATGGATTTGATTGCTAAAAGATTGTCTTCTCTGTGCTTGTGAACTTATCAAGAAGGGCGAATCATGAGTAAGTTGGTTTGCCTAAAAACCCCGCCTAGGTTTCCGCCCCACAGGCCCGAGACAAGGGTTGGGTCATGGAGGGGTGGGGGTCCCACCTTAGATCCTGCCTCACAGGCCTGAGCAAGGGTTGGGCAATATTCTGCCCCACAGACCCGAGCAAGGGTTGGGCAACATTCTGCCCCATAGGCCCAAAGCAAGGGTTGGGCAATAGGAGGTGGTAGGCCTTAGGCCACTTGGACTCTATGGTTCCTCTCTCCTAATAGGACGAGTGTCTTCCGAGGTGTTGCCATGAGTGGAGTATGCAGGTACTAAGCCACTAGGCAAGAAGGATTGTGATGGACAACCTCTTGAGCTTTATATGAGGGCTTTAGGGCGGATCCACCTATGGCACTCCTCTATGGACAACCTCTTGAGATATATTGTTAATATGGTGAATACAGATTCCAATCTAGGGTTATTGCATTAGAAGGATATTCATTCGGAAAGAGGAAACCCTAAACTAAATAAACAAACGAATTCTAAGGCAAGGCTGGGTAAGGGACATTACATAATTAGCCTTCCACAACTCTTCAGCGTACCCATTGCACACCAAGGTGCAATTGCTAATTTAATGGCCGAGGGACAATGGTTAAAATAAATATATAAAATTAATATTTGAAAAGGTAATTATAGTAAATGGTAAAAAGAAATTGCAATTTATCATTTATGTAAATATTTTTTTGACAATCAAATGATTCAAAATTCTGAATACATATTTTATAATATTCAATTTCATAATTTCGCCAAGTTTGCAATACAAACGTACAAGTACAAGGGGCCCATGGCTAATCAAACTCATTGCCTGATGCTAATGCTGTGGCTTACTCATAGCTAGAACTGCTAGACTCATCTAGCTCTGCAACTGGACACCAACCGACCCTGTATATTCAGCATGATCCTCATTAATTTGTACTGGCTCCTTTGGGTCTACATCCCACCTTGCTGCTGGACGCTTTCTGTATTGATCATCTTGCGATATGAGACATAAGGCACTATCTACAGCCATGACCATCTCTACTCTCCTAGGGGTATGCCTGTTCCTCTTAACAGAGTAGATGAAGCTGTATGTAGACCAGTTCCTCTCAGCAGCAGAGAAACTAAAAAATTATGATAAGAGGCAAATGGCTTGTGTACTTATTGGTGGTAGAGGCCGATACAACTGCCACCAGTGCTATTCAGTTTTTTAAGCTGTCTGTATCTAACTTTGCTGTTGGTGATTTGAAATGAGGGTGGGCCAGCATTTTTGTAGCTGTTTTAGGGTGGGACCCCTTGGTGGGCCTCTCTTTTAGACTAGGTTCAGGGTTTATATATATGTATTTTTTGAATTCTGATTAAAAAACACATTTTTGCCTTTTTAAAATGCATGGGATGCCGTGCCGTGTTTATTTGTGTGTGCCCTGGCTATCTGGGGGCCTACAGGGTGTCCCTGGATGCATCCCTGAGGGGGGAACGTCCCCTGCACTGCAGGGATAGCCCAGGGATGGCCTCCTTTGGTGGTGGCACCCAAGGGTATGATGGGGGGATGTTTTGTCTCAATTGCACTTTCCACATCCCTTGGCATGTCTGTTTTAGCCTAGGGATGTGTCCCTAGGGAAGATTGCAAAATACCAAAATAATTTTCTTATGATCTTGCATATAACAAATAAGCAATCACTTTCAATTGAAAGATCTTGGTGCTTCACAACTCATAGGGAATGTAGATCCACATTTAATGCCATTGCATACAGAGCTTAATTGTTAGCTAAATTTTTTTTTGGGTTTCAAATCGACATATTCTTATTGATAGGAAATACACAAGTTTATAATGTGATGAGGTATTGCAGATATCCTTATTTTTAATTCATTAAAAACTATAAATTTTAACTCGGTATCTTGATATTGGTGCAGGAGAGAATGGCTATTATACAAGAAAGAAATTTTCTCGTGGAAGAGAATAATTTACACAAAAAGGAGAAGGAAGTTCTGCATAAAAGCAAGGAGCTGGCAGATGCCCAAATAAATGCTCTTGGAAGGTCATTTGAATCTGCTCAAAAAGATATAAAGGACAAAGAAAATCAGGTATCCCTGTGGCTTTGAATATTTTCTTCTTTTTTCCTGTCCTACATCCTGAGCTACTGATCTCTTTGTTTAGTAACAAAATCAATCACATGCCACAGATCCAAAATTTGAAGCACTTGTTGGAACTTGCACAAAATGAGGTCAATGTCTGCAGATCTGAAATCACATCACTTAAACTGCAGTTGGAGAGTTCTAGAGCTTCTTTGGGATGGGATAACTCTAAGGGTGAATCCTTGACAATGCTGTATGAAGATGAATTGGATGCCTGTAAGACTGAATTTCAAAGTCTGAAGTTGGAAGCTGAAAATTTGAATGAGAAAAATCCATCTGTAAAAACTGAATGTGTTGATCAGGTGACTGAGGATAAGAATGTGGAGAATTTGGAGGTGGAAATACATGAAGACAAAGCAGTTAATCCCATTACAACAGAGGTGTCTGCTTGTTCAGATGATTCAGTACAGTTAATCCTATCTAATAAAAAACCTGATAAATGTGAGGGATCACAGCTCACTGCAACAGATTCATCAATTGTCACTGTAGTCACAAAAAATGATGAAAATGCTGCCACAGGGGATGAATATTTAAATTCTGAGAATAACAATAAATTTGTTCAGACGGATTGGAATAGTAAACCTTCAACAAACATTGTAAGGATATCCATCAACATAGAAACTATTTTGAAAAGCGTTGATGAACTTATGTTTTTTGCTTCAAAATTTACTGGGATTCTCATTCATATGACTTGTAAATTGCTTACTTTACAGAGCTTAGAGACGGTTCAGGTTCTTGCAGATGCTCTGCCGAAGATTGTCCCTTATGTTCTAATAAATCACAGAGAGGTATATTTTAGAATGCTCTCCAATAATTTATTACGAGGATTTACAGGTGTGGTTGTATCATATCAACCTGTGTATGGCTGGTCATATTCTCGTTTGTTTGGCTGCAGGAACTTCTCCCTTTAATAATTTGTGCAATTGAACGCCATCCTGACAGTGGTACTCGTGATTCCTTGACACATGCTCTGTTCAACTTAATAAAACGACCTGACGAGCAGCAAAGAAGAATTATAATGGATGTGAGTATTGATTTCTTATGTCAAAGTTACAGCTTAGGTCAGAATTTGAAATCTTTGTATGGCAGGTCATTTCTCTTAATTGTTAATATCAGATGCTAATCTGGTAATTGTGCTTTCATAGGCATGCTTAGTCCTCTCAAAGAATGTCGGGGAGATCCGAACAGAAACAGAGTTACTTCCTCAGTGCTGGGAGCAGGTAATCTACCGGATGCCTTGGTCACAAGAAAATGAAAACAAAAGACATGGCAGTTAGTTGCCTGCTGACCCTAGCTAACTTTCTGATTCATTGCAGATTAGTCACAAGTATGAGGAGAGGAGATTGCTTGTTGCTCAGTCATGTGGAGAGCTTGCACAGTTTGTTCGATCTGAGATTCGCACATCTCTAATCTTGTCTATTGTACAACAATTGCTTGAGGATTCAGCTGCTGTTGTCCGGGAGGCGGCTGCTCATAACTTGGCGCTGCTGCTGCCACTCTTTCCAAATATTGACAAATATTTCAAGGTCAGCCTCACTAATAATGCTAAGGAGCATACATGGAGCAGAAAACTGACTTGAGAAGATGGGCTGCAATGTAAGCTCTAGAAGAGACTGAGAGAATCATTTGGGAAATAAAGAACAGTTTCTTTAAACTGGTGTCAGTTGTTTGTTATTATTTTTAAAGGTTTCTTATATCTATTTATTGTGTAGGTTGAGGAGATGATGTTTCAACTCGTCTGTGATCCATCGGGTACTGTTGTTGAGACTACACTGAAAGAGCTTGTACCAGTCGTGGTTAGTTGGGGAAATAGATTGGATAATGTTCTTCGTGTCCTGCTCTCTCACCTTTTAGCATCTGCTCAGGTATTCTGTTCTGTATAGAGGTTATAGTGCATTTTGGCTATCCTATTTTTTTTGCATGGTTGGTATGTTCAAGGTAGGATATGCTATTAGCTAGATACATTATGACACTTCATCTCTTGGTATTTGCAGCGGTGTCCACCACTTTCTGGTGTTGTTGGTTCTGCAGAAGCTCGCCTTAGAGTACTTGGTGAAAGAGAACGTTGGAATATTGATGTTCTTTTGCGCATGCTGATGGAGCTGCTTCCTGTTGTGTGGCGTAAAGCATTTGAAACATGCCCATTTCCTTGTGACATTTCCAGGACATCTGATGCAGATGTATCATTCTTCTCTAAATCTTTGCTTGAAGTGTATGCAAGGTATGTGGTATTGTTTTAGTCTTCGTATAAATGAGTAGTTCCCAGATATAAATTTTCTATTTCCTGGGATGAATGTGAGTGCCTCATTCATCCTGCAGTCGAAGGGTTCCTTTATAAATCTTAGCTTGTTTGTTTGACCCTTTCCCAATTGGGGTTCTTTTGGTCTAATCTTGTAAACTTTTAAATTGAGTGGATTTCAGGGAAGAAAAGCTGTGGCCTACTTTTGACTGGATACATATGGACTGTTTGCCAGCTTTGATTGGACTTGCATCTCTATTGCCTCCTAGAGAAGACAGTCTTCGAACCCGTATAGCAAAGGTTGTGGCAGAAGCTTCAATTTTCATTGATGCAGACATACTTTATTATTAGGTTTCTAAATATTATCTACTTATTGAAGCTAGGTAGCAAAAATCATTCAGGGTGCATGCATTGGATATGTACTAAGATGCATTTGAAGAACATCTCTTAGAGGATATATTCTTGGATATGGAATAAGAAACTTACTAGTGATTGATAAAGGGAGAATGAATTGCTTCATCCTTGCTTCTCTGTTGGCTTGTAGTTTTGAAGCATGCCTTCCATTGCATTTCACGCAGTGTGCATTTTGGCTGACATATGTATTTTTGTTTAGTTATGTGTACTTCTAGACCATGGTCATAGATGTACCATGCACTTTATTTTCTCTCTAATTTATGAAAAACTCAGCTATTGCATAGACTGTACTTCAGCATCAATGAGTATAGATATGGTCCTTTTTCCTTTTTGCATGTGTCATCGGTGGCTTAATATGTTTTATTTTCAATAATTTGATGCCTTACATTAAACTACAGACTCTAGTCATATATGTACTAGTCATCCTATTGTCGCCTCTCCCGTATTCATGATAATCTCAATGATCTTGGGAAGCATATTTTGTTTTTGGTGAATATTAATATACTATTGGTTCTGTTAAATATTTGTAATCATGTTCTTTTTAACAGTCTGATTCCTTACAATTAATTATAATAACTTTGGCTTAAATATTGCTAATGTTGTATACAGCTACTTTTGGCTTTATCTGAGCTCTTTGGGGAGTACTATGTCAACAATATTATGCTTCCATTGTTTTTAACTGCTCTTGGAGACAATGTTGGCACTCTGCATGTGCCTTCTAGTTGTGAATCTCGAATAAGAGGCAAGTATTTTGACTTATATTGTGTTATTGAATAACTATATTTAATGTCTGGATAATATGTAACCAAAACCTTGACTACAGATCTGAAACCAAAAACAACAGTGGCGGAGCGACTGTCTGTTATATGTGTACTTCCACTACTGCTTACAGGGGTATTAGGTGTTTCTAGTAGGGAAGCACAGCTTGCTGACTATTTACGGTCATTGATTCTACGAAGCACACTTAAGCATGGTGCTTGGACCCCATCTACTAGTCCCGAGTTGATTGACGCTGTGCGCTTTCTTTGGTATTTGTTTTGCATCCCTGTCTTAGGAAATTCATAACTATCGTTAAAACTTGATGTTAGAACGTCAGCAGTGGGACTACCTACCATAGTTGTTTAAACTGGATTATGGTCTTTTAACTTGGATGTTTCTGGATGCAGTACCTTTGAAGAGCATCATAGAATTATTATCAGTGTACTTTGGGAGATGGTTGTCAGCACGAATGCAAATGTCAAGATCACTGCTGTTAATCTCTTGCAAGTTCTTGTATGTATAGTGTTTATGGTATTTCACTTAGGGGCTTTCTTTGCAGGTTCTATCATTAATTCATCAATTCCTTTTACTTGCTGTGTGCTTCAGGTGCCCTATGTGGACATGAAAGTCGCTTCAACACAAATTTTACCTGCTTTAGTAACACTGGGTTCTGATCCAAATCTTATTGTTAAATACTCTAGCATAGATGCATTTGGAACTGTTGCTCAACACTTCAAGAATGAAGTGGTAAATTTGCTCTGACATAATAAAGAAACAATTCTTCTTTTACCAGCATTGTTGAGATTAGAATTTTGAGAATTAGTTTTTCCAGAATTTTTGCTTCCCACTGGCATGGACTAATATGTAACTATATTTCTATCAGATTGTGGACAAAATTCGTATCCAGATGGATGCATTTCTTGAAGATGGATCACATGAGGCTGCAGTTGCTGTTGTTCGTGCTCTAGCTGTAGCTGTGCCACTTACAACAGAGAGACTGCGGGACTATATCCTGACTAGAGCATGCTGTTTCTAGTTTAAGACATGAAAATAAAGCTTGTTGTGACTTTAAGTTACTATCGTAGCTTTTTTTTTGCATACTAATCCATTTTTATGCTATACTTAGATACTATGAACACCTAATTTTTTAGTTTGTCTTAACTTTTCCAACATCTTCTTCAAAAGCTACTCCAGCTTACAGCAGCTCCAGTGCATGGATCCGATCTGGTTCGGCGCCGTGAGAGAGCTAATGCATTTTGTGAAGCAATTCGTGCTTTGGATGCCACAGGTGAAGTCATTAATATGTCCTTATTGTATCCTTCATAATGCTTTTCTCTGTCTTTTGTCATGTCTAAGTTTATTAGTTCAAGAACTTAAATATCTAAGGATCTCTATTGTTGACTTTAAATATTTAGGGCGACAAAATAAGTTAGGGGAATACACCCATCATAAATCAGCATTATCCAAACTTTAAACTAGTTGCAATTTGCTCACTATTAACCCTTCGGTAATATTCCAAGATTTTCACCTTTTTTTATAAGATTTAAAAATGATTTTAAAAATCCAGAATTTTCCTCTTGTGCTTTTCCCATCTTTCATTCATTACTCTGTTTGCGTTCTTGTAGTTTAATCGCTGTATATGTTTTTGGTAACATTGTGATATATTGCACATGTATTTAGAGTTAGACTATTGAAATATTGTTTAGAATGTCACCTTAAATAACAAAATCCCAAAAATGACTATAGTGTTCATGACTGTAGTCTCTAAACACTTCATTGCAGGAGCAGCCATAAGTGCCAAATTTAAAATTTTAAAGGCTTACCTTGAAGTCACTCAGAATCTCATGTAGGATAGGGGGCAACTGAAGTTCCAAAGGAGGCTTGTCATAGATACACTCTTATCCCATTGCATGGGGCTCCCTAAAGATGCTGGGCCTTTGCCTTCAAAATAAAGGTATCAAGTCACCTTCATGAGATTTGAAGAACTTACTTTGACACACTCTAAAGCTTCACCCAACATTAATCATCATTTGACCAAATAGTGCTAAAGAAGCCCACTATGAGTAGGGCTTTCTCGACAGACATCTATCAAGCGGTGGATAAACACCTTTGGTTGAGCCAGTTTGGTGAAGATAGCTCTCTAATGTCATCCACTTCTTTTCACTATGCAAGTTCAGGAGGGGGGAACTCTATTGTCCATAGAGGACTCAATTCTCCCCAAGTAAATCTGTATTCCGTTAGACTCCCTTTTCAACAAATAAGGTTGACCATTCTTCTTTCCGCATCATTTGTTCCACAGAAAATACCAGTGAACGAGCCGGAATGCTTATTGACATCTGCCGTTTGTTTGCCATACAATTTCCCTAGGGATGATAGTAGCATTTCTTGTCTAATTGGTTTAGAGTGATTTTCCCATAAAAGGATCTTCATGGCCCATACTAATTATGTTGTGGTGCCTCAATTTTAGGAAAAGACGAGAGATGCATGACAAATTTGTGTGAAATTAAGAGATTTGGATTCCTAGCAACTCACCAAAACAATGCCCATTGTTGATCCCATGGTGGAAGCACATCCACCAGGATTGTGACCATAATGTTCACCAAATAATTCAGTGTTTCATTCCCTCCCTTCTGTGATTCCAAAGCAATCTGGATATCTTTCTGATCCCCTTTTGAGCACTATAATCCCCTCTAGCAACCTCATTAGCTATTGATTTCAAATAATGATCAAGATAAGACATCTTCCTTGGAATCATTATTGTTTATGGAAGGGGGCTTGGAGTGTAGTTTACCAAAACAGTTTCAAATGTAGAAAGATCAACCATTGATCAAGCATCTTTAGTAGACCAACTGATGATGGAAACACCCAAACCAATGTGTGACATTTGTGCCTAAGTTGTGCAGTTGAGGTCAGTGTGTATTACACAAGTTATCACTCCTTTTGATTGTATGAATGCAAGCACTTAGTCTTTGTAAAGGATCTTTTTGGTCTTTAGAGAATGTTTAGCTTTTAGAAGTTTTCTAGCTCCTTCCAGTTCTGATAGCATTGTTTGCTTCAACCATCTCTATGAAAGGGAACTAAATGACTTATAAGATTCTTGTGTGTATTCAAAGGTCTCATTCCTTGTTCCTGTAGTCCAAGCTTACTACCTGCAATTCTAGAAAATTACCACATAGTGCAAACTAACACCTAGGGAACATCAAGTCATGTATCAAGCAAAGACAGTGGTCAAATTACAAGAGGATTTGGGGCCTTAAAAAGAGAGGGTAGGCTCTTCTTTTTTGGCTATGACATGGAGGGTTCTTTTAAGATCCTAGAAGACAATTAAAGAGAAATGAAAAACATACTGTAAAGAAAACCATAACTGTCACAAAGTTCCATTACAAAGATAACTTAGCGTACACCCACAAATGATTTATCCTTTATAATTTCCCAGAACCATAAGAAACTAGTTAGAAGTTAGAACAATATATTAACCCATGCCAGACGATATTTTTGTTGTTTACAGCAATTTGAATTAATGAGATGCCTTAATAGTGCATGGTCCCTAAACTATTGGCAACAGAGTCATAGTTAAACAATATATGCAAAGATCTATGTGAACTTCATCCTAGTCTTTAGATGTAAACATATTTGCAACAGATGGTTTAGAATTTGCTTGAGGATCCTAGTCTTTCTCTGCCCAGGGGTACATTCAAGAGTTAAAAAAAGTAATCGAGACGTATATGAGACCAACAAAAGTAACCCTAGAAATGCAAACTGGTATCCCTAGAGATATTATGCTTACTACAGAGGATTCACCCCTAAGGAGTGGCCTCATACTTTACAAACTTTCACTGAAATTTACAAAGAAAGTCCTACATATACTCACACCTATGACATACTTCACTTGACACCAAAGAACACATGAATGGCACAAATAACAAATTGGCAAAAGATTTGGAGTCAGGGGGAAGACCTTGTTTTTGTAGCAAATGGGACAGTGCTCATCCAATGGATGATTGACATTTGTCCATTACCTTACAATTTATTTCAAAGCTCTTTTTTGGTAAAACCTTGCCCACCACCACATGTAGAATGTGCAATGGATCACTTCCTTAGGTCTGGGGTTGGGCATACAACTCCAAGCTCATCCTGAAGATTTTGCAGGGCTCAGCTCAGTGCTTGGACATATTGGAATGTTTCACCTTTGATTTCCCCTTGTCCTGGAGCTGCTCTCAACGACTGATGAGCTACCTGGAAGAGAATCAAGCAGTTCATTTTGTCCAGATTCACTTCTAGTGAGGATAAATACTTGCCGATGAGATTTATTTAGTCTCATGCCTTAGTACAAAAGTTGGTTGTCTCCTTGATGCAGAGGGAGGTGGCATCATCTCCTCCCTGCTATCTTGAATCACTTAATTAGTTGTTGGATGCCATCTCCTTTTGGTCATGAAGGGCAAAGCAGGATTATAACTCATGGAAGGAGAAAACGGTGGTGGAGATGCCACCATAATCTCTGTGATCAAATTGCTTAAACAACAAAATAAGACGCCACAGAGCCTGCTAGCCTACTCTTTATAGAGAATTTCATCGAACTTTCAGTTAATAGTTGTTCCATCAACCATGAGATCCCATTTCTTCAAGCATGAAACTCTTACAGTGGCTGCACTGAAGATAATGACAAAACAAACTTGCTTTTGATGGGTTCAATATCCCATGTAATGTGACATCTATTTGAACATGCCTCTAATGCCAACACAACACACACAACTGTAGGATTTACATATTTCACAAGGTTAGGCACATGCCTTAACATACCCAAGGAGGTTCATCGACACTGATCTGACACTAGGGTGGAGGGCAGATGACACCAAGCTCCTCGCACACATTCTTCATAGCTAGTGTAATGTCCTGTTTTTTTTACTTCAAAAATATAATATTATTCTAATTAATTAATACCTTCCTCCAATTGTTAATTCAAAAAGGGAATTTAATTAATTAAATAATATTATATTATTGTGACTTATTAAATGCAAATTCAAAAATAAAGTCACAATTAGAAATTAAAAGATGTAGAAAAGAAGGAGAATTGAAGAGTCAGGTAAGCGAAGGGTTGTTGCAAAGATTATAAAAGAATTTTGCAAGCAAATTGAAAGGAGGTTGGATTTGGTTTTGTGAAACGGGTAATTGGCTGGGGTTCATCCAGAACTTTGTGAGGACAGAATTCTCTTCTCACAAGGGATATCAACTTCGGTGTTGGAAGATACACCCAAGTCGATAGTTGACAGTCCTACTACAGGGGTTGTGTTGGGAATACATTGTGTTGATTTCTGAGGTTTGTTTGAAAACATTTTTGAATTTCAGTATTGAATACATTATTCTATCAGCTCACTGCTAGAGCATTGCAGAAGAACTAAAGGTCTTATTCTATTCAGTGGTATTTCATTGTTGTGCCTGTGAAAATTAATGAAGTTGATGACGTATTGGTATATATTCTCAGAAAGTATTTGTGCATAATCTTCTTATTCAGTGATAGTTTTTTAACAGGAGTAATTGGGTCATCGGAACCATCCTCTAGTAGCATAGATAGACAATTGTATATTTGCTTTATCTGCCGTTGCAACATATACTCAAGGGGTGATTCAGTAAAGTAATTCACGACAAAGCAAGAATATACCCAGGTGTTGAAGAGAAGGTTATCGGGCGATTTTCTATTCCTTAACTGCCGATACTATTGAAGGAGTCGATAAATAGAGGTGTTATCGATAGCAGATGATAATGAAAGTAATCAAATCGTTTCACCTGACAGTTCTATGTTAAAAAAAGAAAAACAGAGAGGGACCCCTGTAACTGCCACGAATGAATTGTGGAGCCTTGAGATGAGAAGTTGTAACGTCTTTCTTGTTCACCATGATGTGTATTGACAGAGGAAAGACTTGTGGTAGCGGCTTGTTGAAGAGTTGAGTTTAAAAACAATTTAAGAGAGTCGGCATATGAAAGGAGATAGAGATACTTGGATTTCTGTGAGCCATCTTGTTTAGTTGCCGTGCTGTAGGTGAATATTTGTTATCGGGCCTCTCATATGCAAGAAATTTTACATCAACGAAGATACATCTTTAATCTCTGAGCGTATCTATTGAATATGTAGGGAGTCGTGATATTTAAACAAGGAAATAACTCCAATTGAATCAGGAAGGAGCCAAGTGGTCGTGTTGTTGAGAGAGTGATCATTGTATTTGGAGTTGCCAGCATAGATGATTTGGAAGTGTGAGCTGTTGGGAGTTGTTTTCTACGTTTCATTGAAGTGTTGATGCCATTCATCTTCTTCTGTCAAAAATATTGAAGTGGGCATCTCTCATAAGGAGACGATGCCCAGGTACATTTGATGTTGTTGCCAAGTGGAGGATAAGATTAATGATGACGTGGGAGATGATGGTGATTCATTGGGAGTAGCCCGAATAAATTTATAGTTGCTGTGTAACTTTGGGTCTGAGGCATATGTGGGAGCCACAAAATATAAAATGATATGGAGGAAGCTCTGCAATATTAAAGTGGAAGTAAATCAATAGAAGCATAATATTGGTGGAGTCGAAGGAATCAAAGACTAATTGTCAGGAGCAATCTATAGCTTAATCTCTATCGCAACTTCCATACTCCATAATGTCCAATAATTCAAGAGGCTGTTAACAGATTGAGCTACTGGAGTAAATTCAATGACAGGAGGCTCTCAAAATTATACCGCTGTCAAGTGAAGAAAACTCATACGGGATCCTCTTGACGTGGGCATAGAGTCCATATTGGAAGTCGAGCTGGCTTGGCTGGGTGAATTACTTCATACACAGAATTCCTGATTATGGCGTTGGGATTTCTTTCTCTGAAGAGTGACCTGCTAGGGTGATTCGATGCAAACAATTTAAAATACAGTTTGACCAATATTCTGAATCAATTGGGCTAGTTAGTAGCTTCCAGGAGTTGCGTGGAATCTTCTATGGGGTATTGGACTAGTCTTCTATTTGTAGACTCCAGAAAATATTCTGAAGTAATCTAGAGGAGTATTATTGAAATTTAGTTGTGAAGACCCTCCGCAAGTTCCAGGTCAGGAATTATTCCGAATATAATATTTTGAAATTTTCTGAGTATTCCATTTGAAACTGTAATGTTCTTCCAGCATGGTGAATAAACAAATCTTATCATTTCCAAATTTTGTCACTACTGTATCAATTATCAAGAACTTAACTTTGATATGTTATGAAACTAAAATACCAAATGTTTACAAGCTTAAAACAGAATGTCCTATCATTGAAAGTAACTCAAGGCAGTATTATAAACAATTGTTTGACAAAATGCCTGAGTAGTTGAGTAGGCAAAATCAAAAAAGTTATATGCAAACAAGGGTAGATCATTACATTGGTATCAGAGCTCAGCTCTTCCTGCCATCCTGTGGAATCTAAAATTAAACTTCACTTCAGTTCATTGGTGCATAGCATTTAATCAGAGCTCAAATTTTTTTTGCAGCATATTGGATTTTAGAGTTGAGTTTCAGATTGAATCATGGCTTCCGAGGAGGAAAAGAGTTTGGCAAGGACACTTTATAATGCAGGAGAGAGGCTCAGTAAAGAATTTCAGTCAATAGAAGATGAAGTGAACATACTCCATTTGATGGAACAATGTTTGATCCAGGTGAAGCAATCACCTTCTGAGATAATGCAGTTGGCATTAGCACCCGCAGTGACCACTTTGAATCAGCCCTATTGGTTGAGGCATCCTAATGAAGAAACCAAGCTGCTGGTTACTTCTTGCTTCATTGAAGTGATGAGAATTGTGGTACCCCAAGTGCCCTATGAAGGTGGTATTATGAAGAAAATACTACACATGATTGTAGAAAGTTTTCAGGATCTTGATGAAACTGGCAGCAGTTTGTATTTCAGAAGGGCTGCTATATTGAAGACGTTTTTAGAAATCAGTGCAAGTTTATTACTCATAGATTGGGATATGCAAGATCAAATATATGATTTGTTCCATTACCTCTTCCATTCAACTTGGAGTGAACAAGAGGAGGAAGTAGTTGCAGCCATAAGGGATATTCTAGTTGGAACTATCAAAGAGGTAGATGACATTCCTCAACCTGTCCTCTCTCTTTTACTGGATGTTCATGAACACAAAGGAAAGTTTTCTTCAACTGCTGATAAGTTGATCAAAGATTTGTTTCATCAATGTGAAGAAAATTTGAAGCCTCTTTTGATGAAGACTGTTGAGAACGAAGAAGGGAATGAAAGTTGGAATCCCTTTGATTTTGTAGCAGATGTTTAGGGGGTATCTACGGAAATGCATTTATCCCAACATTCTACAGAGGAGTGCAATGAGGCAATAACGGTTGGGGAGACACGTGAGGTGTCTATGCATTCTACAAAAAGAGTACATTGAGTCAGCGGCAAATAGGGAGACTCATGACGAAGTTTCAAGTACTGAACCTACAAAAATAGTTATCCAATCAGCTAGTGAAATACTTCTTCATCTCCGTAATTCAGGAGGATTTTGGTTAGAACGACAAGCAAAAACTGAGAAGGTGGAAGCTAAACATTCTTCCATTACTAATGCTGATTTGATTGTTTCTCAGTATTCATGCATTGGGGAAGACACTGAAGAAGTTAGTTCTAGTGGTCACAAAACTGATTTCCCTTTGCTTGAAACTGATTTGAAGCAAAGAGCTAGTGACCTTGAGCATACCATTGTTGAGATGAGGAGAGAAGCACAACAAATATGTGATAGTCTTGGGAGCACAATTGAGAAAAATTCTGATTTTAATTCACCTCTGTTGTACCCAAACCAAATTTTTTGCTTCATCAAGGCATTTTGCATAAAATAGTCTAAACCTTGCTAAAATGATGTAAAATACAGTTTTTGGGCAATATCAAGCATGGAGTTTTGTTAATGTTTTGTCAGTCAAAGATAGTTCCAGTTGATCAGAACCTGAATCAGAGACTCAGAATGAAGCATTTCACGATGGAGGAGCATTTCACGACGATAATTATACTTTTTAATGGTCATTTCAATGGCTAAGATGAGGATTCCAGTGGTTAATTCTTGAAGATTTCTCAAGGAAAAGCAGAATTGCACCCCTTTAGCCCATGGGTGCCCTTCTTTTTGAAGGCCTAAATTTTGTGATAAATGCTCAAGCATACAGTCAATCTCTTCAGAATTAGTTTGCCTATCCGATGAGCTATCCAGCGAGGCTTTCCGAGACTCGTAACTCCGATTACTGGCGATAGAAGTTGAAGATTCCAAAGTTCCAATTTGCAGAAGCTTGTCTTTTTCCAGCTTTTGCGCCCCTGTAGCTCAAGGGCGCATTTCTTAATGGAGGTTTAGATCTTGGTATTCCTGATGGATGATGCATTTGATCTCTTCACGACCAGTCTGCTTGTAAGACGAGCTATCAAATGCAGTGATCCGAGGTTCGAAGCTTCGGCAGTCAGCGTCAGAAGATGAGCTTATTAGGAGAGTTTACATCACAGAGCTTCTTCAAATGGTGAAATGTGTGCCTGTAGCTTAGGGGCGCCCTTCAAGATGACCCTTAAGATGAAAGAATTTGCAAACGAGGTCTTCCTATCATTTGTGCTACTCTAGTTCACCTTCGCGATGCACCAAGTTGCCTGTTAATCCGACATTCTGAGAGATCGTGGCAGAGATTCTACTAGGCACGTAATTTCACGGGCGGACTGGCATATAAATTTCATTGTATTTTTGTAGGCCAGAGGCGCCTAGCCTTTAGGCCTGTCAGATGAGGATATTGACGTTTGAAGTCTTCACGGGACTTGAGCGTAATTTCTCCAACTATCCAACGAGCCCAGCCGTCAGCCTTCAGGATTTGGCAAACGCTCGTACGTGTGAGGTCTTTGTAAAATATTGAAAAACGAAGACAGCTCAGAAAATGGCCAAGTCTGGTCGTCTATTCTATCTTGGGAAAGGCGCCTTTCTATTTAAGGTCTTAGAAGCAGTTTTCTTGCTTCATCATCTCTAGAGACATCTCTCATATGTCCTTCTGGCTACGTGTCGAGACAGATAGTGCTCGAATCAGGCCATCCCAGCTCTAGATATCAGAGGTCAAAGTAGGGCATCTGGTTGAGAGTTGCTCTTTTGTCAAAATGGTGTTTGTGCCTTTTCAAGCCAGGGGCGCCCTTACTTTTGGGGTCCTTAATGCAGCTTTCAGATGCCTTGCGTATATTTGTTGGATGTGGAATACCTCTAGTCATGCAGTGAGCTTGTTAGCCAGTCAGCAGGGTTCACCGTTCGTTGTTAGCAGCCGATTGAAGCATCAAATGGCAGTTTGGAGAAATGGTTAATTTTGGTACCTGAAAATCAATTTAATCAAGGGCGCCTAATTCTTTGAGGTGTTAAATGATGGATTTTGCAGTGACGACTCCCAACAGACATTTCTTCCTTGCTCTGCAGGCTTCGCGATGAATACACTTGCTCAGTCTCAGCATCATCTGGTCACCCCGGAAATCAGTGTCGAAGATGGCCAGTTGTAACTTTGTAGTCAGCTACAAAGTAGGAAGTTAATAAAAAACGTGATATCTTGAGCAAATGGACGCCTATGAAGTCAAATGAGGACTTTTTGAAATCAGTGAAGTTCGCCGGGGAATCCAAGTGCTTTACTTGGTTTGTCAACTGATTTTAAATAATATTTAATATTTATTTTTTGCATATTTTAGCATTAAATGGCGATTTTCTAAAATTGGCGCCTCTTTGTGCTATTGCATAATGAATATTTTATTATTATTTAAGTTTCGAACTTCGAGACAGTGTCAATGTAACTGGAGGGGGTCCAATCAGAAGACTTCTATTTTTAGTCAAGGTTTTAAATCTTGCAGTGAACAATATGGTGCGAATTTTCTTTATTTAAGCATGGCGCCTTCATTTAACAATCATTCAGCTTCAAGAAAATTCGTATTTCTTCAAGAGTAGAGGCGAGTTTTCAAAAGCAAAGGCAAATTCATCATCAGCAATCAAGGGCGATTTCCTTAAACACTTTCTTTGCAGGTACAAGTCCAAATTAATCAATAGACTTCAGACAAGATGGCAATTTTAGCAGAAGCAGAGCACTAAAAACTTCTTTCTTCTGTCTTAAATTCTTCTATTTCTCGTCTTAAATTCTTTCGCATGTTTGAAGAATTTGAAATTTTTGGCAAAACAAATCATCTGGGTCTATTCAGAATAGCTTCCTCGAGAAAACCCATGTGCCAAAATTTTTCAGGAAAATTTACTCCAGAGCATCAGTTCTCGAGTTTCTAATTTTCTCAATTGAAAATTCCTTGCATGGTCGAGTAAAAGTCAAATTTTCGCATTTCTGACGATCTGGGTTGTTTTAGAATCTTTTTCTGGACAAAACCCATATCTCAGATTTTTCGCTGACAATTACCCTTCAATAGGCTATTTTTAGTTTTCCAGAAAAGTTGTCAGAATATAGCCGTGTTCACAGTCAACAGGCGAGTTTTTCATAGTGTAGTTCACACAGACTGAATTCAAGACCAAATCAGTCTTAATTCATGATTTCGTTAGAAAAGTTGAGACCGATTTGTATCAAGTGCATTCAGAGGGTTGACAGGCGTAGTCACTCAAATCCATATGGTTGCATGCCTCGTATATTGTCTTCCACAGCCGGTTTAGAGGGTTGATACTGTTGGAATTTTGCATGTGTAGCAAGTTCGTTTGCATTTCTCACAACTAGAGTGTGTGCGGTCAAATCTTGCAGTTTCGTCATGCAAAAGCGTCAAAAGCATCAAGCTGCAGAAGAGATAGTGGCCATCACTTCAGTTATGGAGCCGCCAAAGTTACCAGTTAGTGAAATGCTAGTTTGAGTGTGCAAAGATTGCCAAGATTGCTCAAGTTGCTGACATTCAGATGTTGATGCAGTTAACAATCTCGTTGAGGGATTGGTTGTTCGAGATCACGGCCAGTAGACTTCAGTTCCCACCTCTCAGAATAGACATTATACACAGGAGTTAAACTTGGCGTTACCTTCTCAAGTTAACTCGCTATCTTATCTCATGCATATCTATTCTGAGATCAGCTTTATTTACTTGGAGTTTTATTTAGGGTTTACGTTAACTAATGGTAGTGTACCAGTTAACATGCTTTCAATAAGGACGTGCATGCTTGCACAATTGTCCATTTTTAGATTAGATGTTTCGGTTAACTGATGGTAGTTTTCCAGTTAACTATATAGTTTCCTTTATTAGGGTTTAGCAATAAATCTTGCATGCATTGCAAGACTGTAGTTGACTCAAGGTGATTTTAGGGTTCCCTACACCTTTCGATGTCTATAAATAAGAGCTTTTGCTCATTTGTACATAACTTTTGCACGAGAGAGAAATATATGTTGTGCCTACCTTGCCCTCAATATTGCTTTGTATCTGTTCATGCGTTTTTGCTATTATGATGAATTGTTATGCCACATAGGGTTTCATGCAATTATAATAGTGAATTCTTTCCTTAGTTAGATCAAATCTGTTTTGTGTTCAATAAACTTGTCCAGATTGAGCTGATAGTTGTGCCACCTTGCCTTCAAGTTGAGAATCTGAACTTGGTTATCGTGTGATGTGTGTGAATAATAAACTTATTCAGATTGAGTTGATAGATGTGCCACCTTGCCTTCAAGTTGAGAATCTGTATTCAGTTTATCGTATATTGTTGTTCCCAATAAGCCTATTCAGACAAGCAGATAGTTGTGCCACCTTGCCTTCACGTTGTGAGTCCGTACCCGGCTTATCGTCAAATAATCATTCCTGCTCCATTTCCTCATGCTCTGTTTTTTTGAGGAAACTGGATAGATTTAAAGTAGTTAGGTTAGTTGTAGTTAATGATCTGTGAAACCAGAAAATCCTTAGTTGCAACGTTCTTGGTTTTCTTGACCTTGTGCCTCTTCCAGCTGAGAACAAAAAGATAGGACTTAGATTACTTTTCTTTTCCACGCATTCCAGCACTACGAGGGAGCTTCCCCTCCTAATTTGAAGAGCACTCATTACGCAGTGTGCATAGCTGTCCGTACAAACCTGCACTCCAGAGGTGTTAGTTTTTATGCCAACAACCTCATAGCAGCACTTAGTGCAACATTTCTAGGTCATGATTGGAGCAATCAAAATTTGTTATCTGCTGAAAAGGAAGTTCAAGTTTTGTCTAAACTTGATGACACACATAGGTATGTGGAAAATTTGATTTATAGTGCGCCAAGGAATCAAGACGTGTGTAACATTTTTCTTGCTGATTTGAAATCAATTAAAAAGGTTATGGAAGAAATCAAAACAGATTTTTTGCATGTAGTTCATGATAAAGACAGGGCTACTAAAACTGTTGATGAAGCATTGGAATTGGACAAACAAACAAAGGCTGAAATGTTTGTTGTTCAAAAGTCTTTAAGAGAAGCTAAAAGCCAGATTACTAATGCTCATTTTTTCAAGGACCAAGAAAACAAAGAAAGAGCTGAAGAGATTCAAGAAATCATTGAAGAGCTTGATTACATACAGGAGACTTATGACTTGGATCATTGTCTTGAAAAAACAGAAAATTCAGATTTTCATCAGCATGATTTTCATATTTTTGATAATCCCTTATTTGAAGTTGGTGCAAATGTGTTCTATGAAAATTTATTTTTTGAGTTTGATGAAGGAATTTCTCCAAATGCTAGTGACGAAGAGTGGGATTCAAGGACTTCTAGCAATGAAATACTGATGCAAGATCTGGATTGTGAAAATGTTACTGCTGTCCATGAAATGAAAAATCAAGGTATGCATGTAAATGAGGTTCTCATTCCTGACCAGCAACAGAGAATTGATTGGGTAAGTCAGTTGGATAGAGCTGATTGGGAGTTTGATGGTGAGTTTTTTTGATCTTTGTTACAGTTGTTTGTGAGGATTCTATCGGATTCTATTTATGCATCAGTGACTCCAAGCTCAGCTAATTCCAAAATTGAGTTCAATGATGAAGTAAATTTCCTTGAATCGTTTTGGCAATTCTTGTTCCATGGTATTAGTTTTAATATCTTTTTGGATTTCAGATTTGATGAGCACTTTTTTGAGTTTCAGGAAGAATTGATATATTTGGGCATGCAAATCAGATGATTTTAATCAAAGTAGCGTAGCGTTTGCATGGTGGTTTTTTCCTACAGCTCTCTTGGAATCCTGGAATCATGTGGGATTCAGTGAATGTTGAAGAAGAGTTTATTGATTTCATGCAAATGATTTTTAGATGGTCTGATAGGAACAATATGGTGATAATAATATCAGGCATTGTTTTCAGCAGAGATTCGTGGCAACCTCCAAAATTAATTTGGGATCTTGGTACCTAGTTTGGCTTGCAGATGCGGATTGCTTGAGGGCAAGCAATCTTCAGGACGAGAGGAATTGTAATGTCCTGTTTTTTTGACTTCAGAAATATAATATTATTCTAATTAATTAATACCTTCCTCCAATTGTTAATCTAAAAAGGGAATTTAATTAATTAATTAATATTATATTATTGTGACTTATTAAATCCAAATTCAAAAATAAAGTCACAATTAGAAATTAAAAGATGGAGAAAAGAAGGAAAAATTGAAGAGGAAGGTAAGCGAAGGGTCGTGGCAAAGATTATAAAAGAATTTTGCAAGCAAATTGAAAGGAGGTTGGACTTGGTTTTGTGACACAAGTAATTGGCTGGAGTTCATCCAGAACTTTTTGAGGACGGGATCCTTCTCACAGAGATTATCATCTTCGGTGTTGGAAGATACACCCAAGTTGATTGCCGATAATTCCACATGAGGGATTATGCAAGAGCTTAATGGAATCTTTCAAATATTTTCAAGGTATTATCTTCTAGTCTGCAATTGTAAGTCTGATTGAATATTCCTCATGGTTCTGAATGTATACGAGCAGAATCAAATTAAAGAAAAAAAAAGAATTATATGTTTCTTCTTGAATCGTGATTATTGAGAACTGGAATTGTACAAAGACTTTGATAAATAAATTCATGGTAGTATTGTAATTGGTTTGGAGAATTTTGGAGCTGTCAATTCTTTGTAGAAGAATACATATACTTCAAGATATAATTGCATTATTTAGATTTATTGAAGAAATCGGGTATTCCTTATTGAGTAGTTCAATTACTCCTTTTTGTAACGGACTTTCCTTTTGTGGCTATGTAGTCTGTGTAATTTATATAATTTGAAAGAGACACGAGTTCCTCAAGTGAGAATTGAATTCATATGAATAAAAGGGGGACAAATTATCTATGCCAATACTGTTGTATAAGCGACTCGAGTGGATTGCCATCAAACTCATTGGAGTCGTTCATCCATTTCAGGAGTTCCTAGAAATTAACGTCATGGTTATATTTTGAACAGACTGATATATATGTAGATTAGCTTCAGAATTTTCAAACGACTTCCCCTGAGGAAACCGTCACTCTAAATCAGATGTCTATACACAAGTTCTGCAAACAGAAAGGGAGCTCTCACATTTGTGGATTGAGTCTGTGCTAGCCATAAGAAAGAGATTGTTGGGAGTTTAGTTTCTTGGAGTTGGAAACGCCAGGTTTAATAGAAGCAACAACTCAAAATCAAGGGATACGAATTGAAGAAACATGGAAAGCATTAAGGAGCATTTGTTTATACAGGAGATAGGTCATATTAAAAGTTGGGAATATTATTTCCTTCATGATAGTGGCATAATTCTTCAAGTTTTGATTTAATTCATTAAAGGCATAGGGGAGAAGAGATAGAAAATAAGTTTAATCTGGACGTTGTAATTTGGAGGAGTCGGGATTGCCTGATATTCAAGTCAATGTAAGGTATTTGAAGAAATCGATTAAATATTCTTTTGCCGCTGCTCACTCCATCTTTGAAGAAGATGTGTCATATTCAATCTTCAAAAGACGAATTTAAAGAGGTTTCCAGTTAACGCCAATACTTTGAATCTGCACCCTGAGAGAATTCATGGGAATGAAGCTTATTCCTGGAGTTCGTGGGAATATTTGAAGAGTAGCAGTTATTCAACTGCCATCATACATTGAAGGAACAAATTATATCTTAAAGCTATTTGAAAGATTGAACGGGAATTTGAATAACTTTTCATATAATTTAGTCTGGAGATGTGATGGGAAGCAAATCACGGGAGCTGTTTGTACATTTTATTGAAGACATCTTATATTGAAGGGAAGCGGAATTTAGAAGGAAATCAAGTAACCAAAACATAAGTCGAAGCATGATATTTAATGCGCCACATCACTCTATGGAAACCAGGTAGCCAGGTGAAAGATTCTTATATAACTTGTCAAAGATTGTTATTAGCAAGTTAATGTTTTCCAAGTAAGTTTAATGCTTCCACGAAACAGAGTATTCATTATTTGAATAAAGAGCTTGTATTTGGATGTTTCATTAAATGTTTGAGTTATAATTTTGTACATGTGCTTGCTGCACATTAAACTCTGTTATGTAATGGCAAAGAATACATGAAGTTTGAATATCTCTTGGAATGCATTACTAGCTCTTATCTTTGTGTTGAATTCAATGCAATCAATGTTTCAAATATTAGAGTTAAACTGAACAAATCTCAGAACACCAAACAATGTGAATTGTTTCACAAAATGCCAAAGCAGTATAACTGGTGAAATGGGAAAAACTTTGTAGTCCAAACAGGGTAGCTCATTACAGCTAGGTGCATTGCTTGGAGGCATTGATTACTTCAGATATAATTACCCCTTTGTTGAACAATTCCTGCCCAGCTGCTTGTATTTCAGTAGAACACACCTAAATTACTTCCAAGTATGCCTTTATCCAACTGTGGTTTTGAGTCAACTAAGAGACAACTTTAGTCAGGTGCTCCAACTGGCCTCTTAGTTGCATCTGTTGGTGATAGACTACATCAACTATAGAGCATATATTCTTGATTTCCTCTTTCAACTCTTGAATAAGTTCATCACCTTGTTCTCTGGGGGAAGGCAGATATGAAGGCAATGGTGAGCCTGAAGACCTTGGTGAAATTGACCCATTACACTTCATCTTCTTTGTACAACTTGACCATCTTTACACACAAAACTCTCGATGAAGCAAATGAAGTGCTTGTTCAATTTGTCCTGCTCTCTTACATAAACATTTTGTTGGCGTTTCAATTAGCACCTCTGGAGTGCTTATTGGAAACGGACAGCTATGCACTGTGTGTAATGACTGCTCTTTGAATTAGGAGGGGAAGCTTCCTCTTTTTGCTGATGTTTGCATAACAAGTAAAGAAAACTAATGCTCCTATCTTTTTACTCAGCGGCAGGGCACAAGGGTGCATAATCACAATGCATTGCATCTAAGGTTTTCTCTTGTTTCTGCAAATCTTAACTACAACTAGGCTAACTTTTAATCTATGCTATCTCCTCTAGATAAACAGAGCAAGAGGGCATAGGAGCAGGAATGGGATGGTTGGATCACTTGGGCCGATTGTCTTTCAAAATGCGTTCAAAGGCTCTTAACTTTCAAATCTACGTTGGAATAAGGTCTTATGCAAGCGAACACTCATATGGTAAGCTGAATCTCAGGGTTTCCAAGGAGGAGGAACCCCTGTCCAAGGTGTAGGCTGGGATACAACTTACTAGAAACAACAAAGGATGATGAATTGGATATCAGGATTCTTAAGGAGGCAACGACACCTGTCCAAAGTGTAGGCTGAAATACAGATCATTACACAACATCAAATGATAACCATTAACATCAAAATTCCCAAGGAGGTGATGGCACCTGTCCAAGGGGTAGATTGAAACAATAGATTATAAGAACAAGACGTTGATAGAACTTGAAACTTTGGATCAAATTGCATATGCCTTTTGATTTATTTCTTCAAACTTGCTTAACGAATTACAAAGATTTGGGACTGGAAAGGTACAAAATCATACACAATTGCTTATCAAACCAAACAACTCTCATCCAAGAGTGAACAAATATAGTGACTTGCAAGCTTGTTGGCACAATGGTGCAACAATTTTGTGTGGTAAATAAAGGTTACAAAATAATGAGCAAAGGCTCTTATTTATAGAAGCTCAAAGGAGTAGGCAACCCTAAATTCTCCTCGAGTTAACAATGAGTTCTTGCCAATCTGCAAGATTTATTCCTATGTCTAAAATTAGGTAACCTAACAGTTAATTGGGAATCTACTTCAATTAACTGAAACTAAACTAAAAGAGAACTCCAAATACAAAAGTGCCTCCAAAATAGACATCCACAATTAGTGGAGATAGACATGCATGATTAGTGGGACAGTGAGTTAACTTGGAAAGAGGCATCAAGTTAACTCCTGTTTGTCATAAATGCTATTTTGGAGGGGTAGGACGTCCTAATTGGGTGTTTTACACCTCTTCACCTCTAGTCAACAACTCCTCTAGCCCGTCGTTGACTTCTTCTACCTCTGGACAATTAATGCTTCGCAAGATGATGACGTGTCTCCGCAATATCTCTTCGCCACTCGCAATATGCTGCTGGTACTCGATACTCTTTGCAGCTGTGTCATCCAGCCTTGTTGATATGAAGTGTGGAGGGTAGTGTGGTAGTAATCGGTAGCGGCTCTGTGTTTGGAATGACTACCTTCCGCATTTTCGCTATCCATTGAATAGTGATGTCATTTACGCCTTCCAGGGTGTCCAACTTTGACTATGGGCTTCACTTGATGCATGTCCGTGTCGAGTGTTTTCAGAAAGTCGTGAAGTAGGACCATTTTGGTCTTGATTTCAACTTGAGAGTACTGTATTATGAAAAGCTCGACTGTTGACTGTAAACACGGATATGTTCAGACAACTTTTTCTGTAGCAACTAAAAATTGCTTTGCCGAGGGGTAATTTTTATGAAAAATTCTGAGATGTGGGTTTTCTTGGGAATAGTAGCAACTAAAATAGCTTTGCCGAGGGGTAATTTTTATGAAAAATTCTGAGACATGGGTTTTCTTGGGAATAGTTTTCTAAGTGAACCCAGAATGTCAGAAAATCCAAAAAGTCACTTTTCCTTGTACATGCAAGAAACCTTCGGGGCAGAGGTTTTGGGGGTGCCAGAGGCCGACTTTTTTCGAAAAAATCTAACATATGGGTATTGTAGGTGCTTCAAAGCTAAACAAACCTAGTTTGTTAGATTTTCAAAATTGTGACTTTTTTCGGAAACCCTAAAAAAGGGGTAGTACGGCTACTTTTTCTGAGAGAATCTAGCACGTGGGTTTTGCTGAATATGCTATGCTGATCATACCCAGAAGACCAGATCTGTGAAAAACCTCTATTTATTTGGACATGCAAGAAGATCTAAGACAAGAATAGAAGAAAAAGAGGGGAAAAAGTTTGGAAATTATAAACTGCCTCTCTGATCCTTCAAGAAAATCATGCTTGGAGATACAAACTCTGATATACTGTCCCTCCGTGCAACCGATTCTTTGAAAATATGAAGAACGTCGAGAAAGCCCTTTGTCAGATCTTCAAATGATGTTTGGAGAGAAAAATATTCGTTTTGGAGCTCCAACCTGCAAAGAGAGATAATGAAGAATGGACGCCTAAGCTTGATACTTATTGATTTGGAGTTGCAAGCATCAATTAGGCGCCAACATGCTGATTGAGGAGTTAATATGCCTGATCAGGAGTTCATTGGAGCAAATCCCACCAATTTGGGGACGTTTTCGACATGAAGAGGCTTCTAAAATATCTCAACTTTAGTCAACTAGGCCTAATTTGACTTTAGGCATCCAAGTTGAGGAGTTGAACATTTTTCATTCTTTTTATGTGATGAAATGCTTCCTTTTGATCTCCGATTCTAGTTGCTCAGTTGATCTTGAAGTGTTGCTAATAGATCCATTGCTAAGATGAAACAACTCTGAAGAAGTGTGCTTGGGAGCTGTGAAGCTCAAAACCTGAGTCTGATGCCCCTAATTCTTGGGCGCCTTTTCCCAAAAGGTGCATTTTTCACTAGACGTCATTTTCTCGGATGCTTCTCAGTTTCTCCATTTTGACCTTCAGTGCGTTGATTTGAGATCTCTAATGACTGATGATTTCGGTGAACGTGCTGAGATATGGAATGGATAACTAGTTCAGTACCGAAAAGGACTGGCCTTGCAGGTCGTGAAAGTTATTTTAGAGACCCCAAAAGTTTGGGCGCCCCTGGCCTGCAGGGGTGCCTTTGACCTTTTGTGTTTGTAATTTTGACTTGCAACCTTTCACAAACAACCCTAGTTTGATCCTCGTCGTTAGATGTTTGATTTATCTGTTGAACTTGCTGACGATGTCATTGTTGAGATTGATCAAGATGGAGAAAGACTTTCTGGAGGTCATGGGTCTTGAAGACTGCATCTGGCTGCCCAAAAAGTTGGGTGCCTATTTCTAGGAAGGTGAAATTTCCTTAACACAGCCAATTTTTCATGTCTTTCATCTCGCCTTTGCATTTGGTGCTTTCTGCTTGATCTTCGTTTGTGAATGCTTGATAGGTCCTGGGAGCAAGCGTGCAACTAGATTGATCGCAAAGCTGCAAGGATGTTGAGCAGATGCCTTGTAGGAAGTAGCTGCTGAAAAGTTCAACAAGTGGCTCCAAATGAAGGGCGCCCTTGGCTAGTAGGGGCTCTTTTGCTTTGATGTTCATTGATTTACCCTCCGTTTCACATGCTCAGATGATCAACAGTTTCCATCATTTGATGCGTCTCGTAGACTGGCGAACAAGTTCGTTGCAAAGCTGAGCTGACGCCGGGGAGATCACTTGGAGATAAGCTTACTCAAAAACTAACATCTGGATAGTCTCATTCTTGGGTGCCCCTGAGCTACAGGGGCACTTTTTTTTATGTTTTGACTGCTATCTTTGATGCTATTTGCTTTCAGCATCTTTTGTCTTTGCCTCCGTTGCCGATGATTGCTGAATCAAGTGAACCTGCTTGATGATGTGTTGGAAAGCCAACATAATTATGAAGGAGATGACTGTCTTGGAAAAACTTGATGATTGCCTTTGACCTCTTGAACTTATGGGCGCCCTTGGTTAGCAGGGGCTCTTTTGACTGCAGCTTCATCATTTCCTTTAAGATCTTCACCTCTTCGCGCTTCATGTTTACCATTGTAGCTCGACTGACTTGATCACCGTTGTCGATGATGCGGACGTGTTGACTATAGCAATTGCTTTCACTATCCTGCACGTACAAGTGATTGAAAAATGGCTAAGGCATTTGACTGCGTAGCCTCTTCCTTGTAGTAAGGCGTGCATTCTCCAGACTTAGAATATTTTCAACATTTTTCACTTTTGAAAATCCCCTCCGTCGTAGAGCATCTTTCACCATGGATTCTTCCTTGAAGCTTTGAGGCTTAGATTTTGACACTTGGTACTGGCCATCCGCCATTAATGGCTACGGAGGTCCTAGCTTTTCTCCTAAAAAATGAAAATAGGCCCACTAGAGTAAAACAAACTTTTTGGTGATTTTGACTTGACCAATGTGATCGTGAAGCCAATTTATCCTATCAAAATCATTTTCAACTAATTCTGGAAAGGTCCTATTTTTAGGGGTTTTCCTAAAAACAAGGGTTTGAAACCCTAATTTTCAAATTTTCAGAATTTTGCAAGTATCTTCCTTGACATAAACCCACAAAAAGCCTATGTTTTGTTTGACCTAAAACGGATTTTTGACAACACTTTTGCATGATTTAGCTCATTTTTAGCAAAATGCCTTATTGAAGCAAAAATTTATTATGGGTACAACACATTTCTTTCAAATTAACTGCTGGCCTTCCATCAACCCATGACCCTTGCACAAATGATTTGGCATCGATCAGGGGACTTGTAGCTGAACTATTGCAATACTCCACTCTCCAGTTGTCAAGTCTAAAAAACACTGGTTGCCAAACTACAAAAACGACCAACAATCGCACAACATGCACACTGTATGATATGTTACGTTGCTTATGTTTAAATAATCAACATCTGTTGTTTAATGTGCCTATGGAAGGCACAATAACCAAAGAATAAAGAGTGAATGCGTGAATAATTATAGAATAAAGAATAAGCTTCTTCATTGACCATACAATCTCTCAAGTCTATCCCATTCTACACCAGTGAATAGAATCACCTTATTGATCTTCTTCATATCTTCAATGGTGAATTTCCACCATTCAAATTTAGTTGATCCCGCATCCTTCAAGAATACATTGGTTTTGTGATGCAACTTGATTTCCTCCAAGGCATAATCTATTAGCTCAACAGTGGGGAAAAATCACATTGCATGATAGGATCACTGTAATCACAGATCATACCTCCGATCTCATCCAACCAATGCTGTTGGTCCCTAGGTTTTGCATCATTGTTCTTGGGAGAGGGTAACTTGAGATTTATCATCTCTTGGAGAATGGCTGATTTCTGCATACCTCAGCTAACTCATGGATTCTCTTCTTCTCAGGTGCCTTAAAATCATCAGCCATCTTGTGTTCCTATCCACCATTGTTATTTTGAAAACTTGTGGTAGCCATTTTACCTTGATAGGAGCAATGATCCCTATGGTTGCCTTGTGCTGGTTATTAATCTTGGATAGAATAAGGATTGCTTCCCATATAGTCTATTCAATGCCAATATTATAAATCATCTTTATTTTCGGCAATTTCCTAAGGGTGTCACAAAACGGATCCTTGAGGGACTCTTTTTCCCCCTATAGATGGAAAAATTGGCTGATTAATTGTAACATTCTGACTTCTAGCTATCTGGTGATAATTATGACCTACTGTATGGCAATTTTGTGTGCTATGTAAGACAATCTAAGGCTGATTAGAATAGGATAGACAATTTTTAATGTCCACGAGGCCAAAGATAGCCAATGAAACAGCATACCCTGCCATTTTTGCTTTTTGAAGTGTTGATTTTCTGTAATTCAATTTGATAATGAACTCCTCAATTCTCTCAACCATCTCCTCGCCGAATAGATCTTGAAATGAAGCTGCTGTTGAATTACAAGTGTACTTGACCTAGATGTCGTGGGTCAAACTCAAACTGCATAAAATATTAAAAAAATACAAAAAAATCACTTTTTGGGTGCCTAAACACGTTAGTTCGCCCGGGTTCACTCGGGTTTTGCATGTGCGAATCGGACCCTCAAAGCACGAACCCTGGTCAAACCCACAGAGGGATCGAACCAAGACCCGTACCCAATGCGAACCCGGACCAGGACCCAGCTTCCCAGGGGCGAACCCGGTAACATAGACCAAAGTCACTGTCTAACCAACCTTGAGCACTCCAAGAAGTTTGGAGTTCTCCCTAGCACACCAATTAGCCTTCGATAGAACTTGGAAATCGGCTAATCGTTCACAAATCAAAATAGCTTAAAATGGGGACATTACACGACATGACCTTTCAATATTTGCCGACCATTCCTTGATTTCCCCAAATTTTCCTAGTTCTTGTTCTTGTTGCATGATGAGTCAAAATTCCAACATAAATTTGTTGCTTCTTGGTAAAAAGATTGTAATAGAGAATCATGAGATTGTAAAGCACAATCATCTTAAGACATGACATCAACATGTATGTAGAAAGGTAGCTCACACAAGGGACTATACTTAGACTCCTCACAAGATGCATCATCAAATGAACATGAATCCAAGGATATAGAAATAAGGCTATCATGACATGTAGGAAGAATAGCATCACAAGGCTTCACAATGTCATGAATAGCTAAAGGAAGTGTGACCATATCATATAAAACATCATCCTTGAATTTATCAATAGAAGATGGGGCTTTAGCATCATCATCAATCACAAAAGAATTATAATCATCATGAAGCAAAACATGTGAAGGAGGACGTAAGTATTGCATTTCATATAAGCAATCATCATTTATCTAATTGTAGACAATGAAGAAAAAGTACTCAAAGATAGAATATTATGGGAGGAGGGAGGAACATCAAAAGAAAAAGCCTCACATAAAAGTATGGAAGGCTCCTCAATGCATGGCCCATAAAAAATGAAGCATTGAAGCACAAGTGGACATCACCCTTAGCCACATGCATTGACACAAAGAAGAATAACATGTAATATCAGATCATGATAAAGCATAGAATTGCACATACATGGCTAGTGATCTCACATCATATACATGTAAATGAAGATACACATCAAAACGCATATGTGCATGAACACTATAAAGCACATTCTAGTAGGGTTTTAAAACATATATGCATCATAAATATCATATCCTAATAAGGAACCCTAAGCAAGACATCATATAGGGAGTCAACATAGAAATGCAATTTTCGCTTGTGGTATCATTATGAAGGGAAGAAGAATGATCATCGTGAACAAGCAATTAAGGGTCCATGATAAATTCAGATCTGATGTAAAATCAGAAAATGAGCAAGGCACAGAAGTGAAACTAATCATAGACAACAAAACCCTAAAGCCAAGGGCAAGATCAAAGGGGTATCATACAAGGAAGGCCCAAACCCTAATCAAGATAGTAGCAATCAAATACACATAAAGGTGGGTCAAAATCCTTATCAAATCTGAAATGAAAGGTATACAAGGAGAAATATTAGATCTGAAATGCTAATGTAGAAGGATAAACCCTAAGGACAAAATCCTCTTTACCCACGAAACAGCTTATGGCTCCCACAACTTGGGCAATGTCTGGTTTGATGCAGATCATAGCATACATGAGGCTCCCAACTGCAGTAGCATAAGGAATAGAACTTATGCTTTCCATCTCACTAGATATCAAATAACACTACTCAACTGAAAGCTTTGTTTCCACAAAAATAGGAAAACTCACTGGTTTGCTATGAATCATTTTAAAGCACTGCAAAATAGAGCCAACATACTTCCCCTAACCTAACCAAAGCTTTTTGTTAGGTCTATTCCATGTAATCTCCATCCCTAAGGTAATACACCTCAATGAATAAAAATCTAACCCAGGGTAAATTTCTGGGACTGATTATGCTACTGAATTAAATGCATGAAATTTAAATAAATAAAATAATGATACTTAGCTCTAGGTTAGATGAAGATCTTGTTG
This sequence comes from Sequoia sempervirens, assembly GCA_007258455.2. Lineage (NCBI taxonomy): Eukaryota > Viridiplantae > Streptophyta > Pinopsida > Cupressales > Cupressaceae > Sequoia > Sequoia sempervirens. The sequence continues at coordinate 6,587,499 of VDFB02000012.1, read as the reverse complement.
TGTCGAATGTTGTCAATTGATTCCCCAATGTGCCATAAAATTAGGACCTGTAAGCAAATGCCTTGGGGATTAACCAATTTATTGTTTGTTGCTTTGGATTACCAAGACTGCAAAATGGATCTCCGTGAGTGTGAATCTGAACCTTGTGCGCTGATCTAAGCATGATATGCAGATTTGAACTTCATTGTTTTTTATATTTGGATCTTGCTTGCTTAGATGTTTGCAACTTGTGTCTAAAAGGGGTTGTGTCGGCACTATTTAAGAGTTTACTAGGCTAGGAGTGATCTCCTTTGGTCAAACCCCAACCATTGATCCAACACTATAGAACAATGATCGAAGACAGTAGGCAGTCATGAAATATGCTTGGAGTGCTGATGCAAATGCTGATGTCATGCTCTTGTGGTGATGCAATGTGTAATTGAGCTTTTAACACTAAGACCTAGATGATTCTTCCATGTGTAATAATGAAATAGGGTTTGTCCTTTTATACAACACCTTGGTGTGCAATTTGAAATAAGTCATGCTTTGGTCAGCTCATAATGGCTAGTAAGAAAGGGGGGTCATGGCCCCAATTTCGAAGTAGAACTTTTAAAAGTTCAGGGATAAAATCTGTGCCCATGGATCTGAACCAGGTCCAATTCTGTGCCTGTGGAATTGACCAAAGTGTTAGGGAAGGCTGGAATTGAAGGTCAGGTCCATATCCTTGAGATGTGTGAAGATGGAAAGGTCAGAATCAAGTTATTTGCTAACTTCCACACCAGAATACACCAGTTTACATAGGTAGCCATTGCATTAGGAACAAACTTGTCAAAATGGACCCAAAATGAAGGGAAAACCTGCAGGGTATGCTTTTTTCACTAGTACTCTGTGTGTGTGTGTGTGTGTGCACTACACACACACACATGTAGCTATATATGTATGTGTGTGTATGTATCTATGTATATTTGTATGTTTCTGTGTGTATATATACTGCCTTCCCAAAAAAATAGCCTCCTGGACCATACGGGACTCAAGTGGTTTTTTTAGGATCAATCCTGATTTCAATTACTTAAATGGGTTTTCCTTGAAGACCTGTACAAATTAATGATATGTTATGGTCTGTAAATTTCCCACCTTGATTAATGATGGGAAATATTTAGTTTTACAACTAATCTGACAGGTCCAACAACTAAAGTATTACAGAAGAAAGAGTATGAATCTTGTGTGGAATTATGTAATTTCAGCCCAGCAGATTTCATCAGTCTTCTATTGATTTTTCTCATCTGTCAAGAATCTTTTCAGTATGTTCCCATTTTGTAAGTAGTCTTTCAAGTCCTGCACTTCATTTTATCAGTATTGGAAAGAAGGGGATTTCAAAGGATGTCTTTCTACTTATATAATTCTCTTGCCCAAACTCAGTTTATGTTATGCATTGGATGTGTTCTGGAATGCTGAAAGATATGATGTGTATTCAGTCATGTTTTTAAACAGCCTGAATGAAGTTATAAAATTTTGTAAGATGCTGTATGCCTATCTATTTTATGAGTTTGTGCTCCATATATGTCATACATATCTAAACAGCCTGAATGAGGTTATAAAATTTTGTAAGATGCTGTGTGTCTATCTATTTTATGAGCTTGTGCTCCGTGTATGTCATACATGTCAATATTTGTTAATATTTTTCATCAGTGATTCAACTCAAAACATTTTAAAAATATCTTTCACAAATATACTATTTTCCTTTTTTACAGTAGGGTATTCTTACCTGTCTTGAAATTTTTTGAACCCATATACATATGATTTCTTTTTGATGGTTATGCTTGATTCGTTGTCTAGGCTTTAATTTGATTGTAGATGCTATGCTTTGTTTGATCTAACCATTATTTAATGTTAAAGAGTCTTTAGTTTGATTGTAGATACTATAATTAGTGTGATCTAACCATTATTGGTGGTGCAATTGCTTATTAAAATCAATGGAAAATGTAGTCATTTAAGTGTTAACACTATTTTTGTGCTATCAAACTACGCAAATCTGATACTGCTCTATCTTTTCTTGTTACAGAACTTGCACCTGCTAGCGTCAGGGAGTTGCTTTTGCCAGCAATCCAGAACTTGTTGAAGGACCCAGAGTCACTTGATCCAGCTCATAAAGAAGCTCTAGAGTTAATAATAAAGGAGAGATCTGGGGGTACATTAGAAGCTCTTACCAAGGTCATGGGAAGCCATCTTAGCATGACCTCTGTGTCCCATCTTGGCATGACCTCTGTGACCAGTCTTTTTGGAGATAGTGGTCTTTTAGGAAAGAAGGAGACAGGAGATGTCTCTGACACTGCAGGGCAACAGCTGTCTCAGTATGAAGATAACAGATTCAGACGGATCATGAGGGGTAACTTCAGTGAAATGATTAGAGGTAAAGGAAAAGTACAGGAAGAAAACATCCCCACAACTCCCACTTGAGCACTCTAGATCTGATCCATGCTTCTAACTGTTGGATGGAGGAGTTTGCGGTCTTAGATAAATTAAATCAATTAATATATTTTTTGTGTACAAGATGGGACAAGACTTTTTCATTGACCCTTTAAATTCATTTATCGCGGATCTGTCCTATAAAATTTTCTCTTGCTGGAGAGTTTATCCTTTTGAATTTAATACTTGCTGCCGGACAAAGGGTGGTTTAGAAAGATTATCTTTTAAGATATTAGTAAACAGAATTATATGGTTGCAATTGAATTTTTTTCACGTGCTGATTATGTTAGCATTTCATCCATTTAATAAAGAATTAAAATTACGAATGACCCACTGCCATTGTTTCCAAAATTGGACAACTTTGATAGGAGTTGATAGTGGCACTATTAACTACAAATTGGAATATTTCATGCTTTTATGTGTGTTTTTTTTTCTTTTCTGCAAGTTAATTTCTACCAACGATCAGGTGTTATTGGTTCAGGTTGAAAAGATCAATCCATTAGATTCAGATATAATTTGAATTTCTCAACTGGCTAAATGTGTGATGTAGAAATGCTAAAATGTAATGGGTATTACTGGGTAACATTAAATTTTTCATTTCTAAACAACGTACCTGAGTGTGGTAATCTCTACATAGGCTTTTAGTGTGTACTGGAGACCTCATAATGTAGTCTAACAAGAGAAAATTGAAGTGTTATCTTGTCGAATCTTGACGTGTATCTACATATACATCGATACAGCCTGGTATGCGATGATTGAATCCAGATATTATATCATAGTAAATCCAATCATACAATTGTCAGCCAAATACTCAAATCGTTCACTTGTCCAAAAATTTCTGAAATATTTGATGTTGTGATTATGAAAGAATTTTTTTTATGGGATATTTACAATTATTAGAAAATAATATATTTATAATTTTTGAAAATTAGAATGAAATAAAAATTATCAAAATGATGAATGGTAGTCTTCTTAAAGTAAATTAAAAGTTAAATAAAAAAGTAAACAATATATTATAAAATAAAATAAAATAAAAATAAAAATAAATCTGAAATGAAAGGTAAACTAAAATAAATCTTAATTAAAAATAAAAATAAAAATTTATGTCTTTATGTAGTAAATAAAATGAAATAACTCTTAAATGATAAAATAGTTTGAGAGTAGTTTTAAATAAATGTATGTGATAATTAGTACAACTCTTGTAGATCTTAGCATGCAAGAATAATTTCAAAAAGTTGAAAGATGGATAAATAGATTAAGAAGAGTTATAAAGCAAGTATGTTGTATTTAGGGTAGCAACTATTAGAGGGCTTTTTTAGTCCTTTGATTGAGTTTCTTAATAGAAGAGAACTATAGACTCTTGGGACCAAGTTGGTGATGAAAGGAAGGCTAGTTTACATGATGTATTTATAAATTTCAAATAGGAATTATTTTTTATGAAGGATATTAAGTTTCTCAAATAGAAGAGATCTATGGACTCTTGGGACCAAGTTGGTGATGGAGGGAAGGCTAGTCTGAATGATGTATTTATATATTTCAAAGAGATTATTTTTTATGAAGGATTTTCCAACATTGAGTTATATGAGACTAACACTTAAATTTGACAATTTAAAACAATGGATTTGGGATCAATGATCTTACCAACACTTTGGGATTGTAATGAGGAATGAATATATTTATTTGGAAGTTTTATATATAAATTCTTTTGTATTGATAATTGGTTTTTTAACACCAAATTGAAGAGTAATGAATTTGCTTTATGGAATTTGTTTTTCAAGATTTGATATTTTTATTAAAATGTTGGTTATTTTTAAAATATTTTACGCAATTGTTCTTTTAAAAGAATATTGTGTCAAAATAAGAATAATCATTTTTTTAATCTATTTGCATAAGTATCAAAGAATGTAGATTACTAAACTACAAAAAGATTAAACATGTATATTCAATTTTTTTTTTTAAAAAAAAAATCTAATCCAACATAAATTTATCTAATCTAACATAAAATAAAATCAAAATAACAAGGATAAGGAAGAAATGAATAAATAAGGTTATCCATGCTTTATCGTAGATTTTTGAATCCTCTACAAATCACGTATATATGCAAGATGACCAATATCGCACGATCTCTCATGTAAATAGAACAAGCTTTAAAATATGATAGGTGAAAGATGATATCAAATTGGTTACCATGAATGTGCACAAATCACAATCTAGATGTCTATTTAATTTGAATAAGGAAAAAACAATTTTATTAGATTAACATGTCATTGTATGAATTCATAAATATCTCAACAAGAGCATATACATACTTAGATTGAAAATTTATGAAAAGAAAAATTGCTATACTATTAAATTATTCTTAAAACCTTTATATAAAGTATCAATTTGAAGTATGTAAAGCATTATCAAGTAGTTATTTACTAGCCAGCCATATCAACCTAAAATACACTTATGAAATTACATTGACAACCATTATTATTTCCCAGACTTAGCTAACAACTTGATCCTACAAGCCCTGTAATCAAAGTCAACTATCCTAATTGATGATAGTCACCTACAAGTTGAGCCTTCATCTCCCTTACAACTTTGGTGATTAGGCCAGCTTGCCCCTCTTTTGGGTTTTATTAGCAACTTCATTTGCTCCGCCTAGGTACAAACCTTGATGGTAAAACACAGTCATTAGCTACACTCGCCTTTTGAAACTTGACACAGGTTTTTTTTTCAAGGAATCAAATGTAATCAAATTTCTATGACTATCTAAGAGGTGAGCAAATCCAACAATTACAAATGCATCCATTTTACCCTTGGTTGCACCCAGTAATCCATGAATCTTCACCAAAGTTTGCAAATAAGATTTTGACCTTACCATGATTTTGATGTAATACAACCTTGTAAATTTTAGGACGAAGCTCTAGTAAAGGCATCTGGTGTCTTAATTTGTCGGACTCCAAAATGCTAGAAATAACATCCAGTATGCTCTTCAATTCTTGGAGATCCATAGTCTTTTGTACAATGAGGCTTTATGTTTCTTTGATCAATACCAATAGACTTTTGAGATTGTTAGGAAAAAGGTGTCTCAACCTTTGATTTTTCTTAGCATGTTTAATTATTTAATGTTGATAATTATCCCATGTTGCTTTGTGAGTTACAACTTGCACTTTCTATTTCTGAGGACGAGTCAAGTTGGAAGTTACCATTTACAGGTGGAGTTGTGCATGAAGGCAATTTCTATAACATGTGAGTTTGCATGGAATGTGAGCTTTGGAGGTGTAGTTATATTTTGGTAGGTGCGGGTTTAGTGACAATTGGTAGTTGCAATATTGCATGTGGTGACAAGTGGAAACTTACCGATATGCACATGTATTGGTTTTGACACTTTCCATGTTGCATCTTTAACCTTTGACATTCAATTTTAGCAATGTTTAATTAATGCATTGTAAAATCCTATATATTGAGCACTTGTATTTTGGAGTTGTAGATTGTTGTTTTGTTGAAGTACCATCATGCAATTGGAATTACTCTAGAATAGAGAAGTGTGAAGAATCCTGCAAGAGCATAGCTCTACAATTATATTGTAACTTTTTTGTTGATGCTGAATAATATAATTGAGTTGTGTTTTGGAGTGGGGTTTTTCTCCGAAAGGGATTTCTCCACAAAATTTTGCGTTAAGATTTCATTGTTTTATTTGTTTATGATATGTATGTGCATCTAAATCTGTAATTGTGAAGGTATTTAAGAAAAAAATTGCAACTCTCTTCTGCTTAGATTGGTGTAGGAAGCATCTTTCGCATACTTGGCTTCTTTTCAGTTGGTATCAGAGCTTGGCCAACCTTGATTCTATTGTTGGGTTGAAGGGTTTTTGAGCTAATCTTTATTTCAATGGGAATTTTGCAAAAGAATATTTCATGACGTAGTTGCAGGAAGAAAGATGGCAAGCACATCCAATAGAATTGAAATGGAGAAGTTTAATGGTGGAAACTTCAAGAGTCATGGAAGTTGAAGATAGAGGATATGCTCATGGATAGAGATCTGTAGGTTGCAATATCCTGTATAAAACCAGCTAGCACAACCCAGGAAGAGTGGGATTTGATGGACCGAAAAGCCAAGGGTTTGATAAGACTTGGTTTGGCTGATTTTGTGCTCCTAAACGTCCATGAAGAGAAGATTGCAAAATCCCTTTGGAAGAAACTTGGAGATGTTTATTAGGCTAAATCTCTAGTAAACAAGTTATTCCTATGAAAGATTGTATTCTTTGAAAATGGAAGATGGAGGATATGTTGCAGATCACCTAAGTGCCTTTAACATGTTGATAGCACAACTGGGTTCTTTTGGTGATAAAATTGAAGACCAAGATTTTTGCATGCTTTTGTTATGTTCTTTATCGGACTTGTGGGATCACCTGGTAATGGACATTGGGAGTACTACCACCAATTTCAAGATGGATGAGGTGGTTGCATTGTTGTTATGTGAAGAGATGCAGAGGAAATCTTTTGAGATGGCTAAGGAGGCTCTTGTTGTTCATGGCAGATCTAAAGAGAAAAGCGAGAAAAAGGACAAGAAGTCAAAATATAAACGTCCAAGGAGATTTAAGTCTGTTGGCAAGTCCAAGGAAAAATGTTGGAACTATGGAAAATTTGGTCATTTTCACAAAGAGTACAAGAGAAGAAAAAGGAAGGTAAAAAGAATTTCTCAAACTCCAACTCTAAGAAATTCTCTCAAGATGATGCAGATGCTTTTTTCGTAGCCTTGGCAACCCATGCATCAAAAGATGTGTGGTTAATAGACTTGAGTGCTTCTTTCCACATGACCTCACACAGGGGTTGGTTTTCAAAGTATGAAGAATATGATGGTGGGAAGGTGTATCTAGGTGATGACTCTCATATGAAGATTGTTGGTTGTGGTAAAGAAAAGATTAGATTCCCTAATGGTAGAGTGAAGGGGATTGATGGTGTCTTGCATATCCAAGGTTTGACACAAAACCTACTCTTAGTGAGTAAATTGAATGATTTGTGTGTGCAAGTTATTTTCTCGAGTGTAGGATGTAAGATGACGAGAGGAGCTATGTTGTTGGCTAAGGGTGTTCAAATAAACACCTTGTACAAGCTAGATGCATGCATGGTTTAGTGCAATAGTTCTTCTGACAAGCTGAAGAAGAGGTCTTTGGATTCTTTATCCTCACCATTAGATCAAGCAGAGAAGAAGTCTATAGCATCTACATCTGATCACTAGTAGAATTTGGCAAATAAATGATTCATGAACTAAAGATGATTAAATTCTACTCATTTTTTGTAACACAACTATAAATGACTAATTTGATCATCATAAGTGACTAATTTGATCATTGGGTAAAAACCACAACTAAATAATTAGTCACACAAATAAAAATTAGATAATATGATATTAAAGTGGATAATGAAAAAAAATATTTCGAATTGAGAGAGTGGGTTGTATTATAATATAATATGCTATTATATAATATATATTATTATTATATATATTATATAGTATTATATTATATTATATTATATATCATATTTATATTATAATATGGTCGTGCACTTTGGGTACCTAAGGGCGTTCATTCCTTGGAAATGAAGCTTCCTGTAGAGAAGACAATGTTGTGGCACCAACGACTTGGTCACATTGAAGGGTCTTAGAGCCTTGAAATATGTTAGCCTTATTGAAGGCCTTGATGATTGTAATCTCGAGTTCAAATTTTATGAAAATTATGTATATGGAAAGAAACATTGTGTTTCTTTTTATTCTAGTTCTCATGAGTCTTCTTGGGTTTTGGACTATGTGCATGTAGATGTGTTTGGTCCTGTGAATGTTCCTTCATTATCTAGTTTCGTGTACTTTGTCTCATTCATAGATGATTACAATAGAAGGATATTTTTTTATTTTCTCAGAAGTAAAGCTGAAGTCTTTAGTCGATTTAAGAAGTTTAAGGCTCTTGTTGAAAATCAAATTAGTAGAAAGATTAAGTGTTTGAGGACTGACAATGGTGGTGAGTTTTGTTTGGCATAATTCAATAAGTTTTGTAAAGAGCACAGGATTGAGTGACATAAGACAACTCCATACACCCCACAACAAAATGGATTTGTGGAGAGGATGAATAGGACTTTGGTGGAGAGTGATAGGAGTATGTTGAGTGGTGTTGGCCTTGAGTAGAGTTTTGGGTTGAAGCCATAGCCACTGCATGTTATCTAATCAACAGATCTACATCGGCTCTTGTTGAAAAGACACCCATGGAGGAGTGTTCTAGTAAAAATACTTCAATGAGACATCTTAGAGTATTTGGTTGTGAAGCTTATGCTCATGTTCTAATTGAGAAGAGGTTTAAGTTGGGGAACAAGGTGGTTAAATGTATCTTCATCGACTATGGTGTTGGTGTGAAGGGGTAGAAGCTTTGGGATCGAGTGGTCCAAAATATTCTCCATGGCAGAAGTGTGATTTTTCAAGAGATGAAACCTTCCATTGTTGAGCTACAACAAAAGAAAGAGGAGAAACAAAAGTAGGTAGTTCAGATTCCACCTACTTGAATGAAAGAACTACGTACTCTTGTTGAACCTGATGATGGGGAGAGTTTGAGAAGATCTAAAAGTTCTAAAGAATAAGAACCTCAACCTCAACAATTCAAGAGGTCTACTAGAGATAGGTGGCAACCTGTTAGGTTTGGATATTTGCCCGAAAGGTTTTGTTATTCATTGTTGGATTCCACTTGCATTTTTGCTTTGATTGCCAACACTGATGAGCCTAGGACTATTAGAGAGGCTAAGGATATGAGTGATGCAGATTCCTGGATGAAAGCCATGGATGAAGAAATGGTTGCATTAAAGAAAAATGATACATGGCATCCTGTACCTTTTCTTGAAGGATGAAAACCTATTAGATGTTGTAGATAGGGTTAGAATTCAGGGGAAAAGCATGAATCAATAATAGCAACCACAAAACTATCTAATTCAAGCTATGAAGACCTTAATCCAACAATGAAGGACAAATGACAAATAGAAATCCAAATATTGAAGCAATAGTACTCAATTCCTATGCCATAGTTGATTCATCTCCATTGCTCTTCTCCATTTTGCTTTATTTGTTCTTAGATTTGTAGTATGCAACTTGTATTGATGAGCTTGATGTTGATGCAAGATAGCTAGATCTCAAGATATCAAAACTTCAAAGATTGTGGTTGTTCAAGATGAATGATATGAGAAGAAAAATATTGAAGTGTGGTTAACCTTGAAATGAGAATGATGGCTTGCTTTTATAGAAATCTTAATTCAAATGAAGGGCTAGGATTGAGAGATGATTTATGATGATCAATGGATGAGATTAATTGAGAAGAACAAGAGGTAAGGATAGGAAGAAGGGACCACCATCCAAAAAATTGGAATAAGAGATAGGGATTAGCTAGAAAAAGGTAAATTAAATAATTAAAACAATTATTTAATTTAAGGAATGGTGAGATGAATAATTAAATAATAATAAAAAAAAAAATTATAGAAGAAGAGGTGGGTGATAAAATATTAAATAATTACAATAATTATTTAATTATAGAGGAAAATGGAAATAAATAATTAAATAAATAAAATTTATTCAATTAAGGATAGAAAAAGATAATTGACGTAATTTAAATAAAATTGAATTTCTTTAAATTAATCAAAAGAGGAATGAGATAAAGTGAATTAATTTAATAATTAAAAATTATTTAATTAATAGAGGAATATGACACTAGACAATAATTTTAGTTATGCTAGGAAGAAGGAAAATTAATGATAAAATGTTACTTGCAGGCTTAGGACATTTTTCAGTGTCTACATTTTGCCCCTCTTTGACATAATGTGATTTCGAGCATTATGTCAAAGAATAATCAAGAAGATCAGCTCAGAATATACCCTAGTTTCCCTAGCTGACGCGAGATAGGATTCTGCCCCCTCGAAAAATTGACAAATTTTTGAAAAATTTCAAAAAATTGGGCAACTTTACCAATAAGCTAATTTGATAGGCGCAAATGCATTGGCTGTGAAAATCTAGGCTCAAAAGTCAATTTAGGGATGAATGGATGGGATGTTAGTACAAAAGGAAAAGAGCAATGAGGAACACAATGAAATAGAAAACAAATGAATTGGGACTTCCTACCTTGAGATCTTGCTAACAGATGATCAAGCTCTTATTTGATTACATAATTATCATCATAGAACTTATTATGGTAGTGGACGATGAACACCAAGATATGACATAGAACAAGGTGTGATATGTTATCCCTTGCAAAAATAGACACGCGACAAACAAGGAGTTCCATGACGCAGACTAGTAACCATAGAACCTTGCCAGAACATGTGAGGAAATAACCACAAAGCGTGTTATCTTATACAAGAAAGCGTTAGATTTAGCTTTATCTTGCATAGGATGTTTTGATTATGCCAAATGGAAATTCAATTGCACACAAGGAACCAAGTTGCCCCAGTCACATTGCCAAGAAAAACTGCAAACATAAATAAAAGAGAAAATAGGTCATGATCCATCATCACTCCTCTAAATCCTTCTTGGGACATCCTCGAGGGGAATAGTAACATGACCGATGATAAATCTATAAAAAGATAAAACAAACTACACCAATAGAGTCAACAACCATCTAGATTGATTGCCGATGATTGTTTGTATGATCAAGTTCTAGAAAATGATAGTGTGGTTTCAAGAATAGTACACCTTGTAGAAGACCAATGATGGATTGAGACTGGTTTTGAGGGTGCAACAACATATATAATACAATTGATAGGATTGATAGCTAAAGTTTAGTTTTAGAAATGCAGCATGTCGTATAAGGTGTTTACTCTGTTTCGACAATGCAACATGTTGTATAAGACTGTTTGATAGTTGATAAGGATTACTAATTGTTTGTTGTTTGATGTTTGATGCTGATGTTTTGATAGGTACTTGTGTTTATGAAATCGATCTATTTGGATGAATATTGATTGGATAGTTTGCTTGTTGTTTCACAATTTGGATAAGCTCAGTTCTCTTGTTTGATAACTACTTGTGTCTGCTCAAAATGCCAACCTTAGCAAGGGATAGTTTATTATGATACAATTTGGGATGGAAAAATAACTTGTTATGACAAACCCTAAGGGACTGCCCTAATGCCTCGAGGGATCATCGATGATGCCCTTGCCTATGTAAAGTGCAGAGACAATGTAGTTCGACCATTTGGATTGACACAAACTATTTTTTAAGTTTTTGACTTTTTTGATTTATTTTTTGATTTTTTTGGTGTGTTTTAAAGTGTTGAACCATGTCTATGATCCCATGTAAGATGCAAGTCCAGGAATTTCCCCCAGTTAGGTACATGAATGATTTATTATGGACGCAAAAGGGATGGGCGAGGTTTTTTATGAATGGATATGAAAGGATGAAGGACGCTAAGCATCAATAATTCTCAGGCCATGAGAAGGATAACTAAGATTTTATTAAGGGCAAGATGGAGAGGGAAAATTTTATTATGGAGTGGGATGTGCACGATAGCACATGGATGGAAGTGGAAAATCAGATAAAATAATAGTAGACGATGGAGCAAAGACCAATTATACATGGCGCCTGTTTGCCAGGTTTTCACCATGATACTTCATACATAGGACTTGAGTACAATTGTTAGCAGTAGCAATGTATTCAGCCTCTGCAATAGACAAGGAAATGGCATTCTACTTCTTGCTTAACCATGAAATCAGCTTCTTACCCAAGAAGAATGCACCACCACTAGTACTTTTTCTATCATTCACATCTCCTGCCCAATCAACGCCAGTAAAGGCACTCAAAGTAAGATCATCATCTTTAGGATACCATAGGCCAAGATCAACAGTTCCCTTCAAGTATCTGAAAATTCTCTTCACAGCAGTCACATGAGATTCCTTCGGATCATCTTGAAATCTTGCAACAATACATACAACATTCATGATATCAGGCCTGGTTTGAGTTAAATACAACAATCCACCAATCATTGATCTGTATCTTGTCTGATTTTCTTTCGGATAATCATCTTTTGTTGTCAACTTGCATCTGATCACCATGGGTGTACCAACTAGCTTTAATCTTCCATACTGAACTTCTTCAACAATTCCTTCACATTACTTGGACTAAGATATAAAAATCCCTTTATCTAACTGAGTAATTTTCAATCCCAAAAATAATTTCATCTCACCAATCATAGACATCTCAAATTCATTCTGCATCTCATTAGCAAACTTCATGCACAAACCATCATCTCCTCCAAAAATGATATCATCAACAAATACTTCAACAATCAAATCTTTATTATGATCAATCTTGAAATACATATTACTATTAGCAGGACCTTTGTTAAATCCAAGCTTTAGCAAATACTTGTCCAATCTGGCATACCATGCTCTATGGGCTTGCTTTAGTCCATACAATGATTTCTTCAACCAACACACCATATCTTCCTTATCAGTCAACTGGAATCCATCAGGTTGCTCAACATACACTTCTTCTTCCAATTTGCCATTTAGAAAAACTAATTTGGCATCCATCTGATAAACTTTGTAGTTCTTGTGAGCATCATAGGCAAGAAATAATCTTACAACTTCAATTCTAGCAACAGGGGCAAAGGTCTCTTCAAAATCAATTCCTTCCATCTATGAATATCCTTTTGCTTTGTTTCTAACCACTTCACCTTGCTCATTTAGTTTGTTTCTAAAGACCCATTTGGTTCCAATGAAATTCCTATCCTTAGTTCTAGGAACAAGAATCCATGTATCATTCTTTTCAATTTGTTTTAACTCTTCTTTCATTGCTTCAACCCAATGCTCATCTTTACATGCTTCATTCACACTTGTAGGCTCATTTTTTTAAATCAAGCAACATTCTTCTGCAATTTTTCTCCTAGTCTAGACACCTTTGTTATTATCACCTATTATCTGATCTTCTGAATGATTCAATCTTACATACCTCAAAGTCTTCTTAGGATGTTCTTCAACTTCAGGCTCTTCTAATCTCTCTTTTGCTCTTTCACCAGTTTCTCCTTCTTCTTCATTTTCTTGATTTACCAGATTGATTTGCACTTGATTTGTAGTCTGAATTTGCTTTCCTTTGTTTGTACAGTCATCCTAATCATTAGAGTCATATCCACAGGTTCTAGATGGTGTACCTAAGTCTTCATCAAACTTAACATTTTCACTTTCAACCATTTTCTTCAATCTATTATTGTAACACCGGTAGGCCTTGCTTTTAGTAGAATAACCCAAAAAGATACCTTCATCATTCCTAGCATCAAACTTTCCTATTTCTTCATCTTTCTTAATATAACATTTGCTTCCAAATAACTTGAAGTATTTGACAGTAGGCTTTTGACCAGTCCATAGCTCAAAAAGGGTCTTACCAGTATCACCTTTGATTTGTACCTGGTTGAGTGTGTACACAACAGTACTCACAACTTCTCTCCAATAGATATGAGGGATATTTCCTTCCAATATCATTGTTCTAGTAGCATCTTCAGTTTTTTTGTTCTTCCTTTCCACAACTCCATTTTGTTGAGGGGTCTGTGGTGCAGATAATTGTCTCTTTATTCCATGTTCTTCATAAAACGAATTAAATTCACCGGAAGTGAATTCACCACCTCTATTTGATCTCAGACATTTAATCTTCAAACCTGTCTCTGTCTCAACCATAGCTTTAAAGGTCTTGAACTTTTCTAGTGCTTTAGATTTCTCCCTTAAAGAAAGTAGCCCATACCATTCTAGATAATCATCAATGAGTAACATGAAATACCTGTAACCTTGTAAACTTCTGACCTTAGAGGGACCACAAAGATCAATATGCACAAGCTCTAACAATTCATTTGAACAATGCTTTTTACTCCGAAATGAAATCCTAGTTTGCTTCCCAACTGACATTCCTTGCATATTGCATTAGTAGGTTTCACCAACTTAGGTAGATCTTTCACAGCCTTAGTGGAACTTATCTTGACAATATTATCAAAGTTAACATGACACATTCTCTTATGCCATAACCAACTTTCATCAACTTGAGCAATCAAGTAACTTTTACTAGCAACACTCAAATGAAAGATATTACCTTCTTTTTTTTGTACCTAATGCAATTTCATTTCTGAAACTCAATATTCTACACTTTCCATCCTTGAACTGAAGATTGTATCCCTTATCAACCGTCTGACCAACACTCAAAATATTATGCTTCAAGCCTTCCACATACATAACATCATCAGTATTATGCTTACCATCAAGAGAAATGCATCCTCTTCCACGGATCACACCAGTTGTATTATCACCAAATCTCACAACACCACCATCATACTTTTCCAAGCTTAAAACTTACTTTTGTCTCCTGTTATATGATGTGAACATCCACTATCAATTACCCATTCATCTTTTTCTTCAACTCAAGCAGCTAGGGATTTCTCCACATTTGTACAACTAGTAGATTCAGTAGATACATGATTATTTTCCTTGATAGAAATAAATACCCATTCATCATCACGTCTATTTCTTTTTATCAGATTCATCATCTTTTACGCCTTCATCAGCAGTATAGTAACACTTCTTCTGAAATATAGGCTTATTATGTCTTGGTTTGGGAACTCTTTCTGGACACCTGGATACAAAATGACCTATCTTATTGCAAGAAAAACATTTAAGAGGCAATTTTCCTTCATACTTACCTTTTCCTCTCGGTACTCTTTTGACAATAAGTGCTTCCAACTCTTCCATCGCTCTTTCTTCTTCTTCTTCTTCAATCTGTCTGATTTCATCCTCATATTTGAATGTCTTTCTAGATGAACTCTCACTCTGATCATATCTTTGTCTATCTCTTCCAGAAGTAGTAGCCTTAAATGTAGATTCAACCTTAGGAAGGGCATCACCAAATTCACTCAACTCAAAATCAGTCAGCTTACTAACCAACGTATCTCTAGTTATGTTTGTTACGGTCCGGAGCTCTTCAATAGCACTAGATTTGACTTTGTAAGAATCAGGCAGGGATCTAAGCACTTTAGCAACAATCTCAGATTCATCTATCTTTCCACCAGCACATCTAATACCACACACAAGTTCATTCACTCTTTGCATGAAATTATTAATGTTCTCATCATCACCCATTCTCAACCTTTCATATTTCCCTTTCAAACTCTGCAACTTAGCAATCTTCACATTAGCATCACCTTCATACAAGGTTTCCAACTTTTTCCATATCTCATGAGTAGTCTTCAGATCCATAACATTTGTCATCTCAAAATCAGTCAAAGTACTCAACAAAGCTTCCTTAGCCCGGATATTATACTCAACATCTCTGATCTCAGGAGAAGTAGTAGGACCATTATGTGGAATAATATACATATTACTTGTAATGCTCCAATAGGGTTCACCAATGCATCTCAGATGGCACTCCATTTGAGTCTTCCACAAAGAATAATTTGTTCCATCAAATCTCAGACTGACCTTCTTGTAACTTTCCATCCCGGATCACCTTAAGCTATTAAAATTCTTCCAAGGAACCTTCTCTGATACCAATTGTTGGCAACACAAGGGAAAACAACTGAGAGGGGGGTGAATCAGTTGTCACAAAAATTCAAAACTTATTCAACTTATTAACCTTTTTCTCAGATCTGATTATTAAACATGAAAACATAAATCATAAACATATCAGAAATACACATAACACCAAGATTTTTTATGTGGAAACCCTGTTAGAGGAAAAACCATGGTAGAGGTCAATCCACAAGATTATACCCTGTTAAAAGTATAACAAAAATGAAATATGGGGAATGCACATGCATTTAGGCACACTGCCTAGAGCTCACTGCTCAATTACATCAAGGCTAACCGCCCAAAGGAAGACACACTGTCTTACAGAAAGAATCAGATTACATCTGCAGGGATTTGAACTGATAAAATAACATTTGCTAATACCTGATCACAGTTCTAGTTAAGCACATGAACAATTCTTCACTCTTCTACACACTTCTTCACACTCTGCTCTACCTTTGAATGATATTCGCACATATGCACACAAAAGCACACTCTAACATCCACTCACACACTTCAATTCAAATAAACAATCGCTCTTATATATCCACAACAAGAAATTTCATCCCTTCATGTCAGCTTCAATAAAATAGCAAAATGAATATAACTGTCGGCCCAAAACATTAAAGATTAACAATGTGAATCAACCAAGGTCGGCCACAACTTAGTGAGGACCCAAATCAACATCTCTAGCATGAAGACACTTCAATTAATTTCTCCTCGAAGATCCACAACACGCTACAAACACTATGTCAACCAAGAACAAGAAAAAAATGAACATGCAAGAGAAAATTTCCAACCACGAGCACATCGATCAATGCAGATGTGCAAAAAATATAGAGCACGGTCTAGAAACATCTGCAAGCATAACGAATCACAAGAGAAGCATTTGTAACAACTTAACTAACTGAAATAGCATCATCTTCAATCAGGAACACCAATAGAAAAACTGTCAGAATGAGAATCTTCATAACTCGATCAAATCTTCACGCAGATCTCTAAAACTTGACATGGATAAATTAGATATACTCAATAACAAACCCTTTAGTCCACAACCTCTAATCATCAACGTACAAAACTTACCGACATACTGAAATTTACTTCACTACTGACAACCTGCAACTCATTCCATTACAATTTTCTCAATATCCTCGACATATACAACTTC
Source organism: Sequoia sempervirens (assembly GCA_007258455.2). NCBI lineage: Eukaryota > Viridiplantae > Streptophyta > Pinopsida > Cupressales > Cupressaceae > Sequoia > Sequoia sempervirens. The sequence goes on along the minus strand of VDFB02000012.1, from coordinate 6,570,333 downwards.
AAATGAATTAATGCTAATAGTTTTGACATCAATGACAACCACATATCAGCAACACAACCACAACATCCAACAAATTGAACCCTGACTACAACCCTAACTATGACCCCAAGTTTTTCCCTAATTAAATCATAACCCTAACCTATTGTTAACCCTAAACCTAACCCTAATTGAACCCTTACTCTAACCCTAACATTAAACCTAACCCTAATCGAACCTAACACCAACACTGATTCAATCCTAATGTTAAGTTGACCTTAATTGGAAACCTAACCCTAATTGAACCCTAACCCTTCCTAACTCTAACCCTAACCTTTATCCCAATTCTAACTCTAACTATAATTATAATTTGTATTCTAATTCTAATACTAACCATAACCCTCACCCTAAACCTCACCCCATTCAACTATAATCAATCCTTAGCATTAATTAAAACCCTAATTCAAATCCTAAATCTAACTCTAGTTATAATTAGATAATATATTTCCTACTCTAACCTTAACCCTAATCTAACTGTAATTTTATTTTAACCCTAAGTATAACCCTAATTGAACTCTATTCCTAATCGTAACTATGAACTCTAGTTGAATTTTAACCCTAATTGAACCCTAATCCTAACCCTAACACTAATGTTTAACCTAATTGAGACCTAACTCTAACACTAATTGAACACTAATCTTAACCCCAATGCTAACCTTGATCCTAACCGCAAGCGTTATCATAGAATTATAAGCTTAATTAAACCCTAACCTTAACCTCACATTAACCTTCACCCTAATTGAACTTTAAATATTAACCATAACCCTAATTGAACCCTAACCCTTACTTAATTGTAACCCTATCTATAATTGTAATTCTAATTCTAGATCTAACTATAATTATAACCTTATTGATAATCCTAATTGTAATGGAAACCCTAATTTTAATGGTAAGCTTGATTTGAAATAAAACCCTTATTGAACCTCGACCCTAACCTAACATTAATTGCAACCCTAATTGATCCCTAATATTAATTTAATCCTAATATGAGTTGAACCCAAACCGTTACCTAATGTTAACCCTATCCCTAATTGAACCTTAATTCTAACTCTAATTGAATTGTAAACCTAACCTCAACCCTAGCCCTAACTTTGAACCCAAATTTTATCTTGTAACCCAAACCATAACCATAACCCCTAATTCTAAATCTAACCATAACAATAACTGAAAATTTAATTATAACTCTATGGAAAACCCTAACCTTTATTGTAATACTATTTGTAACCTTAACCCTAGTTCTAACCCTAATGTTAATTCTAATGCTAACCTTAATTCTAACTCTAACCCTAACCATAACCCTAAATCTAACTATAATTCTATTTTAACCCTAACCTTCTTTAAACCTTATCTTAACCCTAACCCTAATTATATGCCTAATTCCAACATTTTCTAAAGCTAACATTAACCCTATTTCTAAACCTAATGCTAAACCTATTTCTATTTTAATGATAATTGTAATCCTCACCCTAACCCTCACCCCATTCCTAACTATAATCAAGCCTTAACATTAATTAAAACCCTAATTCAAATCCTAAACCTAACTCTAGTTATAATTCTAATATATTTCTTACTCTAACCCTAACCCTAATCTAACTATAATTCTATTTTAACCCTAATTGAACTCTATTCCTAATTGTAACTCTGAACTCTAGTTGAATTTTAACCCTAATTGAACCTTAATCCTAACCCTAACACTAATGCTTAACCTAATTGAGACCTAACTCTAACACTAATATAACACTAACCTTGACCCTAACCCCAAGCGTTATCATAGAATTATAAGCTTAATTAAACCTTGACCCTAACCTCACATTAACCTTAACGCTAATTGAACTTAAAATCTTAACCATAACCCTAATTGAACCCTAACCCTTAAGTGCAATCCTAGCTATAATTCTAATTCTAATTATAAATCTAACTATGATTATAACCTTATTGATGATCCTAATTGTAATGGAAACCCTAACTCTAATGGCAAGTATGATTTAAAATATAACCCTTATTGAACCCTAACCCTAACCTAACATTAATTGCAACCATAATTGATCCCTAATATTAATTTAATCCTAATATGAGTTGAACTCAAATGTTACCTAATGTTAACCCTAGCCCTAATTGAACCTTAATTCTAACCCTAATTGAATCGTAAACCTAACTCCAACCTTATCCCTAACTTTGAACCCAAATTTTATCTTGTAACCCAAACCATAACCATAAACCCTAATTCTAATTAAACCCTAACCAAACCTTAGACCCAAACCTTCCTAAACCCTAACTAAACTCTAATCCTAAAGGAATTGTAACCCTAAACCTAATTGAATCCTAACACTAACCCTAATTCTAACCCTACCCTAACTGTAATTATATCTACACCCTTATCTTAATTCGATCCCTAACCCTAACTATAACCCTAATTTTAATTTTAACCCTAACCATATTTTTAATTATATTCATAGTCATAATTCTAATCCTAACCCTAATTAAACCCTAACCCTAATCTTAATTAAACCAAAACCATTATCTATTGTTAACCCTATCTCTAATTAAACCTAAATCTAACCCTAATTATATACCTAAATCTTATCTTAACCCTAACCCTAATTATATCCCTAATTCGAACATTTTTTGAACTTAACATTATTCCCATTTCTAAACCTAATGGTAAACCTATTTCTATTCTAATGATAATTGTAATCATCACCCTAATCCTCACCCCATTCCTAATTATAATCTAGCCTTAACATTAATTACAACCCTAATGTAAATCCTAAACCTAACCCTACTTATAATTAATATATTTCTTACTCTACCCCAAAACCTAGAATTATATATAATTCTAATGCTTACCCTAACTCTAATCGTAACTATATTTTAATTCTAAACCTAACCATAATTGTAACTCTAATTGTAACTCTATTGTTAACCCTAATTGTAACCCCAAGCTTTATCCTAAGCCTAATTTAAGCCTAACAATAACCTTCATCCTAACACCAATTTATCTATAATTATCCTTAATCAAACCTTATGAAATACCCTCTTTTGTTGATAGAGCCCAAAGAAGGAGAGACTTTCTCTTTCTCATACATTGACTCAAGTTGTCTTTTATTCAATCATAAGTAGAATTCTTAATCCCAATTTGACCTTCCTTGAATTCATATTTTGAATTAAATTTTAGTAAACACCACATAAATCTCAAACATACTTATTAATTTATCATAATTTGTTTATGTTGTTCTAATTTTATTTTGATACTTTCAATTTAAACATTAGCTTGTTTGAACTTAAGATATAATAGTGTCATTCAACTAATCTCTTTTTTCATTAAAAGAATGCATATTACAAATATAAGATTACCATTCACCTACTTTATACAAATATAATATAAAAATACTTCTTTATACAATTACCATATAAAACACATTGATTTAAAAAAACAATATTTAATTTTAAAATAACAAAAATATCACAATATTTATGATAGCAAATAGTTGAATAAGGTTTTGTAATTTTTTATCCATTAATGATTGACCCAGTAATAATGAATAATTCACTGGCATTAGGCATTTAACACCTACTATTTTTTCCCCGATCCAAATAAAATGTGGAAGCATAGGCAAGGCGGTTGAACTATTTGACAGGATACCTCAAAGAAATATGGTCTCATCGAATCCTATGATTGCAGGATATGCAAAAAAATACATTTGTTCAAAATGATATAGAAAATTTCAATCAAATGCACTTGGTTGGTGTAAAGGCACACACCACAACCCTTGCCAACATCCTCACAATCTCTGTGACAATGGGAGCTTTGGAAGAGGGTGTGAACATCAAAATTGGTATTCAATTCTAATGTTAGAGGGAATACAAAAAAAATATTTTTTGGCCTCTGGTTGTGGAAGAATATGGTGGAGCTTGTGATAGGCCCTGCAAAGATTTCTTTAAGATGCTTGGTAAAGGACTTTTGGATCAGCCTCTTTTATGTGTTTGGGTCATTTTGGATATATCCCTTCGTAGTTTCTGTGAAAGCCACAAATCTCATTTTGGTAGTATCAACCAAGCCTCTCAACCTGAGAAATCTGCATGCAGTACATCCAAAGCAATATTATTATCTAGCCGCATACAGATTCAAAAAATTAAAATAACTAAACTCATGCCAAGTGACTTAGCTCAAGATTCTGCACAAATTGTGTCATGTTGTCAACAATGCTGATGAGAAAAATGGGCCGAGTTTGTTGGAAAAGTTTATCTTTCGCGACCTTTACCGATTCTGCATACAATCCAACTTTGACATGGATGACAATATTAGCTATCTTGAATGTGAATGAGGCGTTGTGCCATGTCTGCATGTCCTCTGCAGATATCCTTAGCAATTTCAATGACTCGTTCAGCTGATGCACTGTATACTTGAATTGTAGCACGCATACTTTCATTGTTCAGGGAATATTTGGAGCCCAACAACAGTGAGTGAGTGAGAGAGGAAGCAATTTCTTTTTAAAATGAGACAAACCCAAACCAATCTCACTACGTTTGTTGCTTCAATCTATTTACAGTAAGTGACTAAAAACTATTTAGGAAAGAAAAAAACATTTTTCTCCTTTCCATTACTTCCCAAAGATGTGATGAATTCCATCCATATGGTTCAAAATCCTTAATCATATATAATCTCATTTTTTTATGGTGCACTAACTTCCACATCGATGATTTGAAATGGTTGCCCAATGATTACCTTCGTGTCTTTGGCGTTATCTTCCTATCACCTATGGAACACCAAATGCTTCAACGCCAGTTTGTTGCTAATCACCAATGCCACCTGCACGTCATTTTAAACCTGATTCATTTTTCTTTACACAGACTCTTTCATCCAGTGTGACTATAAGAACGCCTCTCGGCATAATTAAATAATTAAAAATAATTATTTAATTGCGAAGAAAAGAAAGTGATAAATAATTAAATAAATAAGAATTTATTTAATTATGGAGAGAAAAGGCTAATGAATAATTAAATAATTAAAATAATTATTTAATTATAGAGGAAAATAGAAATAAATTATTTATTTATTTATTTAAGGATAGAAAAAGATAACTAGTGACATAATTTAAATAAAATTGATATTTATTTAAATTAATCAAAAGAAGAATGAGATAAAGTGAATTAATTAAATAATTAAAAAATATTTAATTAATAGAGGAATATGACACTAGAGAATAGTTAAATAATTAAAATTATTTAATTATGCTAGGAAGAAGGTGAATTAATGATAAAATTTTGCTTACAGGCTTGGAACATTTTTCAGTGTCCACAGAAGTAAATGGGTGTTCAAGAGAAAATTTGGTCCTAATGGAAGTGTTGGGAAGTATAAGGTACAGTTGATCGCTAAGGGGTATTCTCAAGTAGAGGGAATTGACTATGGTAAGATATTCTCTCCTATTACAAAGTTGACATCTATCTTATTCTTGTTATCACTTGTAGCAACATATGATCTAGAAGTGAAACATATGGATGTGAAGACAACATTCCTTCATGGCAATCTGGAGGAAGAAATGTATATGTCACATCTAGAGCATTTTGTAGCTAAAGGTAAAGAACATCTAGTATGCAAGTTGAAAAAGTCTTTGTATGGTCTTAATCAATCTCATAGGATGTGGTACCAAAAATTTGACACCTATGTGTTGTCTTTAGGATTTCTGAGATCTAAATCTAACTATTGTGTTTATTACAAATCTGATAATGGTCACATTCTCATAATTGCATTGTTCGTAGATGATGTGTTGTTTTTGGGAACGGTAAAAGTTTCTTTTCAGATTTGAAGTCTTAGTTGTCAGCACAATTTGAGATGAAGGATCTAGGTGCAACAAGGTATATTCTGGGGGTGGAGATCAGAAGAGACAAAGCTAACATAAAGCTTTGGTTAAGCCAGATCAAGTATGTGAATTCAATGTTGGAGATTCAACATGACAACTTGTAGATAATTAGTTTTTCTTGAAATGTAGGGGACGAAGCTTTCTATGGAGGATTGTCCAAAATATCCTATTGAGATGGAGGACATGACCAAAGTACCATATGCGAGTGTTATTGATAGTCTAACGTATGTTATGGTTTGTATGAGGCCAAATTTTTTTTAAGGAGTGGGAGTCCTTAGTTGATTTATGGCTAATCCTAGACGAATAAATTAAGATGTAAAAAGAGTGTTTAGATATTTGTGGGGTACTTCCAAGTACTCCCTATTTTTTCATGGTTATCTCGTTGACCTCAACACTCAATGAGTATTCATGGATATGTGGATTCAGATTGGGTAGGTAACACATTGACAGTAGAAGATCCACCAGTGGTTATGTGTTCATGATGTTTGGTGGTGCTATCAGTGGGATGAGAAAGTGGCAAGTTGTGATCACTTTGTCCACTACAAAAGCAAAGTACATGATAGGTACTTGTGCTTGCAAGGAAGCCATTTGGCTTAAGAGATTGTGTTTTGATATTGGTTTTGATGCAAGACAAATTACTATCTAGTGTGATAGTCTAAGTGTCATTTGGAGAAGGTTGAAAAATGTTGTAGATGCATTGACAAAGCCAATGAGCACTATTAGGTTCAAATGGTATTCAAATTATATGGGCCTCATGGCCTCTAGCAATTAAATCTTGGTTTTCCATTGGCTCTTCAAAGGTGTTCGACAAGTGGGAGAATGTTAAGAAAAAGTTGTCTCAACTTTTGATTTTTCTTAGCATGTTTAATTATTTAATTTTGAAATTATATTTGATAATTATCTCAGGTTGCTTTGTGAGTTACAACTTGCAATTTCTATTTTTGAGGATAAGTCAAGTTGGAAGTTATAGTTTATATGTGGAGTTGTGCATGAAGGAAATTTCTATTTCATGTTGAATTTGCATGGGATGTGAACTTTGGAGGTGCAATTATATTTTGATAGGTGCAAATTTTGCATGTGTTTAGTGACAATTAGTAGTTGCAATATTATAGTGGTGACATGTGGAAACTTATTGTTATGCACGTGTAGTGGTTTTGGAGCTTTGCATGTTGCATCTTCAGACTTTGGCATTCAATTTTAGAAATGTCAAATTAATGCATTGTAAACTCGAATATATTGAGTACTTGTATTTTGGAGTTGTAGATTGTTGTTTTGTTGAAGAACCATTATGCTATCAGAATTACTCTAGAATAGAGAAAAAGTGTGAAGACTTCTGCAAAAGCATAGCTTTTCAATTATATTGTAACTTGTTTGTTGTTGCTAAATAATATAATTGAGTTTGACCTTTGTTTTGGAGTGGGGTTTTTCTCTCAAAAATGTTTTTCCCACGTAAAATTTTGTGTTGTGATTTCATTGTTTTATCCGTTTATAATATGTATGTGCATCTAAATTTGTAATTGTAAAGGTGTTTAAGAATTTTTTTGCAACTCTCTCCTACTTAGATTTATGTAGAAAACATCTCCCACACACTCAACTTCCTTTCAGCACCCTCAAGAATAGGTCTCTAAGACTACTTTCAATTGACAAAACTACTTTCCAAGGCACTCAACTTCTAACAAATTGCTTTCTTGAGATTGTTATCAATCTTATGCATACGATGTCTCGAAGAGTGTCAAATTTGAAAGTAGTACCGAGTACCCTTCCTCTTCTTGGAGGCCCTAAACAACTCCAAGTTTACCACTGCTATTTAATCGCCTTGTTTCACCCTTCGAGTGTTTAAAACTCTTTAGGTTGTCTTATCATATTTCATCTAGACATACTGGTCATCCCATAACATGCCTGTTTTTTAAAATTTGTTGCTTCCTATTATATGGAAGTCATCCAATGGATAGACAAAGTCCCCTGAGTACTCACTTCTACCAATCAATTTTGTACTCCCGAGGCTGAAGCACCTAGGATGGTAATAGAATTTTAACGAGAAACTCATTGGTAGAGTACTTGGTATTTGTGATACAACAATTAGGTTGAAACTGCAATAAAGAGAGGAGTTGGTTGGATAGTTGCAATAAAATAATAAAGGACTAAGTAACATAAACTGGAATAGAAGTAGAAACTAGAGTAGCAACTAAAAAGAACCACAATCGATACATCTGAGACCACGTTTGTATGTTGGGAAAAATAGACCCAACTCCAGTGGGCAAAGAATGAAAACACATAGCAATAAAAGAGACAAACACAAGGAGACAAAAATAATATATTTGATTTTTTATTTCATTCCCAAAGTGATTACATTCAAAAATATTACTAACAAAAATTCAGAGCAAAAGCTTTGTACATTCTCATACAAAAAAAAAGTTGTGCTTGTTCTGGCGCATCTTCCTTCTATGTGATGCTGCGTGCTGGAGACATTCCAGAGCACTGGAGCACTATCAATGTTCTCTGCTGTTGCAGGCTCTCCTGAACGTTCACTTTTTGTAGTTTTGTGTTCTGCTGAACATTCTCTTGTTTGTTGCTACTGAAACTTTCAGTCTCTGTCACCTCATTCTACTACAAAAAAAAACATTCTATTCTTTTGTCTTTTTGTTGCCTTTCCAAAATCTGGCACCCAATTCAAATTCAACCCCCACAATTAATTTGCTGCCAAATATTAACTGGCCAGTATGGTGGTCAAACACAACAAGGGTGGAACATATCAAATTTGATTTCATCTGATGGTGCAATAAATGCACTTTCCCGTTGCTGCTCGGGATTAAATATTCCAACACTTCCCCTTAATCCTGAGCCATTCTGCTCTTCATTATCATTTGAAACTTTTGGCGCAAAACTTCCGGAGCAAAGTTTTTGGCGCAAGAGTTTCTATTTTTCATCACTCTACAAAACTTCTGGAGCAACGGACCAAAAGTTCTAGAGCACCGACGCAAAGTTTCCGGAGCATACCTGTTTGCATTTGTTCTACATTCTGGAACTGTCTTCTAAAGTTCCAAAGCATCTGTCCTTTTTTGTGTTTTCCAGAACCAAAGTTTTGGAGCATCTGCGCTTTTCTGTGTTTTCCAGAACCAAAGTTTTGGAGCATCTGTGCTTTTCTGTGTTTTCCAGAACCAAATTTCTGGAGCATTCCTGCATACCAAGCCTATTCCTTAGGCGTTCAAAGGATTCTTTTGACAATTCCTTTGTAAAAATATCAGCAAGCTATTGCTCAGATCTGCAATACTGAAGTTGAATCTCTCCATGCTCCACCAACTCCCTTATGAAATGGTAGCGGATTTCGATGTGCTTGCTTCATCCATGAAAGACATGATTCTTCGTCAATGCAATAGAAGACACATTGTCACAAAATATGGTTGTACCATCTTCTTGTTGCTCATTCAAATTTGCAAGGATTCTTCTAAGCCAAATAGCCTAACATGTTGCTGCTATGTATTATGCTTCGGCTGTGGAGAGTGAAACTATGGGTTGCTTCTTTGATGCCCATGATATTGCTCCTGAACCCATGTGGAACAAATATCCTGAAGTACTCTTCCTGTCATCTACATTTCCTGCCCAATCATTGTCTGTGTACCCAACCAGCTGAAACTCATTGAAGGTAGTGTACATAATGCTATAGCCTTTCGTGCCATTGACATACCTCATAATTCATTTTCTTGCTTTCCAGTGTGTGTCCTTAGGTTGCTCCATGAACCTAGAAATTAGCCTTACCGCGTACATCAAATCTGGTCTTGTTGCTATCAAATACATGAGGCTTCCAACCATGCTCTTGTAGAGGGTTGAGTTAACATCATTGTTGTTGTCCTCTTTGCTTAATTTCAGACTTGTAGCTGTTGGGGTTGGGGTTGGTTTGTTGTCCAACATTCTAAATCTCTTCAAGATTTGTTTAGCATAATTTGTTTGTGAAATAAATATTCCATGATTTGTTTGTTGGACCTCTATGCCTAGGAAATATTTTAGCAAACCTAGGTTTGTCATTTCAAACTCATTTTTCAATGCTTCTTTGAAATTAGCAATGAAAAGATTACTATTTCCTATGAAAATTAAATCATCTACATACAAAACAACAATAAGAATCTCACCATTTTCTGCCTTGATGTAGAGTGTGGGCTCACTACCGCTTTTGCTAAATCCATTGCTCATAAGGTACAAATCAATTCTATATTACCATGCCCGTGGTGCTTGTTTCAACCCATAAAGAGCTTTCCAGAGCCTGTAGACCTTGTCTTCTTTCCCTGGAACTTCGTAGCCAGGTGACTGCTCCACATACACCTCTTCTTTTAGCACTCCATTCAAGAAGGCTGATTTCACATCCATTTGTAATACTTTCCATTCGTGTTGGGCTGCAATTGCTAGGACTACCCGCACTGTTTCCAGCCTTGCAACTAGTGCATATGTTTCATCATAGTCTCTTCCAAGTTGTTGTTTGTATCCCTTGACAACCAGCCTTGCTTTATTTCTTTCAACCTTACCATCAGCAGTGCATTTGGTCTTATAGACCCACTTAACTCCAATGACTGATTTCCCTTTGGGTAAATCAGTGAGCTCCCATGTTTTGTTTCTCACTATAGCATCCATTTCTTCATCCATGGCGTTACACCATTTTTCCTCCACGGCTTCTTCAAAATACATTGGATCACTATAAGAAAACATAGCAAAATCTGAATTCTCATCAAAGTCATCATACCTTGCGCTGTCATAAATTTCCCTCACACTTCTAGTCTTCTATGGCATCAATGATGCAAGTGTAGGATCATAATTTTTGGAGTTGCTTGACTGCTAGACTGATGAAGAAGACTATTGTTGTAAACTTCCAGAGCATCTACCATGTTGGAAGTTTCTAGAGCAACTTCCCTACTGAAAGTTTCTGGAGTTGTTGTTTTCTTAACTGTTACCTTGATGTAAAGTTCCGGAGCATCTTCCTTTTGTAGCTTCTTCATCCTCAAGAGGTATTGAAACAAAAATACCTGTGTTGCTATCAACTGTTTCATCCCATGACTCATTTTCAATGAATTCAACGTCCCTGTTGATCACCACTTTCTTGGTGATGGGATTGTACAATCTGTAGGCTTTGGATTCTTCACTATAGCCTATGAAAATGCATTTTTCTCCTTTGTCATCAAATTTCTACCTTTTCTCTTTTGGCACGAGTGCATATGCCACACATCCAAATATTCTCAAATGCTCAACACTCCATTTGCATTTCGTCCATGCTTCTTGTGGGATTCTATCACGAACGGCCTTTGTGGGGCACCTATTTAAAATATAGACTATTGTTGCTACAACATCACCCCAATACTCATTAGACAAACCTTTTTCCTTCAACATGCTTGTTGCCATCTCCGTGATGGTTCTATTCTTTCTTTCAGCCACTCCATTTTATTGTGGAGTATACCGAGCTGTGAGTTGTCTCTGAATACCATGAGACTTGCAAAAATTCATAAACTCTTGAGAGATATACTCTCCCCCTCTGTCCATTCTGAGGACTTTGATATAGTGGTCGCTTTTCTTTTCAGCCAAGGCCTTAAACTCTTTGAATTTCTCAAATGCATCTGATTTGTTTTTCAAAAGATACACCCAAATTTTTCTACTATAGTCATCTATGAGTGTCATGAAATAAACATTTCCTCCTAGGGTTGGGGTCTTCATGGGAGCACACAAATCTGAATGCACCAACTCTAATGGTGCTCTAGCTCTCCTAGAATGCCCTGATTGAAAAGGTTGCCTATGTTGTTTACCTAGGATGCATGCTTCACACTTTCCATTGGGCTCTACAATTGTTGGTAGGCCCCTAACCATATCTTTTTTAGCTAAAAGATTTAAACTAGAATAACTTAAATGCCCATACCTCAAATGCCAAAGCTTGGATGGGTCTTGAATGACTGTCTTAAAGGCTGACTGCTGCAAGCCTGTTGACTGTGCTGAGATTTGCATTTTGAGGGGAAACATTCAGTTCTTTGTCATTTGAACCGCTATCATAACTTTCTTGCTTCCATCTTTGTCGTAGATGATGCATTCCCCTTTCTCCATTAGTACTCTATATCCGTTTTGGACCATCTGTCCAATGCTCAAGAGGTTGTGTTTCATTCCTAGGGCATAGAAGACGTCATGAAGCTGTCTTTCTTCACCATGCTTGGTTTGTAAGCACACTATGCCTTTTCCCATAACTGGAACTTTCTCATTGTTGCCCATTTTGATTTCAGACTTATAAATGTTGTGGTCAATGGAGGTAAATAAATTTTTGTTGCCACTCATGTGGTTGCTACAGCCACTATCCAAGTACCAAACTTCAGAGTTGTTTTGTTCTACAAGATTGCATGCAATGAACACTTGTGGCTGTTTTTCATTTTCAGCCTTGTTCTCATTTTCCACGTTTGCATTTTGACTCCCTTGGTCACGTTGTTTCTTCCTGCATTCACTTGCATAGTGACTATACTTGTGACAGTAGTAACACTGCACATTGCTCTTATCAGATCTTTGATCGACCTGCTATTTTTCTTTGTGTTTTGAAAATTTGATTGGGAGGTGTTGGCCTCCTCCTGACTATTTGAGCCTCCTCTTCCGGAGTTGCTTCTACCTCTGACTCTTTGACCTCTTCCTCTGCCATTTCTTCCTCTTCCCTTGCCTCTCACATTTGCTTGTGCTTTGAAGGCTTGTTCCTGGGAAGAATTTGCAAACCTATTTAGGCATTGCTCATGGGTTTGAAGTGAACCCATTAACTCATCAACTGATAATGTTGAGAGGTCCTTTGCCTCTTCTATGGCAATAACCACCGGGTTAAATTTTGTGGGTAAACTTCTGAGAATCTTCTCCACAATCTTCTGCTCTTCCATAGTTTCTCCATTTATCCTCAATTGGTTAATCAAGGTGGAAGCCCTTGTATGAAAATCTAAAATGGACTCATTGTCCTTCATCTATATGGTCTCAAATTCTCTCCTTTGTAGTTGGATTTTCACTGACCTGACTTTCTCAAACCCTTTGCAAGTGGTTTGAAGTATTTCCCATGCTTCTTTTGCATAATTAGTTGTTACTATTTGAGGAAAGATAGCCTATGTCAAGGCTACCTCAATCAAACTGATGGATTTTGCATCATTCTTCCTGGTTTCTTTTAACTGGTTCTTTTGAGCATTGCTCAATGTTGCAAATGCATTTGGATCAGTCACATATGTGAACCCATTTGCAACCAACTCCCACAAATCATTTGCTACTAAAATGGTTTTCATTTTCTTTGCCCAGACATCATAATCTTTTCCATCAAATATTGGTGGCTGCTGCCAACTCCTATTGTCTCCTCCAACCATTTTGCTAAATGGGGGAAAACTACAAGTACCCAGATAAAATCTAGGGCTTTTCTTCACTGCCTAGAAAACTAGGGCTTTCCCAAATACCCAGAAACTAAAGTTTTGTAACTGCACGCCTAGGAATAAAGCTAGGGCTTTAACAAACTAAATTCCCAAAAAACTTAGGGCCTTGATACCAATCTTTTGGGAAAAATAGACCCAACTCTAGTGGGCAAAGAATGAAAACACACAGCAATAAAAGAGACAAACACAAGGAGACAAAAATAATATATTTGATTTTCTATTTCATTCCCAAAGTGATTACATTCAAAAAGATTACTGACATAAACTCAGAGCAAAAGATCTGTACATTCTCATACAAAAAAAAAATTGTGCTTGTTCTGGCACATCTTCCTTCTGTGTGCTGCTGCGTGCTAGAGACATTCTGGAGCACTGGAGCACTGTCAATGTTCTCTGCTACTGCAGGTTCTCCTGAAATTTCACTTTTTGTAGTTCTGTGTTATGCTGAACATTCTCTTGTTTGCTACTACTGAAACTTTCAGTCTCTGTCACCTTCTCATTCTACTACAAAAAAAAGCATTCTATTCTTTTGTCTTTTTGTTGCCTTTCCAAAATCTTGCGCCCAATTCAAATTCAACCACCACAATTAATTTGTTGCCAAATATTAACTGGCCAGCATGGTGGTTAAACACGACAAGGGGGGAATAGACCAAATTTGATTTCATCTAATGGTGCAATAAATGCACTTTCCCGTTGCTACTCGGGATTAAATATTCCAACATTGTAGACATAGTCACCAGGTTGGTTGTGGAACCTTGGAAGAGGCAAGCTCAACTATATTTCTTTTACATCTCCTTGTTGGATTTCATCCTCATTTCCTTGTAATCGATGATACCTATTTGAGCATCCACACCAACTTCTTTTTCTTCTTTTTATTGTTTCCTTGCTGGCGGTGATTCCTTTATATCCTTGGAAAGTTTTGTTTGACCAATCATAAAAGGTTGTTCCTTCTCAAAATCTTGAATTGAAGGTTGCATTGGCGGACTTCAAGAAGTTGACGCTACCCTCATAAAATCTAAGCAAAGCCAAATCAACCTGCACTCTATAGCCTTTGGAGGACCTCTGAGGGGAACAATAATGGAAAATTTATTGTGCAATTATGCCTTGCAGCTTGTTGTAAGTAAATTCAATGCAGATACCATTGTAATATTAGTAAGAACTCATACCCCTGTGTCGTAGTCTGAACAATTAACTCATTGGAAGACACAAATAATGGTTGCAGGATCAAAACCCCAGCAAAGACCACTAGTGTAGGGAAGCCACCTACCTAAGGGATTTGGGGGGTGTCCATTAAGGTGTAAGAACCCTAGGAGTTTCCTACTTACCCTAGTTATCAAAGTAAAAATTAAAGAAACTGGTAAGAATTCATACATAAAGCATCTTTTGTTTAATAATCCACTCTACCAAACAATCAAAAATCCCTTGTTCCACAGGAACGTGTCCCTCCTTGATAATCCCACATTTATGGGACAAGGATGCTTTTGGGACACAAGGACTTACAAGAAACATCCCCTCACTATCCCACCACCTCCACCACCATTTCGATATCATGTCTGGAATGTCCCCTAGTTTGGGGCAATTGGGGGACTTTGGGATGTCCTCAAGACATCTAAGGGACTCCCAAGAGTCTCTTGACCACCCTAGGACTTCTCAACATCCCCCACAGAAAAAATGAAAAATTCAATTTAAAAAAAAAATCAAAGTGTTTCCAATCTTGTAATGTCCCCTTTTGGCACGTAGACGATTCGTGCACATTTAGTCAATTTCCAATTCTTTCAGAGGCTAATTGATTAGTTAGGGAGAAAAACATTCTTGGAGAAACATTTGATCAGTCTTGAAAATCAATTGTTCTTGGGTTTGAGTTTAGTTGGAGCCCTTTGATGCTTTCGGAATAGATTTATGACTTTTTGGGTCTCCAAACTTCTTGGAGGAATAGACTATTTTTAGAAAGTCACTCGGTCACCTCCAATCATCACCCCTAGTCTTCAATATCACTTGGCATGATGATTACTATAATTGAGTTTAAGCAGCTTCACAAGAAAATCTTTCAAACCCAAAGTTTGATGGATACAAGCTTGGACCTGATGGCCTCTTAAGATTTCAAAGAAGAATCTATATCCTAGCTCAATGTGCATTAAGAACTAAAGTTCTAGAAGAGGCACATAATGCTCCATACTTCGGTCACCCAGGTGTAAACAAACTCATGGCTGATCTAAAACCATTATATTTTTTACCAGGGCTCAAGAAAGATGCAATTGAATATGTGGCTAAGTGTTTGGAATGCCAGCAATTCAAGGCAGAACATGTGCATCCTGCAGGAAACTTATACCCACATGACATTCCTGAGTACAAATGGCAAGTCATAAGTATGGATTTTATTCAAGGGCTACCAAGATCACAAGCCAAGCATGATGTTATTTTAGTGATTACAAATAAACTCACCAAGGTAGCACATTTTATTCCTGGGAATTTAACAAATAAATCCATGAATTTAGCAAAGAAATTTGTCCAAGAGATATTTAGATTGCATGGGTACCCGAAACGATCATATTTGATTATGATGTTCCTATGACTTCAAGTATTTGTAGGACCTTAAATTTTTCCTTGGGAACACATTTAAACTTTAGCACTACATGTCATCCTCAAACTGATGGAAAAAGAGAGCGAGTCAACCAAATTGTTGAAGACTTTCTTAGAATGTATTGCATGGACTAGCAATACAAGTGGGAGGAGTACTTTCCTTTAGTTGAGTTTTTCTACAATAACTCTTTCCAATCTTCTCTAGGAATGACACCTTTTGCGGCTCTTTACAGTAGGAAATGTTGTACTCCCATTAGCTGGGATAGAATTGAGGATAGAATAATTGTTGGCCCTGATATGCTGAAGGAGATGGAGGAGAAAATGAAGGTAATTAAGAACAGACTCAAAGAAGCTTCAGATAGGAAAAAAAATTATGCAGACAAAAACATAATCTTCGGGGAATTCTCTGTAGGAGACAAAGTATTCTTGAAAGTAAAACCTCAAAAAAATTGTAATTCTTTTGGAAAATCATCCAAACTTTCTCCTAGATATGTGGGGCCTTTTGACATCGTGGAAGTTATAAATTTGGTTGCCTACAGATTGGCTCTACCTCCAACTCTTTCTCGAATTCATAATGTATTTCATGTTTCTTATCTTAAACCTTATCATCTTGAAGCTTCTTATATTCTTGATTGCAAGTTTAGGATCCGAGGTTACTTTTGGTAGAACCCCTATGAATTCTTGACGAATGCAAAATTCAATTATGCAACAAAGGATTGGTCCAATGCAAATTTCAATGGGACCAATATTTTGAGGACAGTGCTACATGGGAGGATGTTGCAGAAATACGACGCCTATATCCTCATCTATTTTAATATTTTGTTTTACTTACATGCCTCCGTCATCGGGGCAATGACTATATTTAATGGGGAGGGTTGTCAACCCTAATTGTGACTCGGCCCTAAATTTTGTATAGATGTTTAACTGGATATGAAACCTAGCCCTAAATTTTGTATTGTCATGTTGATATGGATGTTCAACTGAATGTGAAACCTAACTGTTATAATAGCTGGCCCTAAATTTCTATGTTGTTGTCTTGTATGTTGTTTTATCTGGAAGTTTTAGTTAGTTGTTAAAATTTAATCGTTTAAATGATACAACGAATGAGGTTAATTATGGTGTTATGAATGTTTTTCTATAATTTCAT
This sequence comes from Sequoia sempervirens, assembly GCA_007258455.2. Taxonomy (NCBI): domain Eukaryota; kingdom Viridiplantae; phylum Streptophyta; class Pinopsida; order Cupressales; family Cupressaceae; genus Sequoia; species Sequoia sempervirens. The sequence goes on along the minus strand of VDFB02000012.1, from coordinate 6,553,303 downwards.
ATATAGCTATATGATTGAGTTTTATATGGAAATGCTAATATTATGGATAAATTGTTAAGCTTGGATCTCATTATTGTAATGGACTAAACTTATTCCTAATTTTGGAGTGTCACAGGACAGTTACACACTCTCATTGAAGAGAGAGTATCATCAAGAAGCCATTCGAGGGAAATTTGTGTGAGTAGCACACACAAGCACATAGTGTTATTCCTAGGTTACATACTACATTAGGAAGGGTAAATTGAAATATTTTAATTATTTAATATTAAATCAGAAATTAAAAAATTTAACCATTAATAATTTTATATTCATATTTATATGAATAAGTAAATAGAATATATATATATTAAAAAAGAAAGAAGGAAAAATAATAATAAAACAAAATGTACTAATTCAAAAAATACTCATTCCTTTTAATTAAAAAGGTATGATAAAAAAATAGTGGTGGGACCTAAGTTTGTTTTAAGAAAAAAAAAAGTACCTTAATAAGGTACGCCAGCCTCACATCTTTCCCAAAAGAAATAAAGGGAAAAAAAGAGAGGACAACACATAAATTGAAGCTAGATGTCAACAAAGGTAAAGATTGTTAAAACAAATAAAGTAAACACCTTGCACATAGAAAACTGCCCTTATCTCCACGTAGCAAGGAAGGAAAATTGAGAGGTAATAAAACAAGTAGAGGAGGATTATTAATTCATTTTGTTTGGAGAGAAAGGACAACATACAAAGGAGGAGAAGAGGGGTTGTGTGTGGATAACACTACATATCTACTTAATTTACAGGTATGTAAGTTTGGTTTCACCTTCAACAATGTTTGAGTAAAATATTTTCCTAATAGGGAGGGTTAATGGGAAGGGGAACTGGTTGTAATTGGAGGTAGATTATATAACCTATACTTCTAGACTTTCCAAGTTTTTGCTATCAAATTAAAATTTATGCCTTACTTTGTTGTTGAATATAAACTTGTCCATCAAGTTATGTTTACAGCTAAGTAGTTTAATTTTTTGTTGATTGGACTTGGTTCATATTGTAAAGAAATGTGTATAAAATTGTTAATTGTATCAAACAACAGTTCAAGGCAGGGTATAAAACTACTGATAACTATGAATTATTCTAGCAACATTGGCATACCTATGCATGAATAGTTCAAAAATTTCCTTGAAATGCAAAAATATGTTATAGAAATACTGGATAATGGATATATGAGGGTTTTTTACACTCTATAGCAACCATGAGAAAGCTGGTAAAGCTTATACAACAGCTTTGAGAAGTTGAAAAAAATTATGAGCTTTCACATGACTGTTGTAGTGGTGTATTGTGCTTCCTTGTAATCCAGTACAGTAAAACCCAAAGTCGAAAAAACAAGAAGAAAAAAATTGAAATAACCATTTGAGGCCTAGAAGACCAATGGAACCCTACCAATGTCATGAAGTTCTCTTAATCTATTAATTTGGGAAAACTCTTATAGTTTCATAACAGGGAAATCATATGACCAACAAATTGTAAGCTTTGTAACTTGTGATAAATCAATATGTAATTAACACAGAAGTTGTTAATTTCCAGCAACAAGTAAAGAGGGAATATGCTCATAGAACTACCTTATTTAAATAGAAATTCTACCCTTGAATTATGAGATCAAAAGGTTGGTGGTACAATTAATTATGAGAGCTTAAGTCTTAAGTATCATAACTAAATGATACTAAAGGTACAAAAACCTTAGCAACATGTGGAAGGGTGTTAAGTGACTATCAGAATAGACCCAAGTGATCAAATAATATATAAATGCTTTGGCAAAAGTGTTTAATTTAGATAAAGAGAGGATTGTTTGAATTAAAATTGAGTCACTTAATGGGTAAAGGACATATGCTTAGATATTTTTGCTTGGGGAATTTATAGGTTACATATGTTAGTTATTCCATAGATGCACATATTTCACACATGTTGGCCACAGATTGCTAGACTCTTCGTGATGGGTCAGGCTTCCTTCGTGGGGTAGCATGGGGAAGCCTATGGCTTCATGGCAAGGTGGAAATTGCCTTGGTGATACTCTCTCTCTCCCACTCTACCCTCTTCTACTTTAGATTAAGGAGAAAGGACAAAAGAGGTTTGGCTTAATTTCTTATTTAAATTTGGGTTCTAATTCCATTATTTTACTGGTTATGAAGTACATTATTCTTATTCTGGTTTATAGACTTTTCATGTCGTAATACTATGCATGTTTTGGCTACTATGATAGAATTTTCATATGCAAATCCAGTAGAATGTGTTGCCTCTTTATGTAATTAAATTTTCATCTGTATGGATGCAATTTGGAGGACCTCTTGATTGCATTAGGTGCAAAGTTTGAATTTTCCATCATTTGTATAAACTTCCTAGTGATTCTCAATTTTTTTGATATTGTTGTTAGAAGAAAAAAAATTTCTACATCACTTTAGGGTTTTAGTAATTAAATTTGGGTTCTAGGGATTCTTGATTTGTGTGTTGATATGTTGGTTATTGTGATGTTCTTTTGTTTGTCCAATTTTTAAAATATAAAACCAAATATTACTTTCATGTTGAGAGCATGTTCAATCTTCAATGGAAAAAGAGCTTATATACCTTGTCTATGGGGTTTAGAGGGTTTTTTTCTCTCCTGTTGATTTCCTTTTTTTCAATCCATTTGAATTTTTTAAAGACTAGATAATACCTACTTTGCAATATCTTATTGTTTTAATAATTTTTGTATCTTCATATTAGAAAAAGTAACCAAAATTGGCCTTAATAATTTAATCATTTTGATTAGTGCTCACTCTAGATCAAGATTACCAAAATGAAATTGTTCTTCTCCAAAACACAAGGGCAATTAAGGATGGGTACTAACCTTTTTTACTCTAAGAAAAGATGAAATGCTAGTATAAATTTGTTTAAAAAAATTTATAATAACAATTGTAGAGATAACAAACATGGACATTTAGTGTGGTGGCTAGAGGGAACCCTCAACTATGATTATAGTGAATTTAGGGTAAATCCACCAAGCTACAAAAGTTTAGGTATATTTTTTGTTAATAAGGGAACTCTAGGCATCGGGCTTTCATGAACACTGAGATATACCACATGATAAAAAAATATCACTAATAAGATAAATAGTCATTGTACATGTGAGCATGTAGAATGTCAAAGATGACATGGACAAGTTTGGTATAATAGTAATCCAAAATTGGTAATTTGGGGACAAAATTCATTAATGCACATATCACATCTATCAAGTATAAAGCCATGTAAAAAATATCCCCTTCTTAGGTCACCTCAAATTACCTTTGAAGATTTGAGGAGACGAGTTCTCTCCAATATGGAATGTGACCATGCCTCAAGATTATTTCCAATAGTGGAATCCAAGTTGGACCTAGGTGTTTTGAAGCCTTACAATTGAATAACTTTCACATTAAAATAATTAATTTATTAATAACCAATAGAAATCTCCCAATGAATTTTGATAAATTAACTCTCGGACAACATTTCATGAAAAAAATCTTACAACACCTTGAACATGTCATTAGTGCTTTACCATTTATGAGACACTATATTATCATACGAAGACATTTATTTTTCCAATCTAAGCATATGTTCTAATTCAATCTTGGTGATCATGATTATTGAGATTCCAAATTATTGGTTGGGGTTAATGGCAGTCAATAGGTGTGGGTTCAAGGTGGTAAACATAAACCAAAAATTATAGGAAATCCAACCCTAAAATGAGGTCTTATTTAGGGGAAGGCTAAATGCATCACATGAATGGTGAATACGAGGAAAGGCAATGCTCAAATCAAATGAAGGACTAGCTATAGTCTTGATCATAGAGATAAATCTTCAAAGAACACTGAGTTATAATCAAGACCACTTAGTGAAAAATCATCATAAGGAGATGAGGAACAACCCCAATCAAGTCTTTGAAGAAAAGATCTTGATTGTTAATCCAAGGAGAAATATGGACCACATGAATAGAAGAAAATAAAAGAGAGTGATATAGAGATGTAGTGAGAGAGAGAGAGAGAAATATAAGAAGAAATATATACAAAAAAAGTAGATAGATAGTTGGATAGATTAAGTAGTAAACTCTGAGCACTCGTGCACATGCATTGTAATTGTTAAAAGGAAGTTAATGATAAATGGAGAAGTTCTATGTAATCTTATCTTTACTGTTTTGGTTATGTTGAATGTTGGAAATGATTTAATGATAAATATTAAGCAAATTCAATCTCATGCACATAAATACCATTGACATAACCAAGCTTGTGGAAAACTAACTAATAGACAAAATTTGACATGGTAAACAAAATTTATCAAGCCTTTCACAGTACTCCTTGGGGATCGTTACACTTTGGGTAAGCTCTTAGATCCCATCAAGACCTAAGTGATAGGCTAGTGTGGCATTTAACCTACTTGGGATGGTTGTTTATCTTTGCAAGGTGATAGAGAAACATATGTGTACTCACACTAGTAAAAGGTCCCCTAACATTTTGGTTTCAATGTTCAGACATATGAAAAGTGTACCAAAGTTAATCAATCAAAAAAATTAAAATCATATGTTAAGGTGAAAATATGAAGAAAATAGGTAAGTAATCTATATTGAAAATTCTCACATGATAGGTATAACCAAGCAATGGTTTCATATAAAACTAGATATATTACATATTGAGAGTTTTAGAAGGGTGTAATGTAAAATAATTGCAGCCCTAAAAAGAGGGAATCAAAACATAATATAACGTAAAAATTAAAAATGTAATAAAAAATTGGAAGTAGCTTCAATGGTAAAAAAAATTTAGATATGATCAAGACATAGTTAGAATAAGGCAAAATAAGTGTAAATGTTGAACAAAAAATGGGACGAGACTGGAACAAAAATGCTTGAAGAAATAGACAAGTACATAAATTGAGAACCCTACAAGACATGGAAATGATTGACAATGGAAAAATTAAAAAGGAAACATGAAAATAGATTAAGTCAATGAGGAAAAAGATAAAAGGAGAAAATAAGAATTACATAAAAGGAGAGAAATGTGTGGAGCAAAGAGTAAAGGTGAATTGTCACAAAAGAAATAACAAGATGATAACGTTTATACACATTATCACAAGAGAATCAATAATGAAAGTTTTGTTATCCAAGGAAAATAATGACATGGTAGTAGAAAAGTGAGTACCCAAAGGGAAATTTGCATATTTTAAACTAATTTGATATGGATACAAAGTATGATTTATTTTCTATGATGAAACACCTTGCACAATAAAAGAATATAATAGTAAACATGCTACAAATACTTGATAATGATATGCCACTTCAAGGGGGGAAACCTCTTAATCCACTTTGATGGGAATACATCCAATATTCTTCAATAAGAACTTAATGCTTAAAATGATGATAATAAGTAGCCACTAACTCCTATGTATACTTGATTATATCTTGGTTTCTACCAAGGTTAATTTAGATACTTAATTATAATCGTTGGGATGACTTAAATAACAGTATATAATTGTAATAATTGTTATGTAATTTATTTAAGAGTTAAGGTAGCCACAAGTTGACTACTCATAACCCAATACACATTATAGGGTTAGGAGCATAGCTTTTCTTAGAAAGAGTTTATAAAAAAAAGATCGAAGAAGGAAATCAAAGATATGAAACAAATTATTGTGGGGAAAACATAAATTGGGATTGAAGCATAGGTTTCTACAAAAATAAAGGACCTAGGAAAGGAGAAAATTTTCTTGGTCAAGATCCAATTTAGGTGGAAACATAAATATATAGTTGAGACAGTTTTATGGTATTTGAATTTGGAATTTTTTTAATTTGTTGAAAAATTTAGTAAGGAAAACCTTATAAAAATGAGGGTCTTGGGGTTAGAATGTGAGAAGTTAGGAAGGACACATGCCAATAGGTACCCTATATTAGGTTTACTTATCTATGTTAATCTCTCGAGAAGGGAAATGAAACCTTGAGGAGAAAAGAGGGGCTATTTAGAGGATTTCAAGGTTATCCACCATGTTCACTAGCAAATAAATAGATGTTACCAAGTCTTTAATTTCTAGAAGGTGGGCTTGGATGAAGGTATAGGTGTGGAAGAATACTCAAATTCCTCTTCCTTATTGCAAGGAAAATTCAAAGAAAATAATAACAATGCATAGGTATATATAGAAAATGAGAGCAATAGAATTCTTACATAGTAAGTTTGTGGTGTTGCTTTGGGGGGAAATCCTCCCAATAGAGCATAAATTCCAATTACAATATTCAAGATGCCTCTCTCTTGCCTAAATAAAACTATATATAGCTGGCAACTAAAGAAAAATACTATTATCCTGAGCAAGTGGGATGGATAATTTGTTCTAACTAACAAACATGGTAACTTACAAAGCATACACATCTAAGATTGTATTTTGATAATACATAATACATATATGATAAATGAGGTTCTTTATATTTTCCCCATTCAAAAATACTTTTCCTCAAAGCTTGTGATGCAAGAATGATGATAAAATGGTTGTTGGCTTTAATGTTGCATCTTCAAGTTGTATGCCTTGTCATTGAACTAGAACCTCCTTGATGGTGTGAATGTGAATTTGTCTCTCATGGGTATCTAAGATCCTTGTAGGTTCTACAAATAGTAACCCCTCCTCATCTAATTGTGGAAGGGATGTTTGTATCATCATAGTATGGCCAATAAATTTCTTGGGGTAGGAGACATGGAAGACTTAGTGGACTTTCATAGTAGATGGAAGGGTTGGTTGGGAGGCTACATACCTAATGTGTTTGATCACATGATAAGGGCTATAAAATTTTGGACTCAGCTTATGACCCATCATATTTTGTAAAGAGTACTATTTGTAGGGCTATTAACATAAAAAGACAAAATCACCCACTTCAAAACTCTACTCAAGTTTGTACTAATTCTCCTATTGCTTCATATATCTATACCTATTATAAATTCCTCTTTTAAATTTTTTGAGAACCTATGATTTGTGGGAAAGGGAACTATTGACAAGCTATACCATTGATTCCCTATATTATAATAAGTCAAAAAAGGCAGACGATGACAATATTAAGATTTATATGGGGTTATTTTTCCTACACAAGGATGTGTGTATTATATCATTATTGTGTTAGAAGAAACTAACTAGCTCATTCTACTTATTTCTTAGACAAAAAATAATGAAGGTAAATTGCTAGGCATTAAATAATAATCTTTGTTTAGCCATCCATTTAAGGATGGTATGTTGAACTCATTTTTAGCTAAATTTCATGCAACTTAAACAACTGCTACTTGAAGTTACTAATGAAGATAAGATTTCAATCATTCGCAATGGAACATGGGAAGTTTTTTGCTACGATTTTTACACTATAGGGGTGTGGTAGGGTATAAAAATAAATTGAGTTAGTTAGGTAGCTCACAACCACCAAAATGACTTGTTTACTACTAGACTTGAGAATATCCCAATGAAATCGTGGCAATATCAACCTAGTATGTGTTTGGACTAGGAAGAGGTTGTAAATATCCTTTTTTTTTTACTATTTCACCCTCATTATAGTGATAATATCACATTTGGTAAAAAAATAATGTCTTGCTTTAGCCTATCCTTTTTTTTTTGCTTGATGCACTCATATGTCTTAAAAAATATAGAGTGACTTACTATTGGGGATGAGTAGAGTTTAGTGAGTAACTACTACTTGAGATGAAAGTTGTGACACAAGTATATTCCAACATGATACTTCAACACTTGACCTTTCCATATGAATCCTTGCTTAGATGGAGGATTTTTTTCCAACTTTGTAATTATAATATTATAAATTTTGTGGTTTTCCTCTTTGTGCTGCTCTAAATTATATCTTGTAGTTCTATAGGATGTACTTGAAGGTCCAAACCTAAAAAATTAGGTTATTTTAGACTGACAAGGTAAGAATCATGATCAAAATGCAAGCAATTATTGTCCAATTAGCAATAGTAGGTAAATATTTTACACATATATTTGTGAGGATTAAGGAGGCTATTCCTAGAGATATTTATAGGACAACTAAAGAGAAGTGAAAATAAAATAGGTCATGTGTCTTAACCACAACCTTTGCATAAGTATATCCCAAATATATGTCACTAGATACCCATTACATTATGGTCTTGTATACCTAAAGGTCTCTCAACAATTTTGTAATAAAAGGTAAAGAGGGATTTTTTGAAAGGGCCTTGACCCTTTAATAGTCCAAAAGAGTAAGAATTAAAACAAAAATTATAATGCAATAGAACAACACTACTACAACAAAGTTATAGCATAAACAACACCATATAAAAATAATCAACCAATGCCATAATTGAAAACACACAAAAAAAAAACCACAAATCAAAGATTTTTCAGAGCTATTGTTGCCTCCCATTCATCTGCAAGGATTGGAGATTGAAGCTTAATGCATCCACATTGAAAATATTTATAGATTTGGCCTTGTCACCCCTGGTTTGAGTAATTTTTTTCAATGTCAAATTGATTCCCAATATTGGCTCTAATTGGGGATGCATGTTTCTTGTAGACATAGTGAGAATTATTTCTCCAAGGGTAGAGTAAAAAAAGGGACAACAAGGATGGACTAACACAATTAGTTTCATCATGACCAACAAGGGTAATGATTGCACAATGAAAAACATACACACAATATAATATATACAAGGAAAAAACTTATTACTTACAAGAATTAATGCTCAATCCATAGTGTCATGAACCAACAACTCCATGAGCTCTTTGGCTAAACTATTGAGGTAACATGCATTATGACTATACTCTTTAGAAATATATATGACCATGACACAAGCCATACTCTTCTCCAATTTGAGAATTTGAGAATTTGAGTATCATCCCATCATCCCATTATGATCTTCCCACATTAAATCTTTGAGATGCTCCACTTTTGTAACTTTATATGGCCCAACACACAAGGGATTAAACTTCCCATGTTTTCTTGTATCCAACAATTTTTAGTTGCATAAAGTGTAAAGTGTACTTAGCCTCATAATAACTTCAACATTATATTGATAATGAGTAGATACCATTTTCAATTCAAGTTTAAGTGCTTTAATATTTGAAGCATCAACTGCAACATTTTTAGATTTCTCATTCTACATGAAGACCATGTCACTATCTTGGAAGCCTCTTGGATTTACATTCTTGTCAAGAAAATGTCTCACTATTTTCTTATGTGACAAGATATTACTATGATAGGATTTTTTACCCTCATTCATTTCTATCATCTCTAATATTGTGTGAGAAATAGTATCATTCATTTCTTTTTTAACATCATGCAACAACATATGGGCTAGCAACTCCAAGTTATTTGGAATACTCCCATAGTGAATACTTTCATTTATCATCATGTAAAGACATGTTGATCAATGCAATGGGATGATCATATCTATCCTTATCCTCATGAGGAGAAACAAAAATAGTAGTATAGAATGAAGAAGAGGAGAGAAATTGGAAGGGCTCAAAATAATTTGGACTTACCAAGATTGGTGCTTCTTGAAGAGATTCTTTGGTTTCCACATAAGCTTCTACTGGTTCCTCAATCCATGTGACTAATTTTTCATTCACATTATAAATGGGAGCAAGGAAAAGGAGAGAAACAATAGTTTCCTTGATCTTGTTCATAATGGTATCTAAAGAGAAATTTAGGACCAACATCAAAGGATGTTTTATTTGTGATTTTGTAGTTTTCCTCAACAATGTGGTGCACCTTCGCATCCTTGTATCGATTGAGTGCTTCTCCATGCAATGGAATATTATCATATGATAGGTCCATTTTATCACATTCAAAGGTCAAGTCATTTGAAGTAGAAATTAAATGCATGATTTGACTATAAGAAGGATCATCATTACCCCTTATTTTTCCGCCTTCTCCTTATTTACACATTATCCTTTTAGTGGCTAGGAGAAAATTAGTTTTGTCTCATCATTTGAAATTCCCCCTTCTAGAAAATGTACAAAACTTGATTATACACATATTCATGATATTTTTGCATATATTTACTCTTTATTATCCATTATTATACTATATTCTTCTTTATCTTTATCACCTTAGTAGCATTGTTTTTCCTTATCTCATTTTCTACCCTTTTCTTCTCCTTTTCACTACTCAAGTTAGTACTATTTGGGATAACATCAGTTGTGGATATATGAAAATGTGGATCACAAATATCAACAATGCAAAACTCAAACTCTCACAATCATGCAATGAAGTTCAAGGTCTTGGCTCATAATATAGAATTTAGATAACAAGCAAAGTCATCATATATAAGATCTTGATTTGCTTCATTGTTGGTTGCTCTTCAAAATAACAAACTTTGAAAGAACAATAATGATATGATGCAATGATAATGATAAATGCTCAAAGATAAATGATACCTATGCTTGATAAATGAAAATGATAAATTCTTGATAATGCTTGAATGATTGAATCCTTGAATGCTTGATAGTGCTTGATAATGCTTGAATACTTGAATCTTTGATAGTGCTTGAATACTTGATAAAAGTGCTAGAGTGAATTTTTATCATAAAAGAGCTAGGGGGTTTGAATGAAACGAAAGCTTCTTATTTATATGCTTCACTTGACATTTGATCAATGGTGGAGATTGATTTGCAAGATCAATGGATAGGAAAATTCAAGATAGGGTAAGACCCAAATTTTGAATTTTTGGAGGGAATTAAATAAATAAAATTTATTTAATTCAAATGATAGCTTGGAGAAATAAATAAATATTTTATTTATTTTAGAAGAAAATATTTAATTTAAATAAATTATTTTTAATTTATTTCAAAGAAGAGTGTTAACTAATTAAATATTTTTTGGAAATTATTTAATTATAAAAGAAAAGATTTAATTTAAATAAATTATTTTCAATTTATTTAAAAGAGGAGTGTTATCTAATTAAATAATTTTTGAAAATTATTTAATTATAGAGGAAAATATTTAATTTAAATAAATTATTTTTAATTTATTTAAAAGAGGAGTGTTAGCTAATTAAATAATTTTTAAAAATTATTTAAAGAAAATTTTAATTTTAATTTTCATTATGCTGGAGGGAAAATGATAAGAGATGAAATAATGAAATAATGAAAAATTATTTAATAAATATAGATATGATAAAAAGATTAAGATAATTAAATAATTAAAAATTGTTTAATTATTATGGATGAAAAGAGGAAAATGTTAACTTAATTAAATAATTAAAAATTATTTAATTAATATAGATAAAAGAAATGACAAGATGAAAATGATAGACATTTTTGGGTGTCTACATTTTGCCCCTCTTTGAGAATGTGGTTTATAGCATTGTTTCAAAGATTTTTTTTTAATTATGATATGCCCCAACATGCCCTAGTAGACCAAGGGATGGACATGATGCTCCCTTGAGAGATTGGCCAAAGAAAACAATTTTTTGGTCGAGCTCACAACAAGAAGGATTATGTATGATGTTATTAATGTTATTATGATTATGATTTATGCACATGTTATGATAACGATACTATGATGCATGCTAACACATTTGAATGTCACGAAACCAATCTCCACCAAGGATCAAATATCAAAATGTAACCTATAAAGAGAATATACAACAAAAATATGATATGTGAAATGCAAAGCAACAAACAAAGAAAAATAAGACACGTTACTTTGAAGAGGAACCTTAGCAAGTGGATACCGCTTGTCATTTACCCAACTTGCATACACACAACACACATGTGAACATAAAAAGAAAGAAATGTCATGTCTAAACCCAAGTTTCTCTAAGCATGTTAAGATATAGGCCTTCATCGAGTAAATAGGAGAAAAGAAAGTCAAACATGCCAAAGAAGACACTCATTCTATGACCCAAGTTGCTCTAAGAATATTAGGATAGGATTACATCAAGAAAATATGATAGAAAGATAAAACCAACAAACCAAAAGAAAGGCAACTAAGAAACAAAAATCAACAACCAACATATCTCTTGTCAAAAGATAAGCTCATATTTGATAAGATAAGTCCCATTGTAGGAAGGATAAATTTGTTAAGACCAAAAATTTATTTTGATAATGCCCATCGTAGGAAAGATAAAAAAAATTAATAGTTATATAAAAAGATAGGAAACAGGCTATGTAAGCCAAAGATTTAGCTCAATAGATAACATTTGTTTTTCTCATGATTTTTGTTAAAGCTCAATGTTTTTAAAATTTGCATATGATCACAAGGTACAAAATCCAACTCAACACCTAGGTCAAGGGAAAGATGCCCCTAGTTAGGTATAGGATCACTTATTATGGGATAGATGGACTCACTATGTGGTGAGGTGGATAGGTGGATGATAGGAGAAGATACCTCCAAGGATTCTTTGGATAAAAGGATGATGTCTAAAGGACATGGATTGTAAAGATTTGCATTATCTAAAATATACTTGGACAAGGTTTTCCCCCAACTTTATCAAGACCAAAGTACCAAGGGTAAGGGGATGGATTAGATAGGATGAAGGATATTTGATGAAGGCTATAGATAGAATAGTCAAGAACAAGATAAGGAAGGAAGGATTTATTTGGATGGAATGAGGGATACATGATGGAATGGATGCCTTAGGGGTGGATGAAGCTTTTGAATGAGGAAATTTGGATGCCCTTTTAGTTATTGTTTTGATATTTCTTGTTTGGATAAGGATGGTGAATTTTTTGGAGTAGGATAATGACATGAAAGAATATTTTGATATTGACATGGGAGGGGATCACTACATGGAGTCAAAGATATGGCATCATGATATGGGATGGGATCATCGGATGGGATGGAAGTGAAAAGGATACCTTGCTCATGAGGTGACATGGAAGAGATACTTAAACCTTGAGATTGAGGTGGATTATGAAGTGGAAGGAAGATATCTAGACCTTGAGATTGAAAGGATGTAGTGGAAATAATAATTTGATCTTGATTAAGAAGGGGATCATTAGATGTTATTTTTCCCCTACATGTTATGATTGTGCACTCAGGGATTGCATTTTTGACAGAAGAGATTCCTTCTACTCGAGCTATGGTGTAATCATATGGAGCGAAAGCATAATTTTCTCCTTTAAGATTGTTATTTTTATTTGAAGGTTCCCCTTTTCCATGATTAGGGATAGAATTCATGAATATCTTGATACCATGATTAGGGATAGGATTCTTGAATATCTTGATATCATCATTAGTTGAAGATTGATTATCTACACCAATATCACCTTGATCCATAAGATCTTGTATAATATTTTTCAATTTGTAACAATCATAAGTATTATGTCCCTTGAGCCTACAATACTCACAATATTCATTCCCCTTATACCATGGAGGTTTAATACATGTCTCTTGATTTCTTACTTCTAGTAAGGTGATAAGATTAGCTTGGACTAATTTTTTTAATGTAGATTCAAGAGATTCCCCTAAAGGAGTGTATTTCCTTTTTGGAACATTGTTTTTCCTAGGTGGTCTTATACCACCCTGATTGCTTTGAGTATTGTTAGCTGCCAATTGTAGGGTAGGTTGAACATTTTAATTTCTTTTCCATATATCACTCTATCATTGACAATGTTCTTGTTTTTAGTCCAAATCCTTGGTTTATCTTTAGATGTTGAAGGGTTATCCTTATGATCTTTAAAAAAATTGAAAGATCCTCGTCAATGAGAAATCTATTAATTTCCATTCCTTTTTCAATGATCTCATCAAAGGTACTGGCACATTGAATTCTTAGGTGAAAGGCCAATTTATTGTTTAGATTTTGGGTAAAAATGTGAACAAGTTGCTTTTCAGGAATAGGATAAGGGAATTTTCTTGCCATGTTTCCCCACCTTTTTAAGAAGGAAACAAAGGATTCCCCCTCATTTTTTTTGCATTACATACATCATTCGTGGAGATTTCATGCTCAATACATTATGTGAAAAATGTCTAATGAATTTATTTTCCAACTCATGAAAGGTCTTGATCCCATGAGATAAATTATGTGAAACCCACTCAATATATTGACCCCCTAAAGCTTCTATGAAACAGACACATTAGATATGTATCATTGTAGGACACCTCAAGACAAGCTATGCAGAATTCCCTTATGTACTCTTTTAGATCACCTTTTCCTTTGTATTTATCAAATCTAGGAATTTCAAAGTTTTGAGGAAAAGGTATCATGTTTAAAGACTTTTCAAAAGGATAGGGACATATGTCTTCCAATATATAGCTCTTTTTAATGTGACTCATCCCCATGTTTGTAACCATTTGTCTTAACTCTTGAAATTTTTTTCCTAAGTCATTTGTAGATGTTGAAGGAGGTACACATGTCAAAATTTATTGTTGTTAATGTTCATGTTTTTTTATGTTGATTTAAGGGAATGTGATGTTATTGTGGTTGAATTGATTGGATGTATTGTTGTTGAGGTGAACTTGGTGGAATGGGTGAATTTTTCATGTTTAAGTGAGATCTAGCAAAGATAGGAAATTTTGGGGGTGTGAACTGATCTTTATGTGTCTTTTGATATGTTTTCCATTGAAATTTTGATGTTTTAGGTGGGGGTGGTGGTGCATATGTGAAAGTAGCAGCCACATTTTCCCTTGATACTTGCATTGGGTTTTATTGACCTATTTCTAGCCCACTTTTGGGATTAGTGAGATATACATCCTTGATAAGATGAGTGGGTATTTTAGCACCTTTTTGAGCCAACACTTGGAGATAGTGATCGATGTTTTTTCTCAAATAGTAGTTCCAAAACTCTTATTGCCCCAGGGTCTTGCTCAAATTCTTGAAGATCTTCGGATGAAGGGTCTTGACCACTCCCATTATAAGGGATCCTTAAAGGCTCATCATAAGGGAAAGGTGGGTTTGAATATGCTCCTTCCTGATGTTGACCCATGATTTTTGGAATGTTTGATTCTTCTTTATGGGATTCCATGTTTTTCTTATAATGATATCTTGTAATTGGAATATGCAATAGAAGACCTTAAATAAAATAAGATTTCCTTTCAACAATTTTGATGCTTGTTGCTCAAAACCATAATAGACCAAAGCTAAGTTAGATTTCCCAATTATTATAATGATATTAATAGATAAAATGATAAATCCCACTTGTACTAGACTTACGAGTCCAAGCATAAAGATAGATATTGATAAAGTTCACTTGAACTAGACTTGTGAGTCGAAGAAAACTTGATATGATATGATATGATAAAGATAAAAGATAGGAGATCCAATTTGAACTTTGATAAATTTTGACAATGATAAGACAAGATACCAAAAAGGTTGTTTGAACTCGTTAAATAATATCAAGGAAGATAAGACAATGCCAATAAAATATCATGTTTAAGCTCTACTTATTTTATAGTTTGATATTTTACCTTTGATTTTTGGAAAGTTTTAATTTTTAATGATTTTGAATTTTTTGCAACTTGTTGAAATATTAGGAACACACAAAGATATAATGAAAAAAATAATGTCCTAGGCTCAATTTTTGAATGAATATCTCCCCTTCAGTTTCAATTGAATATGGTGATCTAAACAATCAATCATGAAAGACACATTAATGTAAGGAAACTTGCAGCCATCTAATGAAAATTTCTACATAATCCAAAATAGAAATATATGCAAATAAGTACTTAGAATCCATATGCAAGAGAATAGACAACATACCCATCAAAGGTGACACAAGATATACCCTGGGAAAACCCTCAAGAGGGAAAAATCAAGCCTCCAAAATCATCCATACTCCATCATATTAATCAACAATAAATCCATACAAGAGTTACAATGAACACCTCTGAAGCATCAAGCCCTCTAATGCATCCTCATGTGTCCAAGCATGAATCCACACATCCAATGCCATGCTTCACATATGCACTCTATAACAACCGCAATGTTCTTCACAGTAAAATTTTCAATGTTTCCACCTCAAGTGAATAAAACATGATGCCATGACATAACAATAAATTTTTTTTCCAATAATGTAAATTACATGCATAATTGAAATAACACAAATTTCAATTTGTCATTATAATCCAAAGTAATTGTACAAATCTTCCAAAACATAGATATCATATTGAACAAAGACGTTATACAATATTCAATAGAGATTCCATTCCAATATAATAACTCCACAAATTACAATATTCCAAGAATGTACACTATTACAACCACAGCTCCACCGAGCTTCAAAGCATAAGATATAGATGGTCCAAGAATCTACCATTCAAAACCTTGGTCCTCTGTTGCCTGTTGAAGAGGAGAAGCATCACTCAAGCGCTTTTCCGCCAACCACGAACTCATATGTAGTCCCCCGCACATCTATCAATGATAGATGGCCCTACGCTTGGATGAATGTATTGGTTAGGTAACCTCGTATGACATACCACTCTGAGCTTAGTTTTGTATCAAACATGACTAGGATTTATAACCTGCACTAGGTAACCCTCATGTATTTAAGTAGACATAGTGAATTGAAAATGGAGTCTTGGCTTACATACTATTCCTAGTGGATTCATCAGACACCCCCACTACTTTGGCCAAAGTGTTCTCACCCAGTATAATCGAGCAATGGCCTACCATTCACCTACACTATGGCAAGATCATTTTGACTTAAGGCCATTATATCTACACCTAGGGAATCCCTCTCCATGGGAAAGCTACTCCCCAAGATAACCTATCTCTTTAACACAACCTAAGGTAACACAACTCATAAAGCAAAGTACTATTTCCCTCCCTTCACTGGATAACATTCCCAGGAGTAACCTACTAGTTCCCTCCCTTCACTAGATACCAATCTCGGGAGTAACCTACTAGCCATCTAGAATAATCAAATATCTAGCTATGAGTGTTCCTTAAGCTTGTCTACATTTGATCATATCTAGTATAATAACAATACCTATGATAAAAAATCTCTCTTACCCTTGTTTGATCATATCGAGTATATTAACAATAACTATGACAACAATCTCTCTTATCCATGTTAAATAATATCAAGTATAATAACAATACTTATTAAAAACAGTCTCTCCTATCATGGAGTACTTACAAACAATGCACAATCAAGTAAATAGATTCTACTTTTCTTTCCAAGTAAACATTACTTTTCACTACATGCAAGTATCAACAAGACTAGATCAATCAATCAAGATGCAACTCATTTAGAAATAGAATAATCAAAGTAGAATATTCTCATGCCTGTTTAATAGCTTTCCAATTCGACTAGCTACAGTCACATCACCTTTAGAACAACAACTCTTTTAAACAAAGACTCGCAACTTCTTATCTCTCAAGTTGGAAATTGCTCCTTCTCAAAAGATAACTAAAACTCTCAAGACTCTCTTTCACTATTTGGACATAATATTGCAGATGGAAAAGCACACTAATAAGCATATTTGATGCACAAGAAATAACACATAAAAGAGTGAGAATAAGGCATCCCAACAATGAAGTCCTTGTTGATATTTATATAGCAAGCAGGCAACTATACTGCCTACAGTTTAAGCATGATAATGACAGCAGCAAACATGGAAAGCAACACCTCAAACACAGCTTAGAAAGGTGGTGAATATGTAAGTAAAGACTCAGCTTGATTACTAACAGATTGACCCACTCATTGACAGCAATTGGAGAATAAATCAACTCTCCATGTGATAGAATTCAACTGCAGACTTCTATGATAAGAAAAACACAAAGGTGGCACAATTTTACTATCAAGTGAAACAGTCAATAACTAAATATTTCCACCCATATTTGCATTGACTTATTCCATGTTGAGTATAGACTCATAAACTCAATTGATTTAGATAAATTCTTTGGTTGTTTGGAGTATTCAACAGTTGTTTGATTAATCACAAGAAATTGTGGTAATATTGTTTGACCAAGTCCAAGATGAATAAAGGTGTCAACCTCTCCTATATTGACTTAAATGTTAAAGTAGTTTTCAGATTTAAGAATGACAACAAAGACATAAAAATCAGCCAATGAATACAGTCGTATTCACTTCAAAGTTTCAGACATTTAAGTAGCCCATGATTATTGACTTCTAAGCCAATATATTTAGCATTAAAATCAGCTGCTATTTATTGTTTGAAATAGTCAATTTCAAAGTAAATGATGTGTCCTTCTATATGGAAGCAATCTACCTTGCATTTGACTAAGTCTTTTTATGACTTAATGTGTTGTTCAATTATCTTATTAAGACACCATATAATTATTTTCCTATTCGATTGAGGCATTCTCTTATATGTTTGCTTTTATTAAGCTACACTTTCCTTTAAGGTTGCACCCTATAGATGCCTTCATATATAATACACCTACTATATATATTTATATAATTATATATATCATATATATATTCACTCACAAAATCATTCTTTGATATATGTGTATATATATATATATCATGATACACATATATTGTTTACCATTGTTTTCATATATATTCACATATAATACTAATTGGTTCATACATATATATATAATCTTCGTATTTATAAACATATATATAATATACTTTTAGAGCATCATTTGATAATCAAATGCATACATCCAAGTTATCATTCTCATTGAACAATATGCATGTATACATACATATATAGATATATGCACTTCTCGAATAAGTGTTAATGCTTATGTATGTATGTGTGTGTGTATATATATATATGTGTATGTATGTATACAAACATATTTATATTTAATGGCAACATGATAATTGAATGATTTATTCAATATATAAAAGAATACAACAAGATAGCAATCACACTATAATGATATATAGTATATATCTATATATATGTATACAAACCATTGTATTAAGCATTTATGCTTATGTGTGTATCTATATATACAAACATATATATATTATCTATCAATGCAATAGTCAAATGATCCATTCAATATCCAAATGGTCATGACCTACGTGACTATGGAATCATAGTACTCATTTATAAACATATATGCATCTATATACATATGTCATCGTACTCGTATGGACATCCCATTATGTCCATCATACACGTATGTCGTCATATGCATATATATGCATGTATGCATATATCCAAACACTCATTCAACCACACAAACAAACATAGAAGGATAAGGAAGGACTCACAAGATCAAACAGATAAACATCATCCAAGTACGCATTCAGTAGTAATCAAGACTGTTACTAATGCCACATTACACTAAGGATGACTTACCTACTTCCCACATGATAACCTAACTCAATTATTCTATTTTGGTGTGTGTAAGCTCAGATAGGTTATGATACTGGTTACCTGACCAAGACCTTCTCCTGAGTGATACTTCCCCTCTGCCTAGAGGAATGAACATGTACTTGCATCCACATTCTCAAAATATGCCTAAGGTAGTCAGTTGTTCACAAAATATGTAGTATACATAATACGTCCCCAAAGTTAGAATATTAATGCAATATTCATCCAACCACATAAATGCATTCCTTCAAATAACATTAAATGCGATGCCATTCATTCATAAATCAATGATAACAAAGTACACTCATAATTTATTCGTCCACTGTATTCACATTACATTCACATTTTATCGTACATAGTAATAGTAAATAGTAAGTACACAATTGGGATGTAACACACTCCTTAGAAAGACTCAATAATGATAGCCAGACCACTCAGCCAACCTAAACCACTACACATGTGTTTGCTTTTATAGACACAAGCTCACACAAAATACAACTAGTGGTAAGGTAAAACCATGTACCACAAAACCATGTGAATACAAAACCACTAACCCCTTATTTAATATTGGTTACTAAAACTTCACTTTATTTAATATTTCCCCAATATTAAATTATTATCACATGTCTCCCACACATTAAATAACAATACAATGTTACAATACAACATCAAGTGGTCCTCAAATAATTACCTTGTGTGATTAACCACACCACCTAGGCGCATCACAACTAAATAATTATTTAATTACAACATTATAATATCATTTTATACAATGGTGTACAACACCATATCCCAACATTCCCCCACTTGGTGTATACATTGCATAAGGTATCAATACATGAACACATCACATAGCCATATATGAAATCACATGAACCTCCAACATCCTCTCATGCTCCATCAAGATACCTAGAATAAGCACAAAGTAACCATCATCTCAAGCAAGAACTCCTCTCATCCTCCAACATTCCACTTATGGAAGAAAAGGAACATGTCAAGGTGAAGGACGCACCAATCCATGAACACAAGCATTAAATCCAAGTGATAATAAAGGCTCCATAACAAGTTGCTATCAACTAAAAAACCCACATGATCGGAAATAGCATCCACGACACATGCTAATACATCCAACTATACATACCTCCAAGGTATCAATACATTAGTAAACTCATGCCAAGAACATATACAACCCATTAACTGTAAACACAAGCTCCCTTTATCAAACCTGTCAATGAAGAACATACATATATCCAGGAACTCCCACTGCATAGGTAATTTCAAAGCATATCAAGTCTACCAATCAACACTATATCAAGGTGTGATAAGTAAATCAGAACATGAAGTACTAAGAACAATAACAATGATCCACACATACAACCCAAAGAGTTGCATAATCTCTCACAACATGTTGCCAACATCCTCCAAAACATGAATGAATATCCAGGAAGGAACCATGAAGAGAGAAACCTATAAACCATAATTTTTTCCTACCAACACCTCAAAAGTGTAATGTTGTGTCAAGTAAGATCTCTTAACAACCCCAAATGAGAAGCCTTGACAACACCCATAACACTCAATCTCATAGACCAAGTACAACATATGAATCAATGTAACAATGCCAACATGGATGTAAGCTTCTCTAATCAAGAAGATCAAACTCAAACCATCCCCAAAATTGGAAATCAGACTATAAACCATCTCCTAACAATCCTCATCAAAGAATGATATCATAAACTCAAATGCACAAGAAGATAACCATGTCATAACATCCCTCAAAATAAATCCTCCAGAACTAACTATTCATAGCTCAAGATCCATATCTATGAAAGATAAAGCATATAAACTCATGCTAAACAATCCTCAAATGAGTCTCCATAATCAATCACCATGAATCAACCCAATCCCATGAGAAATCAAAGCACGAAACATAACACATCTGAAAGATATAATGGGAAAATACCTCTCAGATGATAAGTTGTTGAGTAGACCAAGAGTGGGAATGAGAATGCTCTTCCAGGATAACCAAGTCATCATGACTCACTCCAAGAACAATCTCCTCTATCAGTCCAACATGAATTCATGTCCATATCCAAGTGAAAGCTCCTCAGTCTTCCTGCTGAAACCTCCAAAGAGTAACTATCTCAAGCAAATGTCTCTAATCGCAAGAGAACTTCAACCTTACCTACATCTCTAAGTATCCATGAGCACCTGTAACCGATCAATACGTGCCAAAATCCAAATGCAACATAGTATCATCATGAAGTAATCAAGAAAATGATCAATGTACTCAATACCAAGAGAACTACCAAGATCATTGTCAAAGCTCCAACCACATAATCAAAAACCTATCATGACAACATGATCTAACCATCTCCTCCTAGGAGATCACATGCACCAAAACATACATCTTGGTCTCAAGAGAACATATATCATGCCAAAAATCTAAACTGGTATCAAGAGTAAACCATGACATAATATCAAATAATACTCTAAACCAAGAAATCATATCTCCAATCATATGAAGATAACCATCACCAATGATGCATCCTCATCACTACCAACAACTCCCATTGAATTGTGAGCTACACATGGCATCATGACAACCATCCTTTCCACGAAGATCATCCAGGTCTACACACACAACTAAAATTTCAATAACATAACAAGTAGAGCCAAAATATCCAAGCCAAGAAGATACTGATGAGTCCAAATAATGGCTCAATTTTGATAGGGTTTATCATATATTTGTTGTTGATACCATAGAATTTGGCACCTGGTCATTGACACTCTCCATGTTATTTCCCTAAATTTATGAACCTTGGGCATGAACTTATCCTTGTGACTTTTGATGATTTTAACATGCTATGTGAATTATCTATATTAATTTTACATGTGGTTGAATGGATGCTACTTTAAGGTAATTATGGATATACAATTGTTTTGTGTGTGTTAATGTCATCAAGCAGGTTCACATCAAGATGCAGATATAAATGAAGCTTGCGAAGTGGAAAAAGTTCATGCCAGCTAGTTGGTTGCTAAGGAAGTCAAAAAGATGGTCATTAAAGAGGTCAATGGAGGGAAACTCTCAATGGAGGGAAACTTCCAATGGAGGGAAATTCCTAGCTCGTATGGAAGTTGTAACTAGCTTTTAAATGATCATGTTTGCTAGTTGAGCAAATCTACGAAGTGTTGTTGTGTTGGATCCTCATTGAGGCAAGTCAGCTTTGACTAAATCTGGTGCATGCATAACTTCCTCCCTCTCTTTTCTATGCTTTCAATAAATGGCATCCTCCTATTTTGTTGGAGTCAACTGCCTAGTTAGTTAGAGTTAATTAGAAGTTTTTCCCTCTATAAATAATGGTCGGATGCCCCTTTTTATAAGGTTGGATGTTCTGAGATTGTACTTGCATTTTCAATTTTAAGTAATATAGTCATATTTCTGATATGATGTAATCATGCTTTCAATGAATAAAATGATATTCTAATTTTTTGCATCTAAGTTAGCTTAAGGAAGAATCACTCAAGGGGGCCCACTTGGTGAGAATTCCACCCATTTAGTTTAAAAGTTATTTTTCTGTTCAGTAACTAGTTTTGGCCTTGATATTCTTTCACCAATTCTTTGTGTGACTTGGTTGATACTGAGTTAATACCGCATGCATAGAGGTAGGAGAAGAGATTCTCGTGGGATATTTCTTCCTAATGACCCTAATCCTGATAACCAGCTAGTTGAGTTTCAAAATCTGCCAAGAGACGAAGAAGAAGAAGAGGTACATCATTTTACTGATGCGTTTCCCAATTTGACCAGTTATGAGACTTCCTTTGAAGACCAAGCTGCCCAAAACTTGATTGAGAATCCATTTGCTTTGGCACTCCATCAAGCAGATATGGTTGATGCAAATCCAAACAGACCTAACCAACCATCTTTTCCATTTCCTATCACTCATCAAAATGAAGTTGATAATCTCAAAAACATCCCTACTTCAGTTCTTCCTAAGTTCTATGGGCTTGCCACAAAATACCCTGACACTTTCTTGTTTGAGTTTGATATCCTCTACAAAAGCTATGACTATACCACTAATGCTCATAGGCTTAATTGTTTCCTACCACCTTGAAAGAAGTTGCATTAAGATGGTTTATGAGCTTAGGTAGGAATATTGTAGAGACTTGGGATGATATGAAAACAAACTTTCTTGAGAAGTATAAAGAATATTGTAGGGGTAGTGATATGAGAGGAGATGATATCTTCAGGATGCAACAGAAGGAAGATGAAAGTTTGAAGGACTATATTTCAAGGTTCTTGTTTTTCCTACATAAATCTCCACATCATGCACTCAATGAAGAGTCTCAAAAGTTGCTCTTCCTTAGAGGGATCAATGAGAGTTGCATTGATGCTCTGGACCTGATGGGAGGAGGAGATATCACCCAAGTTCCTTGGGATGATATTAAGAAGATATGTCAGAATTATTCCAGGGAAGCTCTAAAGAAAGGAAGAGGTTACTAGTCCTCTACGAGTAAATCCTCCACCAATAGAGTTTCAAGGATGGAAATCACTCATTTGTTGGCAGATTTCAAGCAAGCTATCATAAACAATATGGCTACTCAGCTAGACACTCTTCAAGCAAAGAAGAAACAAGAGGAGGTGCAGGAAATGTTGGCAGAATATTGTCCTCATTGTAGACAAAAGAAGAAGGATTGTAGATGCAAAATGGTAGCCAACACCTACAATTGTCAAACCATCAAAAACATATCTATCACCGCCAAACCATCATTGTCAAAAGCTCCCACTGCAAAGTATAATCAAGCTATCCATGGCATCATGATAACAATATCCTCATGAAGATCAACCAAAAGGCCCTCACACAATCAAAGAACTCAAAACAAACATGAGCTCCCCAAAAGAAGGCAAAGTAAAACCATGATCCTCATACCAAGAACATACACCGCCACAACCTAAATCAGCAACCAATCCAACACCACCAACAATGCACCTGCATAAACCATCATGACATTCCAAAGTCTCTAAAGTACAAGAAACATCCATAATGCCATGATTACCACCAAATGTACCAACAATATAATCCAACCATGTCTCACATGTCTGAATAACATAGTCAACTACATAGGTCTCATATCATGACTGTACCTGGTAATACCATCTCACCTCCTCAACATGACAACAAAACCAACAAACCAAGAGACTAAACCAAGCCACCAAACTAAAAATGCATCAACAATGAAATATCTATGGGCATGGACAACCCATGTCCAATTCATAGGTACAACAAGTAAGTATAGACTGCCTACAATGTTACACAACTTGTAGATACAACAATGAAGCATACAAATCCAACCAAATACTGATAACCATGTCAAATGAGAGTAATCAGAGATGTACAATTGAGTATACAATGAATCCAATATCAAATCTCCAAGATCTGACAATCCATAAGCTCATAGTATCACCATAGTCAAAGTAACCCATAAACAACTCGAGATATAGAAAAACAACAAATAAATCATGTCTAAACAACTAAAAATTTGATCCACTGTGTAGTGTTTTGAAAAAGATTTCCATTAACTATTTGAAGTCCAAAATCTAACTTTGTATGCACAAGATATGACATCTCGAAGCTCAAAAAGAACACCTAACTTCTAGCAAGCAAAACACTATCAAAACTGTCCAAGAAGACCAAAAACGGACACCCTAGACGAAAGTTATGCCCTCTGGAAAAAAGTTGCCCAATTTGGCTAAGAAATGCAATCAGGGGTGGCCCACGAGCGGAGCCACCAGTGGTGGTGGCCCCCCTGGGTGGTGCACCAGTGGTGAACCCAAAATATTATATATTTTAATTAAATTTTCAAATAATAAAAATTTGGTCGGCCTTTTTAATATTGCCAGTGGAGATTTTTTATTAAATAAAAACGGTTTTTAAGAAAATATTTTAAATATTTTAAAAACGATGGAAAAAGGTTTTAATTGGTCAGGCCTTTAGTACCGCTGATGATAGTACTACAAGCTATCGACGATAGCCGACATGACTACCACCAGCAGTACCTGCAGGCAAGTATTGGGGGGGGGGGGCGACCCCCCAAAAACATTTATACTTTTTTTTCAATTTTCAATATAAGTTTTTTTCCTTCAACCTTTTTAATATTATTTTTTTATTTTAATTTTATTTGTTTTTATTTTGCAAGGTACTGATAAGATTTTTAAATTTAATGATTTTTATTTTCTAAAGACTAATAATGATGTCCATACGATCAAATGGGGGTATGGCTAAAAAAAATATTCATTTTTTTCTAGTATCCAAAATAGGTCGAGTTTTATATCAATTTCCGTCTCTCGACCAACCTAAATCCAACCATGAGGTCCATTTTGTCTCAAGAGGTCATTTACAAAATTTCCCCCATAAAACCCTCATTTGAATGAACAACCAAAAAACCTTTTTGACCTAATATTTTTCACACCTCAAATCTACAAACAACCCATCATAAGAGTAAACCCAAAACCCTTAGATCTACAATAAACAACTTGCAAAACTCTCATATCTTTCCATGTCTTTCATTCTCTCATGCATTGTATAGATTCAAACTCAACCAATATTTTCTCAACCTAGGGTTATAATAAAAAATCTTCAACCATGAAAGCTTTGATACCACTTGTAAGGAAACTTGCAACCATCTAATGACAATTTCCACATAACCCAAAATAGAAATTTATGCAAATAAGTACTCATAATCCATATGCAAGAGAATAGACAACATACCCATCAAAGATGACACAAGATGTACCCTGGAAAACCCTCAAGAGGGAAAAACCCAGCCTCCAAAAGCATCCATGTAATGAAATAACTTGCACAATAGAAGAATATGATATGAAATATGTTGTAAATACTTGATAATAACTGAGAATAACAAGCCACTTCAAGGGGGAAAACCTCCAAATATCTCCAATGAGAACACAATTCATAATATGATGATGAAATAAGACTTACAACCTCCTATATATACCTATTTATGCCTAAGATACCACCCAAGTCGACTTAGATAACCCTTTATAAGCTGTAGGCTGACCTAAAGAACTAAATAACAATAAAATAATGATAATATGACTTAATTAGGAGTTAAGATAGCCACAAGCTAACTATTCATAACCCAGTGTACTCTAATATTAAGGGCATAGCATGCCCCCCCTCTTCAGATAAGCATTGTCCTTAATGCTAGGAAATTTTGGATGCTTTTAAATGAACTCCTCATCCTCCCATGTGGCATCAGTAAGTTCTTCCATTGGATGAGATACTAAGTGAGTGTTCTGGTCCTTAGCTTCCTTATGTGTCTCTAAAGAATACATTTTGGTTCCAATATGATTCTTCCTTCTTCATCAAGCTCCGATAATATTTTCTGAGTAGGGATATTATTCCCAATTACCTTCTTCAAACAAGAAACATGGAAAGATGGATGTATCTTTGTTTTTTATGGAAATTCAAGCTTGTCGACAACACTACCTATCTTCTGCATGATTTGTTATGGCCCACAATATTTTGGAGACAACTTGTTATTCTTTGAATGTTGCTTCAGTGGTAATTGCTTGTAAGGCTACAATCTCAAGAAGACCTAATCCCCAACCTCAAAACTTCTTTCACTAAGGTATTGGTCTGTGTGTCGCTTCATTCGATTTTGTGCCATGGATAGATTCTCTTTAAGTACTCAAAGTACTTGTTGATTAATCATGTGGTCCTCCACCATGTGAACTCTTAGTGACCACCCACTAGAGACTCATGTAGTTCTATGAGAATCTTTTATTTGAGAGAGGAATTCTTGCAAAGATACAATCACTCTTTATACCACAAAGTATCTCCCTTCCAACAAAATTTATCCAAACTACTAGGGTCACTCTGTAATTTTTGAATGAGATTACTAGTAGCCACATCATTTTTCCACTCTTCTTTGGCTTCTTCTACCCAATCTTCTTATAATATTGAAAGGGAACACAATAAAGCTTCATCCTTCTCATCCTTCCTCGATAATGCATCTGCCACAACATTTTCCTTTCCTTTCTTATATACAATCTCAAAATCATATCCCAACATCTTAGTAACCCATTTTTGTTGTTCTTCTGAAGACAATCTTTGTTCCAAAAAATATTTTAGGCTATCATGATATGTATTAACCTTGAAGTGCCTACCCATTAGATAAGGCCTCCATTATTTTATTGCATGAAGAATAGCTAGCATTTCCTTCTCATAAATAGGTTTGAGTTGATTCTTCCCCTTTAATTGATGGCTCTCAAAAGCAATGGGTCGACCCTCCCACATGAGAACTGCACCTATACCATTTCCAGAAGCATCACATTCTACAGTAAAATCCTTTGTGAAATCAGGAGTGGAAAGTACTAGAGTTGTGCACATAGCCTCCTTTAACATTTCAAATGTTGAATTAGCAGATTCATTCCAATGAAAAGAATCCTTCTTCAATAAAGTTGTGAGGGGTGCTACTATACAACCATAATTCTTCACAAAATTGTGATAGTATCCAGTCAATCTCAAGAAACCCCTAAATTTCTTAATTTTTTTGGGAATAGGCCATCCCATGATCGCCTTAATTTTGTTAGGATTCACCTTTACTCCTTCATGTGAAACTATGTATCCCAAGTACTCCACCTCATTAAGACCAAAAGCACACTTAGATGGCTTAGCATAGAGTTGATGCTCTTCGAGAACTTGTAATACTTGATCCACATGTTGCAAGTGTTCTTCCCATGTCTTTCTATAAATCAATATATCATCAAAAAACACTAATACAAACCTCCTCAAGAACTTTTTAAAGATGGAATTCATAAAAATTTGAAAAGTAGATGGAGCATTAGTAAGACCAAATGGCATCACCAAAAACTCATAATGACCCTCATAAGTCCTAAATGTTGTCTTACAAATATCTTCTTCCTTAATTTGAATTTGGTGATAACCGGATCTAAGATCTAACTTTGTAAAATATATAGCTTCATTCAATTCATCTAGTAAATCATCAATGACTGGAATAGGAAACTTATCTTTGATGGTGTACATGTTGAGCACTCTATAGTCTGGACACATGCGCCAAGTATCATCCTTCTTCTGTACCATCACCACTGGGGAGGAGTAAGCACTTTGACTATGTCTGATAATTCCAACCTCTAATATCTCCTCAACAATCTTTTCTATCTCACTTCTGGTATATGTGGATACTGGTAAGGCCTAATGTTTGGGGGTTGGCTCCTTGGAACTAGTTGTATGGCATGATCATGATATCTCTTAGGAGGAATTCCTTTAGGCATATCTCCAAAAACCACTGAGTGATGCTCAATTATTTCTTGTATGATCCAGGTAGACCCAAAAGACCTTAAAAATTTCACAGTCTTGGAATCCAATGAAACCAGCATCATGGAAAGAGCTCGCCGACACAATCCCGACGCAACTTGAATCGTGTCAAAAGGAGATCATACATATGAGTTATGCTCGGTCAAAAGTTTGGTCAAAACTGGTCCCTGAGGCCATCAAGAAGGTGAAAAAAAAGATCATCTCAGAATTTTTCAAAAATGGTGTCTATTTGAAGAGCTCATCAAGACGTTTCCAACAGCATTCATTTCATCGAAAACAGAGCTCATACGCGCGAGATATGGTCGGTCAAAGTTTGTAGTTGACCAGATGGTACAGGTGATGACATCATCATGACGTCAGCATGATGATGCAACAAGTTCGGATGGCATGGACCAATTAGACCGTAACATGTGTCATTTGTACAATGATGTTGTAGGTACAGTTAGCAGTTCGTACAGGTGACGTGACACCTTCGTGGCATGCTTGCGTGGTATTGACAAGCAATCTAGTCAGTGATGATGTGGTGATGACTGTGTTTCTTCAGCAAATGAAAACATGCCATGTGGCACCTTCTCATTACACCACGTGGCACCCTCTTTTGTTGTCGATCGGTTGAACGGTGCAACAAAATATTTAGGGGGATTCGACCTCATGACCTACCGGTCCCCGAAACCGCCGGCAATCATTGCGCTACACAACATGTCTTCAATATGTGTCGGTGGTGGGTTGGTTTTGTGGACTAATCGAAATTAAATGGCTTTTAAAAATTGAACGGTAGGGGATTGAACTCTCAACCACCCCGCCCCCAAAATGACTAGCGACCGCTACGCCATTGTGTGGCATGTAATATTGTATATAGGATGATTTGTTTTGTTGTGTGATGTGGCTCGAGGCCTTAACAAATAGGCTTTCTATAATTAAAAAAATAACCCTTAATCAAATAAATTCAAACATAAGGGAACAAAAGGGGTTATGAACGAAGTGGAGGAAGGTTATTTTTGTTGTAAGGGGTTATTTTGTAATTATGGTGATTTTGGCCCCATTATGGCAATTTTTTGTAGAAAAGGGGGTGAGAGTGTAAGGGAGATATAGATTTTTTTAATGCTTTTGTGAAGGAAGGAGGAAATTTTGGAGGAGAAGAATTACAAGGTGATATTATACACCAAAAATTGTAATAGTGAGAGGGATTGTGCGGAATTTTGTGCAAGATTTTGAAGCTTGGATGATGTAAAAGGCATGTTAAAGCTTGGTGTCATTAATAAAGGGGTCCAACATTGAGAAGCAGACCCAGAGACGTAGCTCAAATTGAGTGAACTCCGTTATCAACCTATGTCTGATTTTGTAATTAGCGGTTTACAAATTCACTTGTAAATTAATCCTAATTACAACATTTTCTCAATCCAACAGAATTGTGTGACTATGTTGTTTAACCGTTGAAATTTCCAACTAGGTTCATTAACCTTTACAAAACTTAAGAAAGTTAACTAATTTACTATAATGTTGTAATTTGAACTAAAATACCGAATTGTAATTATAGATCATTGTAAATTTGGATGGGTAGGAGCATTAGATTGAGAGACTTTCAATGAACATAACTGGGCCACAAATCCATCAACTCCTTTCTTGAGAAACTTTTGCATTTGATGAGAGCTAACTATTTGTGGGGACTTTGCCTTCAACCCTCTTAGCTCTATTGTCTTTCCTTCTGATTGGAACCTCATAAATAATTCTTGGAAGTTCATCTCAATCGTTCCCAAGGTAGTAAGCCATTGTACTCCCAAAACAATATTTGTTGCACCCATAGAGATAACATACATTGGGCTATCAAGGTGATAATCTCCCATGAATAATTTAATGCTATGACACTTTCCCAAACAAATGACAGTACCACCATATGCAATCAAGACCTAAAATTTTGGAGCTAGATTAATAAAACAATTTAGACAAGTAGCCAACTTTTTGTTGATGAAATTGTGAGTACTACCCGAGTTGAACAACATGGTTAATTTTTGCTTCTTTAAGAATCTGACTACCTTGAGAGTTTGAGGGGCACTAAACCCAAAGATTGTATGACAAGAGATGATTGGTTGGGAATCATGTGATTCATCATCTAGTTCTCTATCCCCCTCTAATATTAGTTCCTCCTCCTCTTCCTCACTTGTTCCTTCAATATAAAACAATTTCTTTTCACTACATCTATGCCCTCGACTATATTTTTTGTCACAATTGAAACATAACCCTTTTTCTCTTTTCTCCTCAATTTGTTGTGGAGTCAACCTAGTAGGTTGTGGTAGTGAATGTGCAGGAGATCTCCTTTCACTGAAATTTAGATTCCCTTGTCTCTTACTAGCCAGAAACTTCTCCACTTTCCTTACCATTACTATTGCTTGCGATAAGGATTGTGCTTGGAACAATCGTACTTCATATTTTATGTGATCTTTTAAACCACCTAGAAATATTTCCTTCATATTTTATTCTGCCACATTCTCTACTCTTAGAGAAAGGGTTTGAAATTGCTGAATATAATCCTTGACGATGCTCGTTTGCTTTAATTGGGTGAGTTGGCAGAAATAGCTATCCATAAATTTATCTCCATAATTAGTAGCAAGTTCCTCTTGAAAAATTGACCATGTACACAACCCTTTTTTCTCTTCTCATCACATAACCAACAATACCAAATAAATTGATCTAGTTCTAGGTATAATGATGCCATAGTCACCTTTTGTTGACTAGGAACATGATGAATATCAAAGAACTGCTCCATTTGGCATAGCCAATTGGTTGGATCCTTGCCATCAAACTTTCTCATATCCAACATAGGTATGAATTTCCTTAGTATGTGATTATTAAATCAAGGATCCTTCTAGAAACCCAATTCAAGTCCAAGGAATTCATGTCCAAAAAAAGCATTATCTTCCACCTTATGAGGTGAATCTTCACCCTTACACCACATACCTTGAATAAATGATTTCAATTCACCCATTTCTTCCATAATCTTCTTCTCTAATGATGAAATATCACCCTTGACTTTGTTTATTTCATCCTTAGGGTTAAAATCCTCATTTTCTACTCCCTCATTCTCTAAACATTTCCCCGGTGTGGTAACATTCTATTTGCCTCTTGTTGCAGGCCCTGTCATGATGGTATAAAATAATTTTGCAATAAATCACATAAATTAAACTTAAATTTTCTAAAAATTTTACTAAAACTTACTAGGACCAAGGTACCACTTACCTAGAAAAAACTCCAAGAAATTAGCAGATTTGTAGCCTTGAGAGAAAATTTGTTGTAAAGAATAATTTTGCAATAACTCACTTATTTCAGCTTCAATTTCTCCAAATTTTGGATTATAGACTCCTCTATTCTTTGTTTAAAAACCCAATAAAAATCTAGCTCCAATTCTACAATATGTGAGAGATATTTAGCTTCTAAATAAATTGTGCAGAAACCTTAATGTTGCAATAATTTGCTCAAATATGCTCCAATTTCTCTAAAATATGGATTGTAGCTTCTTTAATATGGTCTTCAAAAACCCTTTAAAAATTAGAAAAAAAAAATCCAAAATCTGAAAGATATGCACCTTCCAAAATGACCTCCAAAATTGACAAAAATGCCTTGTTGTCACAGTGCCAAGATTATGCTCTGATACCACTTGTAATGAAATAACTTGCATAATAGAAGAATATGATATGAAATATGCTGCAAATACTTAATAATAACTGAGAATAATAAGCCACTTCAAGGGGGTAAACCTCTAAATATCTCCAATGAGAATACAATTCACAATATGATGATGAAATAAGACTCACAACCTCCTATATATACCTATTTATGCCTAGGATACCACCCAGACCGACTTAGATAGCCCTATATAAGCCCTAGGATGACCTAAAAAACTAAATAACAATAAAATAATGATAATATGACTTAATTAGGAGTTTTTGATTAGAGGTAAATCAGGTTTTGAAGGGGCCCTAAAACCCTTTACAAAAAGAGGAATAGTTGTATCAGAAGATAACAACAATTAGCACACAACAGCCAAAAAACAAAAACCATCAGTGCATCATCAACCAAAAAATAGGAACAAAATAGCAACACTACATATTCTTCAGGATAGCATCAGCCTCCATGTCGCTCATCACAGTCTTTTGAAGGTCATCCATCACTTCAAACGTTTCCTTAGCAAGAGCACCACCTTGCATCTTGGTCTTATTATGCGTACGCACACCAAGACCACCCAAATTTACCTCACTAATCAAAACATTCTACCCATCACCATCTTTATCAACAGTCACATCTTCCTCCATAGGCCTACCAGCAACATCAACAACCCCACCAGGAACCATCTCCTTGCTCTTCTTGGCCATAACCACAAGGGGGAAATGCCAACAAATTCAAGCTTGAAAGATTTATTCCCTTCCCCACCCTTCTCCAAGTTAGCACTAAGCCTTTCCATTTGGTCCTCGAGGGTCAAAATTCTGAGCTCTAACATTTGCTTCATGTTCAAGGTTTGCTCAGCAATATTTTTTAAAGATTCCAACAACTCATCAATTTGGCTCTGAGTCGATGACTCGCCCACCTTACTCACAGCCCCATGAACCTAAACATTTGTCATATTAAGTTCATGAAACAACCATTTGACTAATTTAAACAAAGAGATAGAACTCTCCTTAGCCAACCCCAGTACATTAGAGATATCCTCATGATCAAAATTAAACACATCCTTACTCACAGTAGTATCCTCCTCGGAAGAGCTAACTTTATCCTGACTAACATAAATTTGCTTACCTTTACCACCAGGAATCGACATTTGAAGCTTGCAGACTAAATCAGCAATAAACTCAGCAACAGACCATCTTCTATTCAGTGTCACCACATCCACACCCAGGGATTCCACAGCAATCTTCCTGCCAACATCCTTCAAGGGAGAGTCTGCTTGCATTTCTCGAAACTGGCTCGTAGACCTAGCAGCCAACTTCTTGTTACTGTCAGCCTCTTGGTCCTTATTTCTCTTATTCTGCACAACAAGGGACAGAGGGGACCTCTCTTCAGCTTTCTCCTTCCGACTAGTAGCAAGGGATTCCATATTAATCGGCCTATCATCAGCTTTTTGCTCACTACTAGTCTCATATCCCTTCATATTAGGACCCAACTCCCCTTTACCAGACATTCCCACTTCCAGAGGCTGCAAGGGCACATCCAAGGAAGCTTGGGAGTTCGGGACATAATCAATGTCATCCTTAGTTTCGTACTCCTCCAGAACCAATTTCCTTTTTTTCCCTTTCTTGCAATCCGACTCTTCTTCAGAAATTGTATCATACTCCTCAGTCGGTTTAATTTGCTTACCCTTAGGGGTAGCAAGTGGTTTGAAAACCTCAAAGGATTTAGCATAATCAATGATTAACAGGATGAGCCCCACATGCAAAATAGGGTTTTTGGGATTCCTTTTGTGATCCAGAAGATAAAAAGAAAATGAAATTTTCTTTTTGTGGAAAAAGTGATTAAGGAGAACAAAGTGATATGCATTTACCACAGAGAATCAACCCTCAAGGGTTATATATCTCATCATCTCCTTGGCCACATCCCCCCAAAGCACTTTGAGTGATCTCCTCTAGTGCCCTCCACTCTTAGTCGACTTAAGATCTTGAGCTTCATTGTCCTTGAAAAAAACCTCCATTATATCCTTCGACTCCTTCTTGTCCTTGTATACCTTCTTACCTTCAGTCAAAAGCCTAGTAATATTAGCAATGAAATTTTCATTCACATCAAACTCTGTACCCCCCAATTTTAATACCCTGTTATTCCATGCTTTAGCAAACACTGTAGTCGCCTACGGGTTGTTTCCATGCAACCTTTCTAGATAAGGTGTTAACCCACCTTTCTCTATAATATGCCAAACCTCCTTCTTTTTCTTCACAGAGTCACAGGAAAAGGGCTCCACATGGTTCCTATCGCCACCCATAGCCTCAGAATTTGCAAAAGACAAAAGCTTGAGAACCTTGCAAACTATGAGAAGAAAACTCGAGAAGGAGAGATAAGTGCCCACAATCTGTGTGGAAATGGAAATATGGCTTAGGTTAGTAATGATTTTCGGATGCCTCCCCTTACGAAATTCAAGCAAAGTGCCATTAGCCCGATTACAATCTAGCTCACCACCACCCCTTATAATTACATGCCATGTGAATATTGTCATGCGAGCCCAAAGCAATAAAAGATCTTCATCCAAGCTGGCAATTTTGAACATCATGATTTATACACACAATTGCCTCTATGGGAAGAGGGTCATTCCCCTCCCATTCCCTAGGACCCCTTACACCAAGATTTTCAAAGATATCGGCAAGTCCATTTCCTTCTCAAAATATATGAGATATATAGAATTCTTCAAAAGAATTGAGGATCTCAATAGCATCTAAGATGATGGCTTCAATACTCCATGAGGGTGCAGAACATTTCTTCAAATTATTAATTATATTTAGAGAATCCCCCTCTAGCCATACCTTCTTGTAACCTTTTAAATGGGCCATTTTCAAACCATGATAGGCAGTAGCCGCCTCTGCAAAGTGGTTTGTAACCTGATGTACTCTAATATTAAGGGCGTAGCAATCCATACTCCATCATATTAATCAACAATAAATCCATACAAGAGTTACAATGAACACCTCTAAAGCATAAATCCCTCTAATGCATCCTCATGTGTCCAAGCATGAATCCACACATCCCATACCATGCTTCACATATGCACTCCTCAGAAAGACTCAATAATGATAGCCAAACCACTCAGCCAACCTAAACTACTACACATGTGTTTGCTTTTATAGACACAAGCTCACACAAAATACAACTCGTGGTAAGTTAAAACCACGTACCACAAAACTATGTGAATACAAAACCACTAACCCCTTATTTAATATTGGGTACTAAGACTTCAGTTTATTTAATAGTTTCCCCAATATTAAATTATTATCACATGTCCCCCACACATTAAATAATAATACAATGTTATAATACAACATCAAGTGGTCCTCAAATAATTACCTAGTGTGATTAACAACCACACCTCCTAGGTGCATCACAACTAAATAATTATTTAATTACAACATTATAATAAATCATTTTATGCAATGGTGTACAACACCATATCCCAACAATTAACAAGCCTACTCAAGTGAGTATGTCCGTTAATTTTTTACTTGGCTTTACAAGCTCAACTAGGGGCATCCTCAAGATATACCACAAGGGTACGTGATGCCTAATATGTAGATGAAAGGGAATACTACCAAACAACCGGGAGGAGAGGATAACCCACTCTCCACCTTCACTTCTCTAAGGTATAAATTTCTTAGAGGCTTAGTCAATATTGACAATATTCCACTTCCAAGAGGTGTGTCTTTTGATTTACCCCCTACTCTTTATACTCCATCGAAACACGGGAGTTGAGGTCGTCCCCTTGAGTGATCACTTCTCTAGGAAGTCCTAAAAAGAAAAAAAAAATTACTTATTTTTATCCTCAAGATCACTGCTAGGTACGAGAAAAGAGCATACATAAGCAGATCTTGGGGATTAAAAGACAATTGTTTGTTTTAGAGCCCAAATCCAAATGTGAAAGATTAATTTTAGCCCAATTTCAATGTGATGAAGACATGCTAAGCAATATTTGACTAAAGAAAAGAAAAATAATGTAACTATTTTAGAACTTTGTGAAATTAAAAGCGATAAGGTGATTGGAGTGAATGAATTCAGATTCCAATGCTAATCTTAAACTCCAATTTGATGAAGACCTCCAAATCCACTTTCCTTTCAATCTCTGCATACAAAGGCCAACAAACAAGCCTAGAAAATAAAATCAAGATCACTTATTTTTTATCCTCAAGATCACTATAAGGTGCAAGAGGAGAGCATACATTAGTAGATCTTGGAGATTAAAAGCAAATGGTTCGTTTTAGATCCCAAATCCAAATATGAATGGTAAATTTTAGGCCCCAATTTCAAATGTGTGAAAACATGCAAAACAAGATAGTTTAAGGAAAACAATGATAGCACCAATGGATTCTTTAGGATTTTAAAAATGATAATAGAATTCTTGTAATGATCATAAATTAATGTTATAATGCAACAAATAATTGTTTAAGAAAAGATATGCTCATCACAAGATTGCAATTTCAATTTTGTTTTTTCATTTTCACCTAGTCAAACTTGATTTGATTATTTTGTAATATTTTTAGTCCAAAAATTAAAAATACAAAGAATAAACCCATGCTAAACTTCTAAGAACTTTCCAAAAATGTAAAAATATTTGAAAATTCCTTAATTTGTGTCCTAAAAAGTAGATTTATGGTGAAACCTTAATTTCTAAAGATCTAATTTTTGGCCACTATTTTGGCTTCAAAAATTAAAATACAAAGAATAGACCCCTGTTTAATTTTTGAGAGCTTTCCAAAAAAAATCCAAAAAATTCATTGATTTGCAACTTTAAAACCAGATTTATAAAAAAACCTAAAATGACAATAACTCAAATATTGTTGATACGAGTCTGATTTTTTTACTGTAGCCTCTTGAAATGATTGTTAAACTTCAATAAAAAAAATTGTAGAAATTTTCCAAGTCGTTTGAAAGATATGATAAAATCTTTGAAACTTGGGGTTTTTCCTTATTTGATAATTTTATCATTATTTTAATCTCAAAAATAAAATACAAAAAGCAAACCCTTGTTACTTTTCGAGAGCTTTCCAAAAAAAATAAAATGATTTATTTATTTATTTATGATTTAATCTTTTCCTCTTTTTTAGGAATGCAGCCCCCAACTCAGCCAATCTGCGGTGTTCGAGCAACTCCATACCACTCATATCCAGGATGAAAGGAAAGTATCTGACCGTTTCCCCCGAAATCTCTAGAAGACCCAAATCGCTAAAAGAGCTAAAAGAAATGAAAGCTTCTTATTTATATATACTTCACTTGATATTTGATCAATGGTGGAGATTGATTTGCAAGATCAATGGATAGGAAAATTCAAGATAGGGTAAGACACAAATTTTGAATTTTTGAAGGAGGGAATTAAATAAATATGATAGCTTGTAGAAATAAACAAATATTAATTTATTTATTTTAGAAGAAAATATTTAATTTAAATAAATTATTTTAATTTAAATAAATTATTTTAATTTAAATAAATTATTTTAATTTAAATAAATTATTTTAATTTATTTAAAAGTGTTAGCTAATTAAATAATTTTTAAAAATTATTTAATTATAGAGGAAAATATTTAATTTAAATAAATTATTTTTAATTTATTTAAAAGAGAAGTGTTAGCTAATTAAATAATTTTTGAAAATTATTTAATTATAAAGGAAAAGATTTAATTTAATAAATTATTTTAACTTATTTAAAAGAGGAGTGTTAGCTAATTAAATAATTTTAAAAAAATATTTAATTATAGAACCAAATATAATCTTAATTTTAATTTTCATTAATTTTGGAGGGAAAATGATAAGAGATTGAAATAATTAAAAAAATAATAATTAATATAGATATGATAAAAAGATTAAGATAATTAAATCATTATTATGGATGAAAAGAGAAAAATGTTAGCTTAATTAAATAACTAAAAATTATTTAATTAATATAGATAGAAGAAATAACAAGATGAAAATGTAATAACCATTTTTAGGTGCCTACATCAGTAGCATCACTTCATATAGTCATTTTTATCTCTTATATGACATCCATTTTAGAATTGCACTACTACTATATTTGTATGGGTTGAATTATGTTCTCACTTGATGGCTTGGACCTTCATTTTACATGAGTTCTCTTGGATGTTGAATGTTATGAGTGGGAAACTCATATTGATATGGATCAACACTATGTTCATATAAAATGGTTGTATCAACTACATCATAATCAACATATTCAGTTTTTCCTCCCATGGAATCATATTCAAACGCATCATACTAATCAACCTCATCCTTCGATTACTTGGAAAAATATTCCTGATAAGAGGATTATTCCTCCTTGCTCATTAAGATGGCATATACACATTTAAATTTCCAACAACTCAAGTTTTTCTAGATATTTTTTAATTTCATCTTTGTATAATATGTTAGGGGAAGTGGAATATTGTCTAGCAATATGTGTTTCCACATCTTGATATCGCATGCCATAATTTTACATACATGTTTAAAGGATTCTATCCATAATTCTATTACTAATAATCATATCATATCTTTGTATCTTAGCCTCCTATAATTCAACTATTGCTAGAAGATCATATTGCTTTTTCCTAAGGTGATCTAGCAATTCTTCATGTTTAATTTTTTCCCTTTATGACATATTGGGAGAAGTCGGATGATGGCCATCAATGTATGCTTCAAAATATTGATACTTCATGCCATGACTTTGCATATATGCAACAACCATTCTACCCATATTTCTTCTACCAATAATAATGTCACTTCCTTTTACCTCATTACAAGTCCAATGCATTTTTTATGTGTTCTAATTGTGTTATAACTTAAATATTCATAAGTATACGAGTATTAATTTCTTACATCTATGATTGACCCATTTCTACTTGATATCCCTACTTTTGGATCTTAATAGGTATGACTAAGTGACTTACCAATAATTTGATCTTTCCACGTTTTTTTGTCTCCTTGTATGTGTTGTATCTTCTTCTTGTTCTTGTTGGCATTTAGGTTGTCTTCTTTTCATTTTCAATAATTTTGATTTTCTTATTGGTTATAGGTTTGACTAAAACAAAGTTACCACTCTTCACTTCGAAGAGAAATTTATTCTAGCAATGTAATATTCCCTTTCTAATTATTTCCAATTAGAGTTAATATTATCCCATTACCTTATTTTAGTGGCCTAAGGTATGAAAATAGGAGATAGATGATTTGATGTTTATTTGTGAAGTTGCCAAAACCTTGAAAAATTCTAAGCGTAGAAGCTAATGAAGGGAAAGAAGTATAATTGTTGGTAGGTTTTTCTTGTTGCTAAGTTTATGGATTCGTGAACTCTCTTAAAAGTGTGACAAAGGAAGGTAACTTTAGTGTTTCATAATTTTTTAAGGTTCTTGAATTAGAGAAATGTGCAACAAAGTTATTAAGTTTAACTAGTTCACAAAAATTTAAAAAATGTGACAAAGAGAGAAATAGAAAGTTTGCTAAGCTCATGATGTCATAAAATTTATGAGGTCAAGACTTTATAAATTGTCGATAAATTTTGTAAAATGATGAAAAGTTCAACAAGCTAAAGAGAAGGTAAGAGAGGAAGCAGAAAGAAAGAAAGGAACCAAAGGGTTAGGAAATTCCAAATGTGATAGATTTCATGAGTTTGTGAACTTTGTGAAAGTGTGACAAGTTATAAAAGGGGCCAACATCTTTCACCTATGTGGTTAAGGTGAATTCAATATTAAATTTGAACATGAAATGGAGTGTCAATTATTGTGGTTGGTGTGATTCCTTACCAACCATTGATCTTAGTTATTTAAATAGGTGGGTGCATTCAATAGGGGACCTTCTCATTCCATATCGAAACCCTTGGATTGGTTGGAGATCTGAGGATGAAACCATTTGGTTTTGTACAATAATCTAACTTCATAATTTGTGAATGGTATTTCATGAATTATAGGTTCTAGATGTGTATGTTTATGTAATGTGTATTAGTTTTTTGTGAGTTTAGCATGGCAATTTTAGTCTTTTGTTGTTCTTATTACAGCTGCTATTTATGTTTCTTTTGCAACATATTTTGATGTATTTTGAGTTTCGTTATAAGTCAAAAAAATTCTAGGATTTTTCTCTTGTTTATTAGCTTCAATTCTTAAAATTGGTTGTCAATATTGGTAAATAATAATGAAAAAAATTGGATTTTTACAAGTTTAGATTAAAATATTTAAATTTTAAAATATTTTCCAAAAAAATTGTTGGGATTATTACAGTGGTATCAAAGCTAACATTTTTCCATTTTCCATCTTGTCAGATATTTTAATTATTTATGATTCCCAATGATAGACATACTAGATATCTCAGACAAGAACAAAGGAAATTACAAGTTTAAGGATCAAGAATAGAGGGTTCAAACACATAATAAGTTATGATTGAAGGAGGGAAAAGGAAAATGAAAATGATAGATGAGGAAAAGGATGAGTTCTTTTAGAGAAATTTATTAATCTCATCTAGAGCCAAAGGAATTTAACTGAATTGATAAGGAAATTGGTGGAACAATTAAGTATAGACAATCTAGAGGGAATGGAAATCCCATCAAAGAGTAGTAGAACAATAGGTAACTCTATATTCAAACCTTTGAAACCAATATTTTAACTAAAAGAATAAAATATTGTAGTTATATCTAATACTTCTATTGAAGAATCATTGATGGAAGAAAT
Source organism: Sequoia sempervirens (assembly GCA_007258455.2). Lineage (NCBI taxonomy): Eukaryota > Viridiplantae > Streptophyta > Pinopsida > Cupressales > Cupressaceae > Sequoia > Sequoia sempervirens. Next base: position 6,512,345 of record VDFB02000012.1, on the reverse strand, counting down.
TGCTAAATGATATGAAGAGTACATAAATCAATTTGAAGGCTTTAGGGTAGACTTGTCATTTGATTTTTTTTTAGAAATAAAAAGGAGGGATTCACACAATAAAAGGAAAATAAATAACTAGAATGATAGTGGAAATGACTTGAAGAATAAGATATTTTCTCAAGCTTGGTTGTAGAAATTGTTGACTTACCTTAATCTCTATCTTATGAAGGATAAAGAAGAAATTCAATTCACCACCTTACATTTAGAAATTATTGCTTATGATTGGTGGTACCATGGTCTAGTAACTCAAAGGACATGATTAAATGCACACTTTTGAACATTTCAGTTAAAAAATTCTTGATAGGTTTGAGTTGAAGGATGAGGAAGAATACTTTAAAGAACATTAAAAAATAAATAAATAAACCTTAGTAAGTACTTACATAGTGGAGTTCTATAAAGGATTTTGGGAGGGTACCTAGAATATAAAAAAAATGTTTACATTTTATATTGAGGGTCTCTTTGAAACACTCGAGGGTCTAGTTAGTGCTTTTTCTCCATCAACTTTGTAAAAGACTATCAAAATAGATCTAACACTTGAGCCAAAGAATACCTTTTATTATAATTTTAAGCCACCTATTTTGGGGTAGTATAAGGAATATTTAAAAAATAATAGGTTTCATGTGTCATTTTAGAATCCCATACCTTATGCTACAAAAAGAAGATGAATAAAGATACTAAAAATGAACTTAGGAGGAAGAAAATTTGCTTCTCTTGTAGGGAACCATGGGGACCAATCCATATATCCCTTGGCAAGGGGGAAGTTAATTATATTAAGGTAGTATTGAATGAATACATAGAACATAAATAACATGAACCGCAAATAGTTTTAGAAGATTTAGAACCTAAAATGATAGAAAATGAAGGTACTAGTGGTGGCACTCTAGCAACTCTTTCAAGAGCATCTAAATATCATCCATTCAAAGTTTGCTAAGTGTTATTTGGACAATGGATTTCAATACTTATTGATAGTGGGGCAACCAACAATTTCATTGATGAAGGTTTGTTGTTCAAGAGAGGATTGAAGGTAGAACATTTTGAAAGTTTCAATGTAATTGTCATTGATGGATTTACCATTCCTTACACCAAGATAATTTGACAACTCCTTATAGCCCTTAGATATCATAAGGTATGTGATAATTTTTATGTCGTTGGGTTTAGAGAAATTGATATGGTGTTAGGTGTGTAGTGGTTGCATTTCATAGGTAAATTTACTCAAAACTACTAGTCTATGGAACTCAAGTTTAATTCAAATGGAAAATATATCATTCTCAATGAGATGTCCAATTTCTTACCTTAGGTAGTTACAAAAAAAGTAATGGAGAAATTTTTTCATAGGGATCAAGTTACATGGACAGCTAGATATCTAATTATGCCTACAATTTATTCTACATGTGATAAATCCTCTCATCATGTTGATATTCAATTTTTTGGATAAGAATATTATGGTGTTTAATGGCATGCCTCCAAGATTACCTCCATACAAAGGGTTACAACATATCATATAATTATAACTTGGTGCAAACTAGTTATAACCAATCACTAACATCCCCCAAGAGGATAGAAGGAGGAGATTGAAAAGGCTTTAAAAGAAGTTCTAGAGATGAGTTATATAGAGCCTAGTTTTAGACTATTTGCATCATCTGTAGTTTTTATGAAAAAAGAAGGATGTTACTATGTGGATGTGTATTGATTATAAAGCATTGAACAATAGGACCATCAAGAATAGATATCATATACCTAGGATAGATTAGTTAATCGATGCATTTATGGGGTAGTGTACTTCTCAAATTTTAATTTAAGATTGAGCTATCACCATATTCATGTGAGCTATGAGGATATGAACAAAACAATATTCAAATGTCATTTTGAACATCTTAAATTTTTGGTTATTCCCTTTGGTCTAATAAATGCTCTGAATACTTTCCAATCATGCATGAATCATGTATTTGGCAAGTACTTGTCTAAATTTGTATTATTTTTCTTTAATGATATTAACTTATAATAAAACATGGGAAGAAAATTTGAAGCACTTGGATGCTATTTTGGGAATTTTATAACATCAATATTTTTATGCAAAAAAGTCCAAGTGTGAGTTTGGACTAACAAATATTTTGTATTCGGGACATATCATAAGTGCTAAGGGTGTAAAAGTGGATCAAAAAAAGATCCAATCTATTCAATATTGGCCACCTCCCACCACACTAACATAGTTGAGAGGATTCTTTAGGTTATGTAGTTATTAAAAATCTCAACTTGTTTCACCTTTAATAGACTTGACAAAGAAGGGATCTTTTGAATGGATTGAATCTACTCAAGTAAGGTTTGATAAATGTAAAGAGGTAATGATCTCATGTCTTGTACTTACAATTCCTAGTTTTTCATTACTATTTGTTTTCAAATGTGATTCATATGGAGAAGGTATTGGAATTATTTTAACTAAAAGGGGACATTTTACAAATTTTGAAAGTAGAAAATTGAATGAGTTAGAAAATACTTATTTCATCTATGAAAATACTAGCCATAATGCATGCTTTGGTGAGGTTTAGACAACATCTATTTTATGAAAGATTTATTGTGAGAATTGATCATAAAAGCTTGAAATTATTTTTTATTAAGTTCGTGACTTGAAAGATAACTAGAAAAAGTGGGTAAGTAATATATACTATATTATGATTTTGACATAGAGTATATGAAAGGAAAGGAAATAATTATTGTTGATGCTCTTTCTAGAATTCCTATTGTATGCTCTTTTTCCACTATTTCTATTAATTGGAAGGTTTCTATTCTATATTAATATGCTCAAAATATATTTTTTGCTGACATTCTTGGTGAAGTGGTAAAAGATGATAGATACATAGCGGTATATGGACTCACTGTGTATTAGAACTAAGTTTTCTTGTTCCCTAAACCTAAGGTGAAGGATAAGATATAGAAAGTGATTCATGACATACCATTAAAAGGGCACCCAAGATACTTCAAAATACATGTAAAGTGAAAGGAAATTTTCATGGAAGGGCCTTAAGGAGGATGTTCTCAAGAATATAAGAGAATGCACTACATGTTAGAACAATAAAGGAGAACAAGTTTTCTAGAAAGATTTCTTCAATCACTACCAATTCTAAATCAAAATTGAGAAAGTACATCCATGGAATTCATCACTAACCTCCCCAAGGTACATGGTAGATTGCATTTATGTTGTTGTGGATAGACTAACTAAATATGCATGACTTTACTATCCCATCAGCTTTCAAAGCTCCTCAAGTGGTAGATTTATTTTTTCAAAGAACTATTTAGATTGCATGGAATACCTAAGAATATTTTTAGTTAAAGTGATAGTATATTTTTTAGTACCTTTTGGTAGGATTTATTCCACTTACAAGGTACAAATCTCACACCTAGCACAAGTTGTCACCCCTAAACAAATGGAAAAACAAAAATAGTGAATAATTGGGTTGAGGGGTGATGCAGTATGAACATTCACCCTATTCTTGAAACTAAATTATCTATTTTTGATCACCCACCACCTTCCATATATCTTTATCATGCTTAAATTAACCAAATTATGTATTAAATCAATTAAAATCTTATTTATTACTAATGTATGCATACTTGTTGTTCTTTTTATATGAATGAAGATTCTAATGATGATGGTTGTGGGTCAAAAGATGTGCTTTTGCAATAAAAATTCATGTTCAAGATAAGAAGAGTTCTGGAGTACCACATCTGTAGAGCTCCAAAATTCTAAAAACATCTTTGGAACCATCACAAACTAGGCCTCTATAAGAGGACTTTTTGGAAAAATGAATCTTGTTTTTCCTAAAGCTATGAACTACCACCATACTTCTAGTTCTCTAGAAATTAAGATGAATGAAAGACTTGTTTTATGATAGTTCTTTCAAGTAGTTAATTTGCTTCCATTTAATGCAACTTAGAATTTTATTTATAAATTTGTGTAACAAATAGTCACCATGATGTGAAAGTCTAGAAGTAGGATGTAGTTTATATATATCTTTATGTTATTCATCAAAGATAACTTGAAATTAATTTTTTGACATCTTTGATACATGAAGTAATATAAAATCTCTTTTAGCTAAAAATATTTCATTCTTGTTTTGATAAGCACTATTGTATGACGTCAATGATTGTGTGAGTGAATGAATTTAAACCTCTATTGAGCTAGCTAATCAATATAGAGATTGGAGCATATGGTAGAGATAAGCAGTTTAGGTTTCCATTAATTTTATGTCTACATATTTTTTATCTTACACATTATAACTTGCAGGTTTACTATATTTGGTGTTATCTTTGTTACTTTTGTTACCTTTGTTATTGTTGTTATATGTGTTATATATTATTTTTTATGTTCTATAATATTGTACGTGTGTAAAGAGGTGTGTTATGTAGCTACAAATTGTTGTTATGTTTTGCACCCCATGTTATTTTGTGTTAACTAAAATTGAATCATTGTTAGCTTCACATTCTATAGAAAATAAAGAAAAGAATTAAATCATTATATTTTAATTTAAAAAAATAAGTAGTTATAAATATTTCATTTCGTTACAGTAGAATTTCAAATTATCTTTCTTTGAATTACATTCTATAAGTTTCCATAGATTAAATTCTTTCATAAATTAGTACCTTTGAATACTTTCTAGTTAATATTCCTTTTTAACGTAAGCATTCCCTTTTTTGATAAAATTTAGCATGAATTATGAAATATGAAATCTTTCTATAAATAGCCTTGGACACTACCTGGTCAATACAATAAATTAATCAATTAAAGTTTACAAGACTTGACAACAACTCATCACTTTTTGGTGTCATTGTCGAGGATCAGCATGTTCTTACACTAGGTGTTATTAGGAATATAGACAATTACTTTTATATAAAAAAACAAACAAAAAAAGTCTTATTTTTTAACATGGTAAAAAAAAGAGGACCCAATACAAGATAATTGCCAAAACCCCCAACCATAAACATCAATAAACAAAACTAGTAATAAAAAATGAAAAGAAGTCTTGGTTTATGACGTTTGCCAACAATTGGTCTTTGTGGACCCACTTAAGACACTGAAACAAAAATTTGAGGAAATATCCATAGACAATTTGAGAAATATCATGAATAATGAAGAAATAAATAATAACAATAGAGGGGAGACAAGGAGCGTTGAAAAAACATTCACTCACCTAGTCAATCTCATTAAAGATGAGGATGCCCCCATGAAAAACATATCCCTCGCCAGCCTTCCTACCTTTTGAGGTTTATCATCAAAGAACCCAAATTAATTATTTTTGAGTTCAAGGTTCTTTGCCAGAACTATGACTACAAAACTAACAACCATGAACTAAAATTGTTCCCTTCTAATTTTAATGATTCGATAATGTGATGGTTTATGGGATTGATCATTGGATCAAACAACTCATGGAAAGAGATGAAAAGGATATTCTCAGACAACTATCAAGATCACTATAGGATCAGTGATAAAAAAAAATAAAAAAATTCTTTCACCTTAAGAAAAAAGAGGAAGAGAGCTTAGAATACTACTTAGATTCCCTTTTGTACTTAAGATTTGTGGTTGTGAAAACATCATGCATGTTGAAGTACTTAAAACCATTTTTATAAAGGGATTGGAAGAAGACTTAAGATGATCCCTTGAATTAATGGGAAAAAGGGGACATTTCTAGGCTAAGGCTTGAGGAAATCTCTACACTTTATAGAAATTACTCTAGAGCTAGAGGAGGAATTGTAAATTCTAGTTTGATAAGAGGAAGAAATGAGATAGGACAATTAAGAGAAGAAATTTCAAACTTCAAAAATGATATTCTTGTTCAATTGAATATCACTATTGATGAAATACAAACTAAAAATAAAAGCACAAAGATAATTTCTATCTACTACCTTAGATGGAATAAACGTTCGTTAAGAGAAAGTCCCTTGGAAAAAATAGAAATTTGTCAATTCTATGATAAGGACCATAAAAATTATCAATGTGACTAGCTATAGACAATTAAAAATTATAAAAAAAATTCCACTTCAATTGAGGAGGAAGTTAATTACATGGGACAACAACATGCAAATAAGTTTTCCTTTGGTCAAAATTTTAGTTTCGCTTGGCATCCTCAACCTACATGGAATAATAACCAATGTAATGCACCTTGGCCACAATAAACAAGACCACATAATTGGGGACCATAGTCCTGAGGATCCCTTGAGTGGATAAATCAATAATATATATCTCCATAATGGGTTAGCGCACCACAAAAACCATGGTTTCCCTAGAAGCCTATGCCATAATATAATCCTCCATATAATCAATTTTATTAGGAACCTTGTCGCATGAAAAACAACCTCTTCTACCACCTTTTTGGAACCAACATTAATTTAACCAAGTGACACAACCCCCATTACCAACTCACCCAATTTCTAATCCCAAGAACAATAGAAAAATGCATCAGTTTACTCCATTAAATAGGAGAATATGGCCAAAATCAATGTGATACATTATGGAGCTATGCAACTCAAATATGGGAAATCCTTGCATCAACCAACTATAATCAATATAACAACCAATGAACATGAATTTTTTTTAGAAAGTAAAATTGATTTAGTTAAACAAAATGGTAAGAAATCAACCACATAACCATACAACATACCCATTAAAAAACTAACTCCAAGTTCACTCTTAAATTGTCTTTAGGAACATCTCTAGAAGCATATGATAGGAAATATGTTGTAAATACTTGATAATAATATGCCACTTAAAGGGGGAAACCTCCTTATCCACTTCAAGGGGGATACTTCCAAAATTCTTCAATAAAAACATAATACTCAACGTGATCCTAATAATCTACCTATACCTCCTATATATACCATACTTATGCCTAGGATATCAACTAGGCCAACATAGATAACCCTATATAAGCTTTAGGCTGACCTAAATAACTAAATAACAATATAATAATGATAATATGACTTAATTAAGAGTTAAGGTGGCCACAAGTTGACTACTCATAACACAATACACACTATAGGGGTAGGGGCATAAGATTTCCCTCCTCTTTACAAAAGCATTTCTCTCAATGCTAACTTTTTATTTTTCTTATTCATGTCCTTTTTGTCTTCTACTTCTTCTACTGCTACTTCGTGTTCTCGCTCTTGTTCTTTTTCTCATTCTTTCTCTTTCTCTTTCTCTTTCTCTTTCTCTTTCTCTTTCTCTTTCTCTTTCTCTTTCTCTTTCTCTTTCTATTTCTCTTTCTCTTTCTCTTTCTCTTTCTCTTTCTCTTACTCTTACTCTTACTCTTACTCTTTTTCTTTTTCTTTCTATTTATCTTGCTCTTGCTCTTATACTTGTTCTTCTACTTCTTGTTCTTTTTCTTTTTTTTTTGGTAGGGTCTAGGTTGCACTTTCCCAAAGATTAGGTGTTTTGTAGCCTTGAAAGAGAATTTTGTAGGAACCCTAATTTTGCAATAAATCACTTAATTATGCTCCAATTACTCTAAAAATTTTACCATAGGATTCTCTCTTATTAAAAAACCTACTAAAAATTAGTAAGGAATTTAGTTGTATTTGGATGATATGTGCTTTCCAAATAAATTGGGAAAAAACCCTAATTTTGTAATAATCATTCAATTTTGCTCCAATTCCTATGCAATCTAGACTGTAGCTACTTGAATATTCTCTTCAAAAACCCTTTAAAAATTAGATCAAAATTCACCAAAATATGGTACATATGTGTTTCACAAAACAACCTATAAAATTGAAAAACGTCCTTGTCATCATGGTGCCAAGATCATGCTCTAATACCACTAGTAATGAAATAACTTGCACAATAGAATAATATGATAAGAAATATGTTGTAAATACTTGATAATAATATGCCACTTTGGGGGGGAAACTTCCTAATCCACTTCGAGGGGGATACTTCTAATATTCTTCAATAAAAATAAAATACTCAATAGGATCCTAATAACCTACCTATACCTCCTATGTATACCATACTTATGCCTAGGATATCAACTAGGCTGGCCTAGATAACCCTATATAAGCCTTAGGTTGACCTAAATAACTAAATAATATAATAATGATAATACAATTAAGAGGTAAGGTAGCCACAAGTTGACCACTCATAATACAATACACAAAAAATGGGTAGGGGCATAACATCCAAAGCCCCTCTAGAGGGACCTATTGATAATCCTCTAGAACACCCCACTTGAAGTGTTATAAATCCTTTTTTCAAACCCCTCCATAAAGGATACTCTAAAATAAGGAATGGATAATCTTTTAAACAAGCTTCTTTTTAAGAGAGGCTTAAAAATCCCAACCTTAACCACTATTAGAAACCAATCACTTTCAATTAAACCCACCTACTATAGGAAACTGATAAGAGCCATTCACGTTCCATTTTATGCCATATATTAGTCTTTTTCACATGCCTTCATAACCATTTTTATATTCCATTTCCACACCATATTATATCATTTACCACCTTTATGTTGCATATGATTAAATATATATAAGTAATATTTAATTTAATTTATAGATAAAATAAGTGAATAATAAATATTAGATTGTATTTACTAATATTTTCTACCATTATGTTGAAAAAATAAATACACTTTTCACTATATGTGATAAGATATATATATATATATATAATTTTTTATAACAAATTATTATATTATAATGGCCATAAACTAAATCTAGTATTTTTTAGCCATAAACAACTTTTACGCTCCTTATTATTATGGACATGAGACAAAAAAAAATGCCCATATTATTATTATGTTAAAACCAATTTGATATATTGGTTATTTTGTTACTAAACAAACGTGCCATGTTAAGAATATCTTAGTTACATGATTCTCTCCATGATTCTCTCGTTTGAGATCTAATATTATGGAGAGATTATAGGGAAGAATTATGTCATTTAGTAAATACCTTATTTCTTATATAATGAATAAGAAATGGCATGAGAAGGGAGATGTAATATTTTTCAAAAAAGAAATAATACAACAGCTGGTTTGAAGTCTTAAGGAGTTTACAACAAATTATTTTTGTCACCCCATGGAAGGAGAGGAGGGCCCACTCTCTTGAAATGGTGGTGATGTTAATTTTTATATTATCTATTTTATTTTAATATTGTGGTTTCTTTTATTTATTAAAATGTGTGAGTAATTTTGTGATTACATGTTTTCAGTTTGGTTTTAAAGTATTTATTTAATAAGACTATAGTTGCAAAAATTCGTACAGTTTTGGAAGATTGCAGTTCCTGTTGCCTACACAGAGTTCTTGTCGCCTACACAGAGCTTTTGTTGCCAGAATTATGTCAATGCAAAATGTTGCAAATTCAATAGTATTTTAATCTTAAACATAACCAATAATGTTTAATCAGAGTTGAATTGGACATAGCCAAACCTTATATACATTAAAGGATTTTATTTGATTTGTTAATTTAAAACATTTCATCATTTAAAGAGGTTTGCTTTAGGAGTACAATTTAAGAGTATTCTTTTTTTGTTATTCTTTCAAAGCATTTAGATTTTATTTTTTTGCATTTCATCCCCACTCAACTTTTTGCTTTCCTCCCTTAGGTATATTGTTGCAACACCTCTCGCAAGCTTACGGTCCCCAGATTGACACTTAGACCAAGCTGAACCTAGTTTATTCTTTACCCCAATTTTGGCCTATCAGAAACCAAATAGTTAAATATAAAATTTCCATTGTTGCAAACAATTAAAGAGATACCTGAGATTAACCAACTAGTGAAATATATGTTCATAAAGACACCTAGGAGAAGGAAGAAGAAAATTAGCATCATCCAAATAGATGGATATCTTGTTGATCTCCTCTCAAGAAAATTTCTACCACCCAAATATGATGATCTTGGTAGTCCTATAATTATATATCTATTGGTGGATCCCAAATCTATAATGCACTTGTAACTTAGGAGCTGCTATAAATGTTATGGTGGTAGATGTAATGAAGATGTTATCATTAACAATTATTTAGCCTACAAGTACTATCTTGCAAATGATAGATCAATCTATCACCATCCTAAAAATAACACTAATCTACGAGTACCTTGTGGACTTTCAAGTCATTCAATCAAGAACTTGAAAATATCCATTTATCTTGGGAAGCCCCTTATTAGCCACAATGGTTGTCTTGATAGAATGCAATTCAAGAGGGATGACCATTTCCAATGGTTTTAATAGTAAATACTTATCTTTATATCCTCTTGCTCAACTAGCTATGAATAAGAAAGTCTAGGTAGATGAACCAATGGATATCAACAAACAAGAAAATTTGGTGCAATCAATAATGGTTGTGATTATTGGCACCCATAAATTTGATGAATTTATAGTACTTTGTGTTGTCACTTTGTGCCACCCCCTTGTGATTTCCATTGAAATTATAACCGATTTGATAAATCTTAATAGTGTATCATGCTCAAGTGCCTTTGATAGTTGTATTTTATCCTTGCCAAGCTGCAACCAAAAATCTATTTGTTAAAAATCTCAAAAATGACAGTGTTAAAGTTTCAGACTTTCGAGGTTTCGATTATCTGCATACCCACATACAATCTCTATCACTCCCAAGTTCTAATGATTTAGCCTCTACTTTCCACCATTTTCCCAAGTAAAAATGATTTGGGTTTTGGTCATTGGTCATTGGTCTTAACCCTTATCGCTTTTCTTCCTAATCCATAAGTTCCTCCCAATCACTGAAGTTTCGATGAAATCCTTTAAAACTTAACATGTCTTAAGGTTTTTGGGCTTCGGGGATCAACCATCTTCTTTATCTTTTACCGTCTTTTCATCTTAATTATTAAGCCTCCTTTTTATCCCTAATTTCTATCTTTGAATTTCAGTGATCGGGTCTTCCCTTTATCTTTTGTCCTATCTTTGTGATAAGATGAGGTTTTTTTTTCTGATCTCTAATCCCCCATGTCTTATCTTTGGCCTTCGAAAATTGGGTCTCCTTCTTATCTTTTTTCTTAGTCTTATGATGAGACATAAACCTTCCTCGTGACTCTCAACTCTTGATTCTTGACATCTTCCTTACCTTCGTATTCTTTCTAATCTTTCCATTAACTCTTTTTCTTTCATCATTTCCTTCTTCCAGCAAGCGTTAGGCCTGATGCTCGACGTCTAATAAAATTTCTCTTTCGAGGATCATGATTTCAATGTTCTTCATGTTGTATTCTTCATCAACATGGTATGTGGTATGCGGCTGGCCCGACACCCGATGCCTACAAAGGTTTTTCTCTTCGATGTTTTTGGTTCGTAGATGCTCTTCTCATCATCCCTTTTGACAAGCAGTTCCTTGTAGGCCCAACACCTGATGTTCGATGAAGGTGACCTTTTGAGGTGGTGAACCATTTAATATTTAATCCAATGGTTGGTCTAGGCTCAAATCTTTGACAATACTCTCAAAGGACATGTTTTTAGTCATAAGCACCATTAATGTTTTAGTTACTTTCTCAACTACTAGATTTGATCCTTGAGATTATAGGGATGATATTTAATGCATTCTCAACAACTACAGTGGGACAAGGAGGTGCCCATGCTTCTTTATGGTTCACATGCCTCCTTTCTGTCAGAGGGATATTCCTAGCTGAATTTTGCTATGGATTTTGTGGTGGATTAGTTCCTCATTTGTGTGCTCATTATTATAGGAGCATGGCTTCATAATGTGCGACCATGTGAAGGTGATGCAAGTAAGTGTGGGAGGCCAATATAATTTTTGGAAACCATGGCTCTTTCCCTGAGGTCTCTTGATGTGGTGGAGAGATATAAATCTTCCTAATTCAACTAAGGGAGAAGAATATATAAAATTTTGATAGTGGGAAGTAGTTGCAGAGCCAATAGAAAAAAGATACTCACAGGAATCCTTAGGGTTTTTATTTCCAATTTTTGGTGTATCTATTTTGAATTATAATGATCCATATTTTCTCCCAAACCTACAATAACATTTGTAAGCTTTAAATATTGATATATTAAAGGAATAAAACAAACTTAGTTGAGTGTCTCCTTATGTATGGTATGCATTTCCAGATGTATGTTGTTTAGTTTTTCAACCAAAATTCTATAAAATCCTTGCAAAGCTTTTGCATGGTACTTGAGGATTACTAAGTAGACTCTCTTAATATTCAGCAAACCATTCATTGTCTTTCTAAATGAATATGCAAAGCCTAGCTTGCCTATGCATTTTGAAAGGCATATTCTTTTGTGGTGACTTGATTAAGGCATCACTTTATTTTAAGTTGTTGCATGTTTGATTAAATCTAGAGACTATGTTTCCCAATGGATAAAGGCACTTGTCTATGTCTAGCTTTCTCTCCTATCATCCTCAACACACTCCAAATGCATCAACTCAAATACCTTTTAAGTTTTATTTTTTGTGTGTTATATTGCCATGTCTAAATGAATACAATAAAAGGTTGTATCATAAACACACTCTTAGACACTTATATGGTAGATTATATGTTAATAAGGTGCTAATCCTTACTTTTCCAAACTAGCACATAGGTATATTGCCACACTAGTATTGGGAACATTGTGTAGTGGGTAAAGTTTGTTTTAAGGTATTGTTTAGTGTTTCAATCATCAATTCAACACTTTAGGGAGAACCCCCCTCTGTTTTGTAGATCCAAAAGTGAATGAGGTCTTACCCACCTTAAACATTGGTCCTTAGCTACCCAACCTAAAGATAGGTTTGTGGTAATTTTCCTAGGTTTGAAACCCCTTGTACTTGGAAGATTATCATACCTTAGGGATTTGGGGCCTGCAACTCTCATCACCAAAAAAATGGCACCATTACCAAGGAAAAGATAAGTCAATAATCAATTTGAAGACCCATATTACTTGATGTTTTGTGCGGTGCAACCAAGAGAAAGTGTTAGGTTTTTTTTTGAAATCTTAATAAGTTTGTTAGCTTTAATTATTCTCTCCTTTAAGGAGTGGTGACTCTATCAAGGAAGATCCAAAATTTTGTGTCAAAAGATAAAGAATGGAAAAAGATCAACGTTTAAAAGGTCAATAAATTCCTTAGGCTAGTTCTATTGATGCAAGAAGGTGACAAGAATATTAGAAAGCTAAAAATCCAACTAAGTAGATCCTTTACATAACTCAAGAAATACTGAAAAGGTGGGTAGTTCAAGTAGAAGAATTTATTCTAAAGATTTTGATCAATACACATTAGATGATTCAACCGATAATAGGGTTAGAAATACTAGAATAATTTTCATGCATAGCCATACTAGTTATGGAAAATAAATAGATCCTAGTGTAGAAAATGTAAATGTGGGTTTGCCTCAAATTTCACCTCAAAGAAACCCTATGCTTCACTCTTGAGAAATCAAAGGGAAGGTAGACATGATACTCCTCAGTCTTTTGAGCTTGGAGTGAAAACCCCATTCCAAGATGTTGACCCAAACATTCAATAAGAAAATGAGCATAGAGAAAGGGAATTAGATCAACACATTGATCTTATTGATCATCTCAACGAAAGGCAACATGAAATAATTGCACAAATTACATTACAAAAGGCCCAATTATCTCAACAAGCCCTACTAACAAATCAACAAAAAATAATTGTCCATCCTCAAAATATGGCACCAGTTATTCCAATTTAGTAAGTGCCTATTGCTCAACAAGTGCCTATTATTTAGCAAAATCATCTTAATCCCCCACAATAAAATGTTGGGATCAACCCTAGAAGGAAAGTTGAAAGATTTATTCTGGTAAGACCACCATTGGTATTAGAAATATATATATAGTTAAAATTTTGTGGCATCCTTAATTATCCTAATCCAATTCCAGTTGAGATCAGAGGGAGGGTGCCAAAATTCTAAGGCAAGAATGCTATCACTAGTGAGGACCACTTAAGGAATTTCATTGATGTCACTGATGAATACAAGATCAAAGATGAGGATGTCATGATGAAACTTTTTGTGAAATCATTGGAATAAAGTGAAAAAGAATGGTACAAGAATCTTCTAGACAACAACATAGACTTGTGGGATGAGTTTATGAGGTTCTTTTGATTACAATATGGAGAAAGAGTCAATCCAAAGTTTGCAATCCATGAGCTAACTACCATCAGAAAAGGGTAAATGAACTGGTTGTTGATTTTAACAAGATTCATTATGACAATGTGGAAAGTACCTCACCAAGTAAGGAAAAATGAGCCTATGTGCCTTGTTCTGTATTGTGGAGCCTTTGATTCAAAATTAGGTTATCTTTTGAGAGATAAGAACCCTGAAACCTTGAGGGAAGCATATGCAATGATGATCAACATAGAGAGAAATTTGAAAGAACCTAGGAAAGACAACAAAAGAGTTGATATAAAACTCTTGAAACCAAATGCAACGACTTCCGACAAGCCTTTCGTTGTTGAAGAAAAATTAGACAAGTTGATGGGAGCTACAAAGGATCTTTTATACAAGGTGGAAAATAATGAAAATAATATGTCCTCTAATATTTCTCCTACACATTTTAATAAGGGTCAAAGGTTATATAACAAGCCTTACAATTATGATTGATCTAAAAGACCTGGAGGTAATGACAAACAAATATCATCAAGGAACTCAAACCACAGATACCATGAGAGACACATCCCCGATCCCTCGAGGAAGGATCATGTGAATCTTTGGCAAGATTTATTTATGTGTGATATATGTTACTTGCCTCGTGATCAATCCAAATGCACTGTTGTAGTTGCACTTGATGAAGATAAAGAATTCCAAGAGCATGAGCGTACACCTGAATATTATGATGATTCCAATGTAGATTTTTTGGATGCCTATGAGGGTGAGGAATTTTTTCAAAATGATTATGACAAATATTGTGTTCCCTTTGATATTCCAAACAAATATTTTGAATAACTCAAGGAATGAATAAGGTAGAGGTATAATAAAGCAAATCCCTCTAATGAGGATATTAAAACTCTCGTTCAAGTTGTTGTCATTCAAGTGCAAAGTGATCACTAGCTAAGAAATAGACGAGTAGGTACCAGTGAAAATTTTGTAGGTGCAACTACTCCAAATATATCATCTGCACATTTGAATAAAGAAAAGAAAAATAAATATGATGTAAAAAGAATAACAAATAGGTCTGTAGGAAAATCTCCACCAAGGAAGAAGATGCATTTACCAAATGCACCCTCGCATAAAGTGTATGTCTCAAAGATGAAAGATGTTGATATATTGAAACCAACAATATGGTAAATTGACAAAAATATTAGAGATGGTGCCAAACAAAAGGTGATAGAGGAGGTTGGGAAAGAGGTAAATGTAGAGAAAATTATTGTTAATGATTAGGTAATTCCTTTCATATCTGATACTAATGTTGTGATAGTCCCATATTTTGTTCCTTTTCCTACATACCAACAAATTGACATGGTTCAAGCCTTTAGGAAATTAAAATTTCAAGTGCCAATCAGAGATATCCTAAGGATCCTTAAACATAGGGAAAGGATATTTTCATACCTCAATGCCCCTACCATATTTTATTAGTTAGATAAAGTTGTATCTATTCTCAAGCATAGGGAAAACAAATTCAATATACAAGAGACCCTAATTTTTTTTGCCACTATTTCCATAGGTAACAAACAAAGCATTGATCCATTTTATACATCTTTGTTAATAAATGGTTCGCTAGTTCATAATTCTCTTTTAGATTTTGGAGTTTCCAGCAATGTGATGACGTTAGAAGTATGAATCATTTAGGATTGCAAGTTTCAAAGTCCTATTGTAAATGCTATGTCATGGATTCTCGTGAGGTAAATGTAATTAGGATAGTAAATAGTGCTCTAGTACAACTTGTTGCATACCATGGTAAAGATTTTTTAATGGATATTATCACAGTTGATTGTCCAACTAAGTGGGGTATGCTACTATCAAGGAAGTGGATAGCGTCAATGGGTGGTAGTCTTGAAATGGATTTATCCTGTGTTACCATTCTGATATGCAAAAAAGATGTCCAATTGCATAGGGAAAAGAAAATGATGATCATTGTGGAGAATCCTAATGAATTAAAGAATGAGATTTTTTACCTTGATGTAGAGCTTGATTCTTCGGTAGACTACTGTGATGATGAATCTAATAAATAGTTTGATTTTGATTTGCTGCCCTCACATCTTCATCCAGAAAATGATGGACTTTGGAATATACATTTTGACGGTACATATTCAAAAGAAGGTAATGGTGTAGGAATTATATTGATATCACCTGAGGGAAAAAATTACAAGTTCACTTTCAGATTGAACTTTGAATGCACCAAAAATGTGGTAGAGTATGAGGCTTTGTTGCTTGGTTTAAATGTGGCTTCAAAATATGGAATCAAATGCATTAGAGTGCATGGTGATTCAGAACTTGTGATGCCTCAAGTTAGAGGCACGTATGCTATAAAGGAAAGAAGGCTAAGAATGTATAGGAATGTTGTCTAGGATACTATTGAAGCTTTTGATGCATTCAACATCATTTGGGTGGAAAGAGAAAGTAATGTGGTTGTTGATGCACTTATTATGTTAGCTTCAAAATTTGACACTTCTTTCATTCCCCATCATTGCAACTATGAGGTTGAGATCCTTACTAGGCCTAGTATTCCAGATAACATATATAATTGGTAGGTTTTCAATGAGTGACCAATAAATTTATGAGTTCTTGAATTGCATTAATCATTTTAAAAACAAACACTTTGATTGGTGACTGTGAATATGAAATTCATCAAGCTCCCTTCAGGTTTTGTTTTTGCTAAGTACCGGCCCATGCCTCCAATGAACATCATTGGCCCTTTTTGATAAATTACTGCTGGCCTCTGCCACGTGTCCACTTAGTGCTCTTCAAAGGAATTATTCTCTTCAGTTTTGAAACAGCCCCCACTATGTTTCCATGTGTCATCATCGCACACGCTTAAAGGTTGCTTCCTCTTTCTTTTGAATCGGGCCTCGACTATATGCCACGTTTCCTTCATCTACATGAGCTTTGGCAGACCCCACAGTTAGAACCAAATAAAAAGCATGCTTCCACGTTTCTTCCAAGCGCAATTCTTCAACAACGGGAAGGAGGAATGAACTACGGGCTGCGAAATGTCGCCACGTGTCTCTTCGGCAGATGCTTCTTCAACACAAGAGACGGACTGAACTATGGGTTGTGATATGTTGCCACGTGTTCTAATTGCCTATACTAGGTGGTGACACTTGTTTGCACGAGGCTATACCGGGACCACTACCATCATTCGCAGGGGATGCACTTGGATGAGGAGCGACCACATGCTATAGCCCGAATCTTTTTCTGTTACAGCGGCCGAGGGGAATCATGGTTGATACATCATTGCTCAGGATTCCAAATATTTTCAGTTAATGCTCGCCAAGTGGTGGGAATGCTCGCTATATATACTGCTCTTTGCTTCTGAAGAGGGGTTCGGGGTTAGAGGTTCTAAATTCCACGAGTTCTAAAAGTTCGAGAATTACAGAATTTTAGAGACACCATGCCTTTTTATTGTTATTAGATTATTGCAAAAAGACTCACAGACTATGCCATTGTTCATTCTTTATGTTTTTCTTAAGCTATTTGATTAACTTTATACTGTGTCGTTTTTGTTTGAATGGTTCATTTCTAGAACTTCTATAATTTAAATGCAAGTTTGTTGGTTTAGATAATTTCTTTTGACTCCTCTTTTCAGTGAATGGGTGTGAAAATTATTTTATGTCATTTAATGTGTTGTTCATGCTTCAATCTTTATTTTTTGTCATTCTAGGACAGAGTAAACTACTGAACAGGCCCTTAGATTATATCCAAAAGATAGATTTATCGTGCCTTTTATCTAAATTTTGGTGCATTGCCTTAGTTAGATCCTTTATTTTTATATTTTCTTCCTTTTCCCATTCCAAAAAACCAATTACATAAGAAGTTAGCTTCTTTAAAAATCTGGAGGTCACTCAGTTTAGCGCAATAGGTCCCCCATAAACTGAGTTTCCCACAAAGGGTTGTTACCTTGCCAATTTTTGGCATCAATAGTTTTTCTTTTTCCTGGAATGCCCTTTGGGACTGCGCTTAAATGAACATAATATTAAGGAGGGTGTATGAGCCATCGACCTGTTACTAGGTCCCAAATAGCAAATAATCTTGGTTTATTAGTACCACCATTAGGGACAGTACAACCTGTGACCCAATTAGTGAACGTTTTGCTTCCTCTGCCCTTTCCGCTAGCCATGTTGCCTACTGCTAATAGAAATTATGTGGAATGGGATGTTGGAAGTCCTCTTGTAGCACCAATAGCGCCTGCCCTTTGGGCCGCTATCCCAGTTTCCGCCCTAAAATCTATACCTAAATTTACAGAGGATGGCTCAAGAACACCATCCAAACATTTGCAAGATGTTGCAGATGTATGTCTGGTACATGGCATTACAGACCAAAATATAGCACTAAGGTTGTTCGCCGCCTCTTTTAGAGGCAAGGTGCTAGATTGGTATTAGACATTACAAGAAAACACTATCACTACTTGGGATGAGCTTGGAGATCCTTTCTATTAGAGATTTTTGAACGAAGGAGACCGATCCTTGCTATATTATCAGTTGTCAATCATAAAGCGGGCCCCGCACGAAGCCATGGCTAACTTCAATGCCTGGTTCCATACAAGCTGGCAGAGAATCCAAGTTGATATCCACCCATCGCCTGATCTGGCATTCATGTTCTACTTAAAGTCTATCAACCTTGACATTTCAATGATGATCTAGTCTTTAGGCAGAACCACATTACCAGGCGCCTACAACGTCACTATCAAGGCAGAGAACAATTTGATAGACGCCGAGAAGTTACCACCCTGGCCCATCATTCCTATATTTCTAGAAATATTGATTCCTACTCAAGAAATGCCTTCTGCCAGCGCGTTGATTCCTCCTCAATCTAGGTACACATATCTGAATGCGCCACAGAATGATGCTTCTACATCCGACTCTTCAAAGGAAGAGATGAGTGAGTTCAAGGAAATGTTGCGAACTATTTCCAATGATATAACTGTCATCAAGCAAAATCAGGTAGTGCCTTCGAGGCCGAGCTACCAGAATTATCAAGGTAGGAAACCTTCTTACCAATAGAACTAGTTTTAAGGAGGCGCTCACACAAATCCTCAAGCGCAAACAACAAATCAAATAGTGTCGGTACCTTCCCCGCTACAAAGTGCTAATTTAAGCTCCGGCAGAGAGCTAATTGCGAGGCAAAAAAATTTAATTGATGACACCAACCCTTGGTGCTTCCCTTGCGGCGATTCACACATGCCCTGAAGCTATTCATGCGACAACCTACAATAAAAGGTGGCAGAGCAATGCAGCCAAGGCGCAATGTCAGATCCCGGAGACTATGTGTATACCTCTTCACAAATGGACAATGCGGTGCTCACCGCACAAATGCAAGGGATGTTATTGGAGCAAGAAGCGGACATTGCTCCCGATCATGCACTCTTCTCATGGATGGAAGAAGTAGTGTTTTCCAATGATGCATCCACATCTAAAACACTAGAAGTACAGTCCAATTACAATACTCGCTCAAAGAGGAGATTCACGGGAAAACCAGTCATCCTACAACTAGTCAGTTTGCAACCTAAAAGTATTTCTAACCAGATGCCTAGTACCTTTGCATTGATGCCACAATGTTCACCGCGAAGGGAAATTGTTATAACAAGAGCTAAGGAGAAAAAACCTTTGAATCTGCCACCATTCAATGTGGTGGAACAATTAAAAAAACCATCCGCTAATGTGTCTCTATGGGATATCCTAGCCATCTCGAAATAGAAGACGTTACTACAAAAGGCTCTCCAAGAGGATGCGAGCGCAACACCAATGGAGCAGTTGCTCAAAGAAAAGGCTATTGATCAATCACCTCCTACCAAAGTTCTCACAAATAGCACAATGGAAGCCCCTACTAAGGTGAGAGATAAGCCAAAGCTTAAACCCTTATTCTTAACTCTCATTATAAGGGAGAAATTATTGCATAATTCCATGATCAACTTTGGTGCTAGCACCACAGTCATGCCAAAGCATATAGCTAAGGCCTTAGGACTTAGCTACAAAACTTTGAGAAAGGGGGTTATGCAACTTGATGGGAATAAAGTTGAAACTATAGGCCTCATCAAAGACCTCCCATTGACTTTGTTCACTTGTCCCAGTATCACAGTCTCTCAAGACACTGTAATCATATATGTTCCCCCTATGTTTGGTCTCTGCCTATCCCAAGAGTTTACTTTAAAAATAGGTGGGTATCTTTCTCTGGACTAGTCGCATTTGATCTTAAGGACCAAGCATGGAGCTAAAATGAAGATAGTATTTGAAGCCCTACATTCGGAACATGTGGCCAATGAAGCCATGGTCAACTTTGAGGCCGCTCATACCTCTATCACCAAGAAAGAAATGTATCGCGCTAAGCTACTAGAAGATGAAAAAGTGACTGGAGATCGAACTGATTAAGAAGATGTTCTCTTGAGAAAACATATAGATACTAATCCTTTCAGCAACTACCATGCTACCAGGTTTAGCACCTATGTCATCTACAATGAAGATCAAGTGTTCTCGAAGGTCATCAAAGAACCTGAGAGCGATCAAGCCTCAGAGCTATGGACATTGCACTTTGATGGAGAAAGATGCAAGGTTGGTGCAGGAGTTGGGATATGTTTAATATCCCCACACAATGAAAATACAATGAGGTCTTTCTGCTTCTAGTTCACTTGCTCGAACAATGAAGCTAAATACGAAGGATTAGTGCAAGGTCTCAGCCTTGCGGAACGGATGGGCATTGAGCAATTAATGGTGTTCGGAGATTTTGAACTAGTAGTCAATCAAGTCCACAGAATTTTTGCGGCCAAGAATGTATGCATGTGATCCTATAGACACCGAGTTTGGGACTTGATTGAGGGCTTTGAAGCATTCAACATTCAAATGGTGCCTAGAGAACAAAATGTAGATGTGGATCACATGGCAGCAATTAGATCTCAGTTTGATCCCGCCTCCAACCTCATTCACAACAAACACTCTGTACGAGTGATAGTCTGACCAGCCATTCCAGACAATGACCAAAGTTGGCAAGTGTTTGACAGTGATGAACACATTGCCTCATTCATCCAGCAGTTGGGAGAATTTGTTGACCAGCTCCAACCGAAGATCGCCAAAGTTTATGAAGGACAAATCATTCAAGTGAAATCCAACAAGCTTCCAAAGGGACTGGTCACTCTCAAAAATATTTTCAATTGTGACGATGCAAGAAACGACAAGAGGAATTTTGTAGCAAATAAAGGTGACTATGCAGATCTTCAGGTCAGAGATGGAAGAAAGCTCAAAGTTGGGAAAGATGTCACGCATCATGATAAAGAAAGGCTCATCGAATTTTTGCAAAAAATATGAAGGAGTGGTGGCCTAGTCATATGATGACCTCAAGGGATATGATCTCGATATCATATAATAGAGTTGGCGAAAGGCGCAAAACCATTCTACCAGAAATAGAGGCCAATTAATCCCAAGATTGAAGCACTAATGGTGCAGGAATTAACAAAGCTAATCCAATTGCAGATTGTCTTCTCAATTAAGCATAGCATGTGGGTATCCAATTTGGTCCTGGTCTAAAACAAGAATGGAGATACACGTCTATGTGTAGAATTTCGGGACCTAAAAAGAGCATACCTGAAGGATCATTACCCACTACCTTCAATGGAGTCAATCCTGCAGATAGTGGCAGGATCGGAGATGTTTTCCCTGTTAGATGGCTTCTCCAGTTACAATCAGATCCAGGTCAAAGAGGAGGATCAACATAAGACAACATTCACTACCAAGTGGGGAACATTCGCATACACTAAGATGTTGTTTGGCCTCTCAAATGTTGGAGCCACCTTCTAGCAGGCAATGGATATCGCTTTTAGCGAACTAATCAACAAGATTATCCTTTAATATATTTGAATGATTTGATGGTATTCTCCAAGTCCAAGGATGATCATTTTGATCATCTTGAGATGGTGTTCAAGAAATGCCAGGAGTTTGGGATATCCCTGAACCCAAAAAAATGTGTCTTCAGAGTACTGCAAGGCAAGCTATTGAGGCATGTAGTGTCCAAAGAAGGGATTTCAATTGATCCCAAGCAAGTGAGATCAATCAAAGAGCTTTGCCTTTCGGTCAACAAGAAAGGCGTCCAGTCCTTCTTGGGAAAGATAAATTTTGTTAGCAAATTTATTTCTGATTTTGTAGGAATAATTAGGTCAATCACCCTAATGCTAAAAAATGATCAAACATTTAAATGGACAAAAGAAGTCAGAGAATCCTTTGAGAAATTTAAGGATGCTATTTCCTCTGCTCCTATTTTGGTCAATCCAGACTTAGCAAAGGACTTCATAATGTATGTATTTAGTAGCAAGTCAAGCATTACTACTGTCTTAACTCAGAAAGATGATGAAGGAAAGGGAGAACATTTGATAGCATTTCACTCCCAGACCCTGAAGGAATATGAGACAAACTACAACTTTGTAGAGAGGCAAGTGTTTGCAATAGTTAAGGGGCTCAAGAAGTTCTAACACCTAATCTCTTGCAATAAGGTTATTGTCTATTTCGTGCATAATAGTGTGTGCAAATACATCATGGAAGGAGAAATCATCAAAAAAAGAGCCAATTGGATCACCAAGATCCTTGAATACGACATTAAGGTCAAGCCTACAAAGACCATTCGGGGAAGAGGACTGTGTGAATATCTTGCGCACAATGAAGAAATGGCCACCGAAGAAGAGCAACCGAAGCTAGTCCTAATGAATGAGTCAGATTCCAAAGGTTGTTGGCTTGTGAACAGAGTAAGGTTTATGCACACAAGAAAATATCCGTCGGGCCTTCCTTCTCAGAAGACGAGATTCTACCGACTGTAAAACAACGGATACGTGCTCATTGAAGGGATCTTGTTCAAAAGAAATTTTAACGGTGTGCTATTACGGTGTGTTACCATAGAGCAAGCAAAAAGGATCCTCAGCACTTACCACAGTAGTCCCACGGGCGGGCATTTCTTCGCAAAGACCACCGCCATCAAAATCATGTGCGTGGGGTACTTCTAGCCAACGCTATTCAATGATTCCTACTATTTGGTAAAATCTTGCAAGGGATGTCAGTTCTTCACAGGAAGAAGAAAGAATTTCGCAATGTCTCTTAATCCGATAGTGGTTGACAAGCCATTCACGCAATGGGGCCTAGACTTCATCGGAATGGTCAACTCGGCCTCCAACGCAAGACATAAATGGATCTTAACGGCCATTGACTACTTCACTAGGTGGACCAAAGTCGTACCACTAAAGAATGCGATAGAGGCAAAGATAGTGAACTTACTAGAAGGACTAGTGACGAGATTTGGACCATCCAAATCCATCATCTCTGACAACGCCAAAGCTTTCCTAGGCACTAAGGTAAGTCAATTCACACTTGCATATGGGATATTCCTTAAAACATCATCAA
This sequence comes from Sequoia sempervirens, assembly GCA_007258455.2. Classification (NCBI taxonomy): domain Eukaryota; kingdom Viridiplantae; phylum Streptophyta; class Pinopsida; order Cupressales; family Cupressaceae; genus Sequoia; species Sequoia sempervirens. The sequence continues at coordinate 6,488,828 of VDFB02000012.1, read as the reverse complement.
ACTACTACTCGTAGGGGAACAACTTAGCCGAATCGACAAACAAGAATCTGGTCCAAATCCTCAAAAGGATCGGGTTGAAATACCAAAAGGAATGGCATAAAAACCTCTGAGCAGCGCTCTGGGCAGACCACATAACTCCTAACCAAGTCCTCAAGACTTCGCCATATGAGCTAATATATGGAAAAGAGGTGCTATTGCCTATCTCCATGGAGATTCCAGTGCTACAATTGCTAAAATATCTCAAGGTGGAACAAAACGATGCAATGGAGGTGCGGCTAGCTAAGTTTCTAGAGGTACATGAGAAAAGGGAAAATTCCTTAATATCCATGACTAACCGCCAACAAGTGGTTTGACAAGAAAGCGTCCGACCAAGGTCTAAAATGCGGAGACTTAGTGTTGAAGTTTAATAAAAGGATTGCGAAGCCGGGTCAGCACGAGACGTTTGACAGCCTTTGGGAAGGCTCGTTCAGAATAATTCAATGCAAAGAACATAATGCATTTGAGTTAGAAACCATGGAAAAAGAAGCACTGGGAATTCTGGTCAACAGAATTCACCTTAAATTATTTAATTAAGTTTGCTTATCCTACCAATGTAAATATGTTTATAGTGTTTTTTCCTTCTTTCCCTTTTGTTCCCTTTTGTTTTGTTGGCCAGTCTTTTTACATATTATATAGTTCATGACAGAGAAAGAACAAGTAACCCATTATTGTAGAGAGCAAGAAAAATAAAATCACAGCTCAAAAGAATAGAAAATCAAACACCCACATGCAAGATTGAATTCATACATATATGTTGAAAAAGAAAAAGATGACCCATGAAGCAGGTGAAACAAGATGATTATATAAAGTTATATTTTCATTATATATATGCTTTAATATTTACATCACCAAAATGGCTCAAGGGCCCCGCTTCTACAATATATCACTATATTTTGTTTCCTTCATAAATTCTACAAAAATCCTTTTTCAGGCGTGTGTATACAAAAAACTAACTGATTGATATGAGTTTGTTTTTTAAAAGGAAAAGGTAAAAACATGGAGGTCTTTAGTCCACAACATGGGTAGCAGCAACAGATGCATCAACCGCAACATCCACAATATCTTCATCCACAGGGGCATCATCATCAACAACAACATTATCCAAGGGAGCAATGGCCAGTGGTGAAGGGAAAACCAGGTTCCTGAAGTTCGTGTACCAGTCAATATCATAGAATGGCACCACATTGCAGATGCAGAAGAGAAAGTGGCAGGCACGAGTGACCCTCTCACGGTGCTCATTTTGTGAAAAGCCACTCAGAAATGGCAGCCATGGTATGGTCATGTCCTCTTCAACGAACCTCCTAAGGTCACTCGTGGTCAGAATGCCTCCACTGTATGTAGCATTTACCACTACCTCCCCGAGGTCGTTCACGTACTTCTTTGGAAAAAATTCCTTAACAAGACGAAGAACCAACGGCTTGGGAACTCCAATATCAAGCATGGATGCAACAAAATGTGAGCACACATCAATGTTAACTCGATATTTGTCCTTGTATTTGAGGAAATATCATCCCAAAACCCATTTGATGGCTATGATAGCCAGTGAGTGCTTATTCTTTGTCATCCCTTTCAAACGCCTAGTTGAAATCTCATCTAAAAAAGTTGTTTAAGACTTATGACAGACTAGCCTGATTGGGGTATTCATGCTGGCAGATGCTCTGTAACTACCTTAAAACTACTTCTGCAAACTTCCTAGCTCTAGCCTATCAAAACAATATGCAACTGCTAATGCAAAACTACTATGCCAATTACCTAATAATAACTTTGCTCAAATCACTAAGTGCGATTTCGCTACTACTTAGGTGCCTATTTATAGAAAAATGAGGAAATGCGTGGTGGTTTACTTACCATAAATGTGATGTTAATCGAGTACCATCTTGAAATCCATGCTAGAGCTTGCTCGAATTTCCCACCCAGTTGCGTCTATTGAGTACGGCTTGATGCATGCAAAACTAATAAGGGCTAATTAATTAGCCTAAGCTGGTGGCAGCAAGCGGCGGTGTTATGCACAACCAAATACTGAGGTGTCATTTTCTAGGTGTTTTGCAAATTCCAAGGTAGAGCTCATATCTTTTCAAGCATTGATCGCATCTTTGACTTAATCATTCCTTTTGGGATATTAATTCCAATGCATACAAATGCTAAAGCTGCTAGCAAAGCATCGGCTCAAGTTCCAAGAAAATTGTGTTGTACAATATGGTTGCTAATTGTAATTATGAATTCTTGTCATTTCAAAATGGCAAGTGATTCATTTCGCACAAGCCAAAAGGTTGGTGATACATGCAAAATTAAATGCAAAAAAGGTAACTCCCGTCTACCACCTTGAGAAAAGATAGCTAAGTATTCATGTGAAAAGTTTAAGCACTTAAGAGGTTTTTTCAAATACACTACTCACAGTGAAAGAAATTTCTAGTGCACAACCAGAGCCGAGCTAAAATTGCAGAGAGGTTCAAGCTAGGAAGAAACTTCCCACAAATAAAAAATGGCAAAAATTCAAGCCAAGAAGCACAGGGAGATGCAACATGAAGCTTATTTAAAGCTATGCGAGGAGCACCAGCCGTAAATGTCCTTGAAAACATTTCTTATGCCACACCTGGTATTCCAGACAAGCCAAAGTGGGAAAACACACAAGAACTGAAGAAGCTCAAAAGCTATAGAGACCAGACCCTAAATCAAGAGGACTGGGATAATATTCATGATCCCATTCTTGCAAAGAACCCTAAAGGATTGAGGGAAGAGGCCTACGAAAGAATGAAGATATCCAAAAAGATAATGTCAATGACAGAGAAAATATGGTTCAGTGGGCTTTCATAATATATGGTCCCATTTGTGCACTATTTCCCATAATTAGTCGATGCACCCATTGAGCATTTCAACCCAAGCACCAACGTTATCGAGGGTTAGACTCTGACGGTTAATATTAGCCCGAGAGCTATTTGGAATATGTTGTTTATTCCTGATCCTACCTTCAGAAAGATAAAAATAGAGACATTCACTCCTACAAAGGGGGAAAATATATGGAACACAAGGGATAAGGCTCTGGGGTTTTATAACAAAGAAACCAAAAGGATTGAAGCAGACTAGCAAAAGTTGCCAAGGATCCCGGCCCAACATGGTGCTTTCGACACAGACTTGCAAGATGTCTTTTCAATGATGGCATTTGTTTGCGGTCTGGACACCGACAAAGAGGTGCACGCATTTTAGTTGGGCCCGCGTTTCTAGTTTTGCTGGAAACAATCTTTCTTCTGGTATGATTTTGTAGAATACCTCGCAAAGGAAATGATAGAGCAAATTAAGAATTACTAAGTTGAATGAAAGTTCAGGTTTCTTTCATATCTTTCCCATATATTTTTGCATCAGAACCCTAATTTCTTTAATAAGCGTGTGAAGTTGTCTATTTTTTATAAAAGAAATAGAAGAAAGTCGATTTATGTCTGGACTCCTCTCCTCTCTTCGACTTTTGACTATTATGCATTTTTGGATTATTTCTTGACTCCAATTTTGCAAGATTTGCAAGGAGAGGATGATATTAACCGGATCACTAAGACATAGACAGAGCATATGCAGAACTTCATTCCTAGATGTGACTAGTTTTTTGGAGTGGATTTCACATTCATCAGGTGCAAGGCTTCACCAAGGAACCATTCTGCCTTCCGACATGCGTTACAAATCGAGTGCTAGCACTTGAATTGTTCTGGCAGGTTTGCATTATTGATGCTACCTTCTACGGAGGAAAAGCTAAGAAGAAGGGATTGTTCGTCTGTCCGATAAGCTTCAAGACAGTGGCTATGAAAAAGAAAAAGGTAGTGCACGCGTTGTTGCAAGATAAGCTAGCTCATCTGGGGTTAGTAATAATCTGTGACAAATGGAATTACAACCCTTTCAATGATCTACCATATGAGCATATCAAAGCAACTCACAGTTCTCGGCCTTACTAGGAAAAGAGGCACAGCCCCCTGGAGGATGAAGATGAATTATTGGTTGACTTGATCCACATTCCTATCAAAGATAGTAGACTGCCATGGAATAAGTTCTATTTCGTTGCAGCGGATTATGATGAGAATCGCAAAATGGGAACAACCTTGTTCAATAAGTTAAGAAAAGAAGAAGAATGGAGTGTGGAAAGAATCAGAGCCTTCTAGGTGTATTGCCAAGAGACAAAATAGGGGGATGTCCCTTATAATAGCATGAAGGATGATGAATCGTTTGATAAGTTGTGGGATGATGAGCATCCTGCTTTTGACTCAAGCAGTAGCGAAGGCAATGACTCTATTGAAGAAGAAGAGCAGGCAAAAGAGGAAGATGATACATCGACGTCCTTCACTCAGCAAAGGAAAAGGTCCACAAGGCAGCCTACCTATGTCACTTCAAATGTGTGACTGAATATATCAAGAGCCTTGCAGACGCTTACCTAGGCCTCAAAAGCAACAAGAGGGTCCCACAACAACAACAAAGACTGTAGAGACGGGAGACTCCTCACCCCCTAAATGACAGTGCACAGAAGCTATTATGGGAGAAGGTTCGCAAGAACCTGTCGCAAGTCATATGCTTGCAGCAAGCCAAGAGTTTGAAGTAAGTGAGGGACCAACAACAGGCGGAGCACCGCCACCATCCAATCAGCAAGTAATGTTTGCTCCTTTTCTTACTTCTCAATCTTTAGTATCCTCTGTTATTTCCGTGGTTCCCCTTACTGCAAGTGTCGACCCTACCTTCTTTGCCTCTACCACAATGTTTGCAGGAGGTTTCTCCCAATTCACCCAAACAGAGCCATTTGTCTTAACGCCTCTACAAACCCTGACACCAGTTGTCACTGCCCAAACTCTCTTCGCCTCTCTTTCTCCAGGCTTAGCCACCATTGACACCCCTATTGATTCTACTACCTCAGGTCCAACCCACCATGCCCAGCAAGAAGACTCTCCAATGACTACCCCATCACCGCAGCAACTGATGAGTTCTTCTGCCAGTTCGCAAATTGAATCTGGCAAGTCCCTTATTTCTCCCCGCAGACTGTTACTCTCTAGAAGAGAAAAACGCAGGGGCCTGCCACACTTACATTCCCTTTTTCCCTACCTCCTAGTGCACCCTTTGTAGGTGGGCTAGTTCAGTCGCCATCCAAATTCATAGCCCAAGGAGAAGCCACAAAACAAGCGCAAGCTCTCAGAATGCAAAAAAAAGGCTAAGGATGACAAAAAGGATGTGGAGCCGAAGGTATATATTGTGTACAATGAGGTGCATCAAATGTTGAATTTTTCCACCATGTACCCGAACACCACCAAACCACAAGGGGAGATGTTGTCGGATGATTACAACATTAATGCTATGGGACTCGATTTGGGAGCAGCTCAACCGCAAGACAAGGTAGAACTCATGGAGGAAATGCAGAGGGTGGTGACGACTGACTTCCTCTGCTCTGATCGTCAGTTAAAAAAAAGGAGTAGTTGAAGCTTGCGAAGGAAAAGGTCAGTTTCCTAGAGATGAGGGAGAAATTGTTGGAAGTAGAAGTTGCGTGCTTATCAAAGAGAGCGTGGGTAGAAGAGTTGGAGTGGAATAAACTCTGAGAAGAACTCAAGAAGTCCCAATCTGTTGATCCCACCCTAATCAACGAGCTGCGGGCGAGGAACCAGGAATATCAAAGCCAATTGGCCCTAGCAAAGCAGAATCTGCAACAAAAATATGAAGAGCTAGCATCTCAGCACGCTCAACATGAGCAGAAATTAGAAAAGAATAAGGCAGACTTTGAGGGCCAAAAGGCCCAATTAGAAAAAGAGCTCCAAGAGACGAAGTCTTCTCTTGACACAAAGTTGGAAAACCACACCCAGGCCAAGGAAAACTATTTTAAGGAGCTAAGTAACATCGAGGAGCAACTTGCATCCACAAAAAAGAGAATTGTGGAATTAATAGAGGATGTTGGCTCAAAGGATGCAGAGATTGCCCTTCTAAGGAGCGCTCCCCAAGCCATTGTTGCACAGCCGGACCTCATCCCAATAGCTCAACAACTATACATTTCATACTGGGAAAAGGTTAAGGCCTTCTACCTAACACTGCAGCCAATGCTCTAGTTCATCTTGAAGGCAACAAAATTTAGCCAAGAGGTTCACGAAACAATTGAACAATTCCCAAGGTTCATCACAGAAAGGGTTCCTGAGGTAAAGAGTTTTCTAAGCAAGCTATACATGGTCTCTGATGAAAACCTGGCAAAGACAGGGATTGAGGATCAGGATGTTGTTGCCCAGACAACAAACAAATTCATCCATTGCCACTCAGCCATCCTGCGTACTAATGCATGTGCAGCTACTTTGAACTAGACTATGGATGGCATGCGGGAAAATTTCTCCCGACTAACTGAGATGGTCTTGCCATCCTCATTTCTTGAAGATGGGTCGATTGCCACAACTAAGAAAATCGCAACAAAGATTGAAGAAAAGGAGCAAGACCCAACCATTTTCCAGAGCTTCAGCCAACCTCCTATCACAATAGACATTGAGGGAGTCATCTATCCAATTGTGCGGCTACTTTTCCATTGTGAGTCAGGGGTCGGTTTACCTAAGGTGTTGCCTTATAAAGAAATGCTTGACCTGGGTGGGGCGCTGGAGAATCTACACAGTGTATCAAGACCATCCAAGGACGACTGGTCGCCCCTACAAGTGGCCATTTCCAAGCTCTAATTTCGTCACCCAATGGATGGTGCTCTAGTCAGCGAATCAGAGAAAAATTTTGGTTCCTCGTTCCTCAAGAAAAATGCCCTTGGTAGTTGCCAAAAGTTGTGAATATGAAATTCATCAAGCTCCCTTCGAGTTTTGTTTTTGCTAAGTACTGACCCATGCCTCCAATGAACATCATCAACTCTTTTTGATAAATGACCGCCAGCCTCCACCACGTGTCCGCTCTGTGCTATCTGAAGGATTTTTTCTCTTCACTTTTGAAATGGCCCCTGCCATGTTTCCACGTGTCGTTGTCGTGCACACTTAAAAGTTGCTTCCTCTCACTTTTGAATCGAGCCCCGATAGTATGCCACGTTGCCTTCATCCACATGAGCTTTGGCGAACCCCACAGATGGCACAAAATAAAAAGCATGCTTCCATGTGTCTTCCAAGTGCAAGTCTTCAACAGTGGGAAGGAGGAATGAACTACGGGTTGCGAAATGCCGCCACGTGTCTCTTCGGAGAATGCTTCTTCAACACAAGAGATGGAGCGAACTATGGGTTGCGATATGTTGCCACATGTTCTAATTGCCTATACTGGGTGGCGACACTTGTTTGCATGGGGCTATGTCGGGGCCACTGCCATCATTCATAGGGGATGCACCTGGATGAGGAGCAACCACATGCTATGGCCCGAATCTTTTTCTGTAACAACGGCCAAGGGGAATCATGGCTACTACATCATTTCTTAGGATTCCAAATCTTTTCAATTATTGCTCGTCAAGCGATTGGAATGCTCGCTATATATATTGCTCTTTGCTTATGAAGAGGGGTTTGGGTTAGAGGTTCTAAATTCCACAAGTTCCAAGAGTTCGAGAATTAAAAAAAATTAAAGACACTAGGCCTTTTTATTGTTATTAGATTATTGCAGAAAGACTCATAGACTGTGCCATTGTTTGGCTTTTCTATTTTTCTTAAGCTATTTGATTAACTTTATACTGTGCCATTATTGTTTGAATGGTTCATTTCCAAAACTTCTATAATTTGAATGCAAGTTTGTTGGTTTATATCATGTCTTTTGACTCCTCTTTTCAGTGAATGGGTGTGAAAATTATTTTATGTCATTTAATGTGTTGTTCATGCTTCAATCTTTATTTTATGTTTTTCTAGGACATAGTAAACTACTGAATGGGCCCTTAGATTATATCCAAAAGATAGAATTATCATGCCTTTTATCTAAATTTTGGCGCATCGCATTAGTTAGATCCTGTATTTTTATATATGCTTTCTTTTCCTATTCCAAAAAATCAATTACAGAAGAAGCCGACTTCGTTAAAAATTTGGAGGTCACTCAATTTAGTGCAACAGGTCCCCCATAAACTGAGTTTCCCACAAAGGGTTGTTATCTTGCCAATTTTTGGCATCAATAGTGACCATGGTGAAGAAAGATGCAGAAGGTAAAGAGACTCTTTTTGGGAATAAAATCATCCAGCTCAAAACCAATACCATTCCTAGAGGTCTTGTTGCTTTAGAGATAATGGTTGACAATGTTGATTGTTATAAGACAAGAAGTAAGCCTATCAAAGAAGAAGGCATAGAAGGCATATAAACTTAGGAACTAAATCAACTCCTAAAATGGTTTATATCGATAAGAAATTAAGATTGGCAGAGAAGCAAATGTTGATTCTATTATTAAGAAATTATAAAAAAATACTTTTCTTGGTCTTATGATGAATTAAAAGATTACAGAAAATACTTTTTCCAGCATACCATTCCATTGGAACCTGGTGCAAAGCCATTTAGATAAAAGTAGTGTCCTATCAACCCTACTCTTACCCCTCAAATGTAGAAGGAATTGATTAAACTAAAAGGTGGTATAATTGATTAAAATAAAAGATGGTGGTATTATTAAACTAATTAGACATTCAAAATGGGTGTTTAACCTTGTTCCAATTAGGAAAAGGAATGGGAACATTAGACTATATGTGGACTTCATAAATCTGAATATCAAGTCCCTTAAGGACAATTATCCATTGCCTAGTATGGATCATTTACTACAACAGGTGATAAGGTCAAAGTTAATGTCCATGATGGATGGCTTCTTAGGTTACAATTAGGTCATGGTCAATGAATTTGAGCAACACAAGATAACTTTCACTACACCATGGGGAAATTTTGTATATGTCCTAAGAATTCCATTTAGGTTTAAGAATGCAAGAGCCACATTTTAGAGAGTTATGTGGATGTAGCTTTTGCATGCCTTATAAATGATATAATGGTTGTCTACCAAGATGATCTGACTACCTACTCCAAGGATTGAAATGATCATTGTAAATGCTTGGAGTTATTCTTTCAAAGATGTTTAGAATATGGGATATATTTAAATCCCAAGAAGTGCATCTTCATTGTGGAAGAGGGTAAATCCTTGGGCACATTATATCTAAGGAAGGGGTAAGGATTGATATAGAATGTGTCAAATCCATTGACCTTATCCCACATCCCAAAATAGTTAAGGAAAATTAATCTTTATTGGGTTAGATAAACTTTGTTTGAAGGTCCATTCCAAACTTTGTTGAGAAGACAAAGTCCATCTCCAAAGTATTGAAGAAGGGGAAATATTCTAATTGGGATAAGGAATCAAAAGATTCCTTAAAAATAAAAGATGCACTTAAGAAGGCACCAGTTCTGGAAATTCCAAACCATTCTAAACCTTTCCAATTATTTTCTTTTACATATTTCTATATTATTGATGTGGTTTTGTTACAGAAAGATAAAGATGGTTATGAACAACCAATGCTTTATTCAACAAATCATTGAGAGATGTTGAATTAAATTATTTTGTGATGGAGAATCATACTTATACTCTTGTTAAAGCTATAAAAAATCTTAGACCTTACCTTATATGGGCCAAGATCACTGCTTTTGTGCCATGTACAGTTGTTAGGGATATCTTTGTGCAGCAGGAGGCACCGGGGAAAAGGTGTAGATGGATCAATAAGATCCAAGAATATGACATTGAGTTACAAATAACTAAATTGGTTAGAGGTCAAGTTCTAGCAAAATTAATGGCTGAGGAAAATTTGGATACTGTTGAGGTCTACCAGGTTAACTCTAACCCCTATTTCACTACATGTCAATTAAAAGTTTATCTTGGTATAAAAATATTATATTCTATTTGGAGAACTTGGATTGTCCTTCTGAGTTAAATGATAAGAAAAAGAGGAATTTGGAACTTCAATCTCTTAGGTATGTGTTATTCAAAGGATAGTTAATGTGGAGAAACCTTGATAGTGTACTCCTAAGATGTTTAAATGAAGAGCAGTCAATGAGAGTTATAGAGGAATGCCACAATGGATTATGTGGTGGACACTATATATCAAAGACCATTGCTCATAAGTTTATGAGGATGGGTTATTGGTGGCCCACATTATTCAAGGATGTGGACAAGTTCAAAAAAGTATGTGATTCTTACAAAAAAAATTCTAGCAAGTTGAAATTTGCAAGTGCGCTCCCTCTTACAGTCATTTCTGTAGAGGCTCCATTCCAATAGTGGGGTATTGATTTCATAGGGGAAATAGCAGGAAAGTCTAGCAACGTATACAAGTTGATATTGGTGGCCACTGACTACTTTGTAACAAAATGGGTGGAAGTAATCCCTATGAGAAATGCAGCCTCAAAGGTGGTGATTGAATTTTTGTTAAATAATATCATCACCAAGTTTGGTGTGCCATCAAGAATTGTTATTGATAATGCAATTCATTTCAAATCAAAATATTTTATTGACATGTGTTTATACTATGGAATCTCTTTAATACATTCATCACCTTATCATACATAGGGAAATGGACAGGTTGAATCAAGCAATAAATGCATCATGAATATCATTAGAAAAACTCTGGATACAAACAAGAAGAGGTGGGACATGATAAGTTAAAGTTTTTTGTCTTGGAAAATAGGGTAACCTACAAGAAGGCTATTGGAAAGAGTCCATTTGAACTAGTGTATGGTCTTGAAGAAAAATTGCTAATCAACCTTGAATTACCAATCTATAAGTTGTTGAAGCACATTAAAGGGGGGAAAAGAATGTGCTATCTCCAAAAGAATACATGAGTTGATAAAATTGGAAGAAACAAGGAGGGATTCCCATGAGAGTAATTTATTGAGACAAGGGAAAGTATGGAAAATTTGATGCCCTATTGGTTGGGCCCTATCAAATTACTCTCATGGTCATCCCTCTCATGTAGAATTTCAAGTTAGAAGACAAGGGAAAACATGAAAAACTTGATGCCCTACGGGTTGGGCCCTATCAAATTGTTGAATGATGTGGTCAAGGAACGCTCTACCTTAGGAGCCTTGATGGAAATTTCATGGAGCTTCCAGTTCATGGTCAACATCTCAAGTGCTATTTCTCCTAAGCGTTAGGTTCTTTGAACCTTTGTAATATATGTTCTTTAGTGTTATGGTTTTGTTGTGTTCTTGTGTGTAGTCATGACCCTTGTTTGTCATGATGTTGTGTGAGTCAATCCCGCTCTTTGTCATTCCCCTTTTTGGTATACTCTCATAGATTTGGATTCTCTTTGTGCTTGCAAGAGGTACACGCCCCCAACTAGAGCCACTATTGGCACCCATAAATTTGATGAATTTATAGTACTTTGTGTTGTCACTTTGTGCTACACCTTTTGATTCCCATCAATTATAATTTATTTGAGAAATCTTAATGGTGTATCATGCTCGAGTGCCTATGGTAATTGAATTTTCCCCTTGCCAAGCTACAACCAAAAATCCATTTGCAAAAAATCTCAAAAATGGTTATGTTAAAGTTTTGGACATTTGGGGCTTTAGTTGTCTACATACCCGCATACCATCTCTATCACTCCAAAGTTCCTACCTCTTTAGCCTCTTCTTTCCACCATTTTTCCAAGTAAAAAAGTTTCGAGTTTGGTCATTGATCTTAACCCTTAACCCTTATCGATTTTATTCCTAAGCCATAAGTTCCCCCCAATCACTGAAGTTATGATGAAATCCTTTAAAACTTAACATGTCTTAAGGTTTAAGCTTTGAGGATCAGTCATCTTCTTTACCTTTTACAATATTTTCATCTTAAGCCTTAAGCCTCCTTTCCAAGCCTCAATCCTTGATTTCTATATTTGACTTTCGACGATTAGGTCTTCCCTTTATCTTTTTTCCTATCTTTGTGATAAGACATAAGCTTTCTTTTTGAATACCAATCCTTGATGTCTTATGTTTGACCTTCAGTTATGAAGTCTCCCTCTTGTCTTTTGTCTTAGTCTTATGATAAGACATAAACCTTCCTCATGACTCTTGACTCTTGACATCTTCCTTCCCTTTGCATTCTTTCTAATCTTTTTGTGAGACGTGGGAATGTCAGTGAGGGTCAATTACACTTGACTCATGATGAATCAAAGTATAACTTCGCCAAACATATTTGCATCTACAAACAGGATCATTCAAAATGGAAATCTAAACTAAGCATTTACTTGAAAATGAAATCTACAAACTACACAAAAATAGTTAAGTCCCTAACCTAGCCCATCTGAAACTTATCCTATTTTGGAATTAGTGTCGTGTTGATGTGAAACGACAACCCTTTCCCAATCTTGTGATTAGTGAGCCTGTTTCAGTCAATTCTATGGAAGAGAATCGATGAAACCATTGTGATTGATGTGTGAAAACCTAGTTTATGTAAAAAATGAACATGATGCAAGCTAAGTTGCCATGATTTTATGCTAGAAATGCATTGATTATGCTATTGCTAAGCTAATTCTAAGCTAAAAGATGAAAAACTTAATTTATAAACAAACTAAGATGGATGCATGGAAGCCATTAATGGATGCTTAAAGCTATTATGCAATGAAAATGAACTAAAATAAGCTAACAAGTGAGTAAATATGAGACTGTGGATGCAAGTGAATTCAACAACATGACTTTGCAATTGAAAGATGGATCCATTTGTCTCCAAATAGTGATCTATTTATAGGAGAGCAAATGAGGAATGAATGGTTGAGATCAAAAAGCTTAATCAACGGTCCAAGATGAAGGGGAAGAGAGGCATGGATCATGGATTCTCATCAACGGATGAGAATGCATGATGAAAGTTAATCAAGGGCCCACACTTGCCTAAAAAAAAAACACACTTTTGACTTGCTCACACTGGTCAAAGGTAACTTGCTCAAAAGGTTAAAGGTTTAGCTTGTTCAAGAAGTCAAGTGAGTTGATTGGAGGAGAGAGAATATTCCTTAGACTTGGATGAGGAAAAACGAAATTTACAAATTAAAACAAAGTTTTAATTGTTCAAAAAGGGGATAAGGAATATTCCATGGGAATATTCCCTTTGCTTAGAGGAGAATTAGTTTAATTGCTAATTAAACAAGATTTAATTTATGCAATTAGGGGATTTGGAGGAATAAAATGATATTTATTAGATGATTTAATAAATGGGGGGAGAGGTAAAAGTGATATTTAATTAAATAACTTAGGGTTATTTAATTAAATAAGATGACTTAGGGAATTAAATTAAATACTTTGATTTATTTAATTTAATTAGATGAAGTATTAGTGAAAAAGAGATTAATTAACCTGATTAAATTAATTAGGCTAATAGATGAAAATGATGCAATTAATTAATTAGCTAGGCTAATTAAATCAATTAAGCAAAAAGAGGATGAGTTAAAGAGGAAATGATGTTAGTAAATCTGATTTAAATGTATGATATTGATTAGGACATTTTTTCAGTGTCTACACTTTCCATCAACTCTTTTTCTTTCATCATTCCCTTCTTCCAACAAGTATTGGGCTTAACACCCAACGTCTGAGAAAAGTTCTCTTTTAGGGATCACAATTTCAATGTTCTTCATGTTGTATTCTTCATCAACATGGTATGCGGTCGGCGTGATGCATGATGCCTGACAAAGGTTTTTCTCTTCAAGGTTTTTCATTTGTGGATGCTCATCTCATTGACCCTTTTGATAAGTAGTTCCTTGTAGTGTCTACGCTCGACATTCGATAAAAGTGACCTTTCAGGGCAGTGAACCATTTAATGTTTAATCCAATGGTTGGTTCAGGCCTGAAACTTTGACAATATTCCTGAAATATGTGTTTTCAACCATAAATGTCATTAATGTTGTAGCTACTACCAGATTTGATCCTTGAGGTTACATGAATAATATTTAATATATATTTCTTGACAATTGTAAGTGGGACAAGGTGGCAACCATGCTTCTTTATGGTTCGCAGGCCTCCTTTCTATTAAAGGGTCATTTCTAGCTAGATTTTACTATAGATTTCGTGGGGGTTTGGTTCCTCATTTGCATGCTCATTAATGTAGAGGCATGGCTTCATAGTGTGCAACCATGTGAAGGTGATAAAAGCAGGTGTGGGAGGCCAGTATAATTTTTGGTAATCATGGTTCTTTCCTTGAGGTCTCTTTCTGTAGTGGACAGATATATGTCTCCTTGATTCAAGTAAGGGAGAAGAATATATAACATTTTGACTGAGGGAAGTAATTACATAGCCAAAAAAAGAAATATACTCACAAGAAGCCTTAAGGTTTCGATTTCTAGTTTTGAGTGTAGCTATTTTACATTATAATGATTATGGTTTTCTCCCAAACCTACATTAATATTTGCAAGCTTTGAATATTGACTGATTAAAGGAATAATCAACCTTAGTTGAATGTCTCCTTATGTATGGTATGCATTTCTAGATGTATGTTTAATTTATCAACCAAAAGTTTGTAAAATCCTTTCAAAGCTTCTTTTTACATGGTATCTTTTAAATATAATAAAGGAAATGTGTTGGTATACTTGAGGATTACTAAGTAGACTCTCTTAATATTTTGCAACCATTTATCATCTTTCTAAATGATTATGTAGAACCCATCTTGCTTGTGCATTTTGAAAGGCGCAGTCTTTTGTGGTGACTTGATTAAGGCATCACCTTGTTTTCAGTTATTGCATGTTTGATTAAATCTAGAGACTTTATTGTCCAATGGATAAAGGCATTGATTTGTGACTGGCTTTCTCTCCTATCATCCTCAGCACACTCCAAATACATCAACTCAAATACCTTTTACCTTTTATTTTTTGTGTTATACTACCATGCCTGAATGAATACAATAACATAAGTGTGTATGATAAACACAATCTCAAACACTTATGTGGTAGTGTAACGCCCCGCTGAGTGAGCCCCAAAGGACAACATAATGTCGCACTATTTTTTTTTTAAAGAAAAACATTGTGTAAGATAAGCTTATACATTTGTTTCATGAAAGCAATTATACACTTACTAATTCATCCACGCCCTCTGGGGTACACGAGACGGTCATTACAATTCTGAAACTTTAATCAAATGAAAGAAAATGAAAATTGAGACTACATAATGATAACATACAATCATTAATGATCACATGCGAGTAAAACGATACACCATTTTATAAGAATTCAATTCACAGATCCATAATACAATGGTGGAGCATATTTCCACAAATACAACATATCAGATAATGGCTATCACATAAGGTTTACAAAGATAGAATAATACATTACAACCATTTTTAAGAGTACATTACATCACTTTAGGAGTGCATTACATTACTTTAGGAGTAACTTACATTACTTCAGGAGTCCATATGCATCCTATTGTGCAGAGGAAAAGATACATCCAATACAAGGTTACATAATGGAACATGGAACAAAAGAACTAAGGTAGAGTCGTGGACTAACTGCATCAACATGAACTCAAACTGGGGACCCAATGGGGTGCATAGCACGTTCCACCCGACCATGTGGACCCGAAGGCCCACCCCCCGTGCTAGGAGATGACAAGAAAGGACCCACAACCAAGATAGAAAAGCAAAACAATCACAAGGCCAAACCACAAGGTTAACCAAAACATAACATACAACAATCTCATCAACCACTTACAAGGTGACTACTTCCAAAGGCATACAAATGAAAAGTAAGGGATTCTATGACACAAATATTCATTTATGCTCAAATGGAGGGTACGTAAATACTTGGGTTCCCCAACCATCTCAAAATATGACTACAGGGTCATTGCATAAATTTTCCTCAACAAAATTATCACAAAAGGAAGATTCACATCATGGGATCACAAAATGACTATATAAGTTTCATAATCACAAATCGACCAGTGCAAAGTAAAAGAGACAATATCACAATGAAATTAGTAGCCAACACTTTTAAAAGATTATCATTAATACAAGTTCAAACACAATAACCAATAGCTAAGCCTATTGCCAATTCATCCAAGAGAGAGACATGACGACAATCAAATGAGCAATAGCAATTTAAAACATGATCTCAAACTAAAGGTTGCACTGCCTTCAACATTAAAATAAGCTATTTACTTGATCAACATAAAAGATTATACATTGATACTTCAAGCAAACTCTATTATCCAAGAAGTAACTATTCCCAATCCCTAGGGTTAAAGCTTCACTCTACAATATTACTATATGGGCTATACAATAGTGAATTTCACAGAGATTATGTATGGTGAACCCTAATGCCACATATGGCAACACTCTAATTACTTTGCAAAGATTCTTAGTTCAACTATCTATTAATAAGTTACCCGACCAATAGGTAAATATACATGTACAAGATGGATATTTTCAAAATTCACAAAAACATAAGTACCATGATAACTTAGCAAAAGAGGTTACGCACTAGGGTTTTGATAAGTAGGAAAAATCTCATGCACAACCATGCACACACATATTCTTTTAAATTTTGTGACATTCAAAATCGGATATATATCTATATATTCTAATGTTATTAGCTCATTAATAATATAATAAATTTACATGAATAAAACATACTATTACAAAATTGCATTCAAAATTATATTCCAAGCATATACCTATTTTCACCAGTACTCATTTCTATATATATATATATATATTTTATTATTATTATTATTTATATTTAATTAATATCTAATAAAGCATTTATTTATTTATTTTTACTCATTTATATATATATATATATATATATTAATTATTATTATTATTTATATTTAATTAATATCTAATAAAGCATTTATTTATTTATTTTTACTGATATATATATATATATATGCATGAAAGTGGTTATGTAAGATATATAAACCACAAATTAAATGGATACAAAAATAGTAATTAAAGGAAGCCTCCCTTTTTAAAAGAATACTTTTAAAACTTATTACATTTCTTTTTATTATTATATATATTTTTATTTAAATTTAAAAATCAATAAACTTTCCCCACTTTTAAGGGGAGTAGGATTTTTGTTTTATTTTATCCTTACTCTTCAAAGCTGGAAAGAACATTACATAAAGTGATTTAAATTTAAAATGGGGGCTTTATATTTAAAATGGGCCCCATTTAGGGAAACGTGGAAACTCCTAAGATAACCCTACCCCTTTTAGTATTAAGTCCTCTTTATATAATTCTATAGATTTATTAACATGGTTTTGGAATCACTTAATTATGTCTTGTAAGAATGGCTTTATAAATTCGTATAATTCTATGGAATAATGAGTAGCCACGATTTCTTTTAACTTAGCCCCATCATGTTTCTTTTCTACCACTTTATTTAGGTAAGATTACGCATGTGTAAAGGAAAACAAAAAAAAACCATTACCTCGTCCTAAAACTCTATGGCGCAGCATTGGGTGAGGAAGGTATTTTAGATAAGTGTAAGGAGATCGATGAAAGCTAGAGGAATTAAAATGATACCTGGAAGTAGTTGGATTGGAGGCCATAACAAGGTGCATGCTTTCTACGTAAAAGACAGATTACATTCACAGGTTGCCAATGGTATCAAGGAGATTGTTAAACTTATACACTCTCTAAAGCTTAAATACTTCAGCTGAGACAGGTTGACTATGGAATCAGGAAGGTTATTTAAATCCCTACAACATTCTATTCTTAGGTGCCACATATGTGACAAGTTGCCAAAGAATCAGGGAGGTTCTTTTAATTTATACGCCCTACCATGATCAAGCTGTTGCCGCTGCACAGATTGCGAATGGAACCAGAAGCTTATCTACGCGTCCACTCCCTTCGATGTTCAATTGTTGCAGCTGAGACAGGCTGACAGAATTGTGAAGGCTGGAATGGGTTTTTTTTCATGTACCACTTGGGTTTCAGAATTTGCAGTTGCAGACTGGTAACTCCAACACATAGAATTATCCATCGCTCCTTGCTGACACTGTGGTTGTTAAACAATAAAGAGCCTGAGAATGCAATCAAGGTTAGCTCCAAAGTATACATCGATGTTGCATACTTATTTAACGACGATGATGAAGATGAGGCAGGGAAATAAAAGGAAACCAAGGCCAAAATAGATGGAGGAGAATCAGCCGGCTCAAGGAAAACAAAAATTGCAGAATGTGCACAGAATGGATTTGTAAGGAAACTCTCAAAATCTTTGAAGAAGGGACGAGCTTCTGAATGGAGACAATCCAAAGGGGATCAATAAAAACTCAGTACTGTCAACATGGCAAGATGATTTCCCGGACCCAATTTGGTTTGGAGATTTCTAGGGTGTAATACTAAATATGGTTAATATTTCCAAATATTTAGCACAACACAACGGGAGGTTGCTTTGAAGATTAGAATATAAATGCCTACGCGGGGAGAGTTGTTCAATAAAAATCAGATTATAGCTTCGACCGTTATACTGGTCAATCCGAATACCAATAGTTTACAACAGAATAATGAGAATTAAATGTAACAGTGAATGCCAAGATTTTTGCACAGAATTAATCGGTATGCTGATATATACTTAACTACGCAGGTTAGAGGATGTCGTAATATTACAACCTAAATGTGCTCATAATCAGAAATTTCATTTTAATGAACATACTGTAAAACCTTTGTATGTGCCTTATTTTCAGGCTGCAGCTTGCCAAGAGGAGAAGCGAAAGACCAATACCTGGGAGGAAGAGTTTTGGGGCAAACAACAAAAAGAACATAAAATGGATCTCATGACATGGGCAAATTGCAGGGTATGCACAATTGGATTTGTTTTAAAGGCTTTTAAAATAAAAGATTTCAAGCCAATGCAATTGCCAGGTATAGAGAGAAAATTTCATACCCTTTACCAGCACCTTTGACGGCTTCGAATTTTCAAGCAAATGCAGATGGTAGGCGGTAGCCAGACTTGCCTTCCTTCACAATAACGGAACAGTGTCCTTGAGCCGAGTCTGTGTCTGGTACCCAAAAAAAAAATGTATTCCCCCCTCCCAAAACTCCTCAATCCACTATATTTTTTTTGGTCTATACATTTGTCATCAGAATAATTGAAAAGTTTCGCCATCTGCCAGGTTTCACCACTTCCTATCTTTATGCCACAACTCAGATGCATGCAATTTTTGGAACATTCACAAGGCACGTGGAAAGTTTGGCCTTTCCATTATTTACCTTTATTTTATTCTTTTAAATGTCTTTTGAATAATTCAAAAATAAGATCATCTAAGCTATTTTGTTACTCCTTTTTATTTATTTATTTATTATTTGAATATTATTAAATTTTATATGCATAAACATATTTAATGCTATAATTTAATAATATTAACTATATTAAAAATCTCTAGATGAAATAAAAGGACTTATATTGTTCTTATTAATTTTTTTTATAATTTATTATATACAAATAAATATTATATATATATACAAATAATTTCCTATTTAAATAAAATTTCCAAATTTAAACTCTAATTCAAACCTTTTATTATCTTTTTCTTTCAAAGAAAACATAATAAAATAACGTAATCTATGTTTTCTTCTAAATTGAATAACATTTGTTTTTTAATTTATAAGAAGATACAATCTAAATGATAGAGATTAAATAAAACAACAATTTATCCCTACTATATAATTTATTTCCTCAAAAGTGAGAGAGTAAAGCTAATAAATGTGATTCATTAAGTTAAATGTCAAATAACAAGCTCAACATGACATCACAAGACAGAAATAAACAACTCACTCAAGATCCAAGGACGACCGAAACGAGGGGACACTACAGGTAGATTATCTATTAATAAGGTGCTCATCCTTACTTGTCCAAACTAGCACATAGGTATATTGTGACACCAATATTGTGATAAATTGTGTAGTGGGTATTGTTTGTTGTAAGGTATTGTTTAGTGTTTCAATCATCAATTCAATAATTTCAGGAGAAACCCCCTTGGTCTTGCAAATCCAAAAGTGAAGGATGTCTTACCCACCTCAACCATTGTTCTTTAGCTACCCAACCTAAAGATAGGTTTGTGGTAATTTTCCCAAGTTTGACACCCCTATCACTTGGAAGATTATCAAACCTTAGGGATTTGGGGCCTACAGCTCTGATCACCAATAGTGATTAAATAACACTATGATGAAATAGAGGATGATTTAGAGCTTAACAAGAAGCCATAAACATAAATTATACACTACAAAACTACATTCAAACTGGTATTGTGGAATTTACCTAGAATAGTAAGAAAAACTTCCTTTCAACATTTCATTGTCCTCTAGTAAATGTAATTCAAAGAAGTGAGAATTTTGTCAAAGACATTACCACCTTTCACATGATGTGACCTCGCCATTTCCCACTTAACATGTGTTAATGATTGAAACCTATACAATCACTTATAGTCATCCAAAGACCAAACAAATCATGGCATTACTAAACAAAACCTTAAATATCTTGGCTTATAGAACATGTGTAGACACATAAAAATGACCTAAGCCTGCAAGCTCTATTGTCATCATATTTCTTCCTAGCATAATTAAAATGTTTAATTATGTCATTTGTCCACTTTCAACTATTAATTAAATAATTCATAATTATTTAATTAATTCATGTCTTTTATTCCTCTTGATTATTTAAATAAATAAATTTTATTTATTTATTTAAATGCGTCACTAATTCTCTAATGCCTTTCCATAATTAAATACATTCCTAAATTTATTTAATTATCTTGGTCCATTAATTCTTCTTGATTATTTAAATACATCATTAATGTCTAATGTCTTCTCATAATTAAATAAATTTCTTAATTTACTTAATTATTGGCCACCTTCTCCATTTCATCCCTAATTAAATAATTATCTTTAATTATTTAATTGTCTTATTTGACTTTTCCTCTAAATTTAAATAAAATCATTTATTTAAATTGTCCCACTTTCTAATTTCTCTCCAAGTAAATAATTTAATTTAATTATTTACTGTCACATGGTCCCACCTTTTTTTAATTCAAAATAATAACTTTCCCCCTTAAATCAAATAATTTCTATTATTATTTGATTTTCCAGCTCTGTCTTTTTTCAGTGCCAATCTTATCTCCTTGTCACATGCATTGTCAACCCTTGATTTGATTTTCTCAAATTAAATCTTGTCCACTCATTTCAAATTTGACCTAATGTTTCCCTAACCCTAATTGTGGGTTGTCACATTTAATTTTAACCATTGATCTTAGGGCATCTCTCAACTTTTAATCTTGGCAATTCACCCTAAATTGACTTTTCTATAAAAAGGCAATTTTAGTCTCATTTGTCATCTCTTATCTCCTATCCATTATATCTCACATCTCTTAACCTCATGTTATCTACATCTCATGCAATCTTGTCTTAGGCACTCTTGACATCTTAGTATTTTGGAATTTTGGCATATTTTAGTCATAGTTTTAGTTGCTTACTAGTTGCATAGTTGCATAGTATTGCATTTCATATCAAATCCTTCAACATTTTGCTTTGGTCTTGGCATAGTCATAGATTGCTCACTCAAAATCTGAGGGAAAACTTCATATTTCAGCAAATAGAGAAGGTGTAATGGAGGTCAATCATGGAGGTTGAAGACTTAAGGTGATATCTTTCTTGTTTTCATGTTATTTCCTCCCTTGTACTTCATTATTACTTTGGGTTTTAGTTTATTTAGATACTAATCTACTAACCTAAGAATTTCTCTTAGTTACATTGGTGAACCTAACGTGAAAATTGTGACTTCTCTTTTTTTTTGTACGACTTTTTGTTATGTTTTGCAACTACAAGTACAAAATGACACATTCACAGCTTTCAGCACCGCAATTGTTGCATCACGACGCATTCGTCAAATAGAATGACACATCTACAAAGCTGAGCTGCATCTATCATCTACAGAGACGCATTCACAAATACTACAACGCAGTCGACATCTAGAACGATGCATTTGAAGACTATGACGCATCTATTCTACATACTGGCGCATTTGGCTAACAAATCCTAGCATACAAACCTGAGACACATGTGACTTGCAGAGTGACGCATTCACTCTGCTGTGACGCATTTGGCTGGTAAATTTTTTTGCTTTCAATTTTGTTTAGAATTTTCTTAATTTATCTTCGCAATCTGTTGTTTCTTTTTGCAATCTATTAGTTTAGGGGTTTTTCTGGTTACTAATGGGTTGTTGCAGCTTGTGGCTTTGAATTTTCATGGGTCTAAGACACATTTTTGAGACTACTAACAAATGGTTTTGTAGGTTCGATTGTCTAAGGATTTGACCTTGAAACACTTGTGTTTGTTTATTTTTAGATTAGAAAACACTTCCATTGGTGCTCTAAAAAGAAAATTTGCTTGTCTCACTTAGATTTAATTAGAGGGTTAAAGAAATTTGTTTGATTGTGCTTGAAGGTGGTAGGTGATTATGCTCTCACCTTGTGCAAACTAGGTGATAAAAAAACTAGACCTATCTACTTTTTGTGTCACCCCGATTCAATAATCAAAGTATCCTCTCCCCTTGTGCACTTGTGTGATCCTGGGTGTAAGAGAAACAGTTATTGACTCTAGGGATTGGGCCTTCCTTGGTGGAAAAAAAGTACTCACCCCAAGGCGACTCAAACTGGCAATGGAGCTCTTTGGCCGAGCTACCCCCGACCAGTATATAAATGTGAATCCTAATGGAAAACCTAGGATTACGAGTGTAGATGTGTCACACAGACAAGTGAACTCCCCAAAACCCTATTGAGTGTAACCTCTTCAGGCTGGAGTTCCTCCTTATCGGAGCTAATCTTTCCCCATGTGTGGCCACTCGAACAGGGGTCCCAAACTAAAAACTTTTTTGTAGTTGTCAAAAGCCTTTCCATTTGCTAGCGTAGCAATGGTCATTGTCAAGGCATCCACATTCTTGCAGTTCTTAGTAGAGGTGATCAACTCGCCATGGGATATTTATGGGGGTTGGAAGCTTGGTTGACCTGAGAAGTAGTGTATTGTAAGGGGAAGCCCGTGTGGCCAAGCTTCTAGATTCATCCGCTAAGAATAAGTGTGGTTGGGGAAACCCACGTGGAATCTAGCAAATATTGTCCTTGCCTAATCTAAGATTGTGCTTGTCTTCTTTTGTGCTTGATCAAGACAAAATATTGTGTTTTCCAAGTGTTTTCAGACATTCAAACAAACAAACACCATTTCACAAATTTGGAAACAAACATTCAACTTGAGATAACTTCAAAAAAATTCCAAAAATTGCAAACAAACTAGACTCATTTTGTTGCAACGCATTTGCTAAAACGCATTCACTATTTTGTGCCACATTTGTTGTGCCACAATTGCTCTGCTAAGACGCATTTCATACTTTCTGCGACGCATCCGACTGTCCTGAACCACATCTAACCTTTTGAACGACGCAATTGCTTTACTAAGCCGCATCTAATATCTGTAGAGCTGCATTTACTTATCCTGAAATGCATTTGACACATTGCAACGCATCTATGACCTAAAATGACATAATTTCCTGGCCCAAAACCCGAGTCTAAACAATGTGAGTAAACATTTGCAACACATATGCCATTTTGCAACACAATTGAGACCTAGAACGACACATTTGCTATTTTGAACCGCAATTGATACCTGAACAACGCAATTGCCTAACAATCAAAAAAATCACTGTCACTGTCTAAGTCCAAAATCAGGCACATTCAATTTGTCTTTAAGCATCTTTCCTTAGTGGTCTCTATCCAAAATTAGACAAATAACATAATTTAGGCTTGAGTCATACCTTTGCATTGTCATTCTCTAGACTTCACTACCATGTCTTCCATTGACCTTGATTTTCTTGCTAGTCAAGTTGAATATGAATTGTCTTTTGAAGTCTAAGGCCTGTTGGTATTGATGATTATGGAGCAACAACCCATTTCCTTTCCTACCAACAACCCATAAATCCTAGTCCTCCATCCATTAGCCCTCACTATCAAATGTCTCTTAACACAAACCCTGCCATTAAGTCGCAACAAACGTCCACTTATTGTCCCTATCCTAACCTTGACAAGGGAAACCAATTATCCCTCAACCCATTCCAAACCTCCACGTTGTACTCTAGTCCATCATTAGTCAATCCAGTCCAAGTCTCCATGTCATATCCCAGTCTTTCACCTACTAATCCAATCCAAGTCTCCATGTCCTATCCCAGTCCATCATCCACCAACCCCTTATGAGTCTCCATGTCTTATCCTAGTTCTTCATCCATTAATCCTTTCCAAGTCACTCCCTCACAAGCCACATTTAGTCATGAAAATTCTATCTTTGTCCAAAGTCATATCCCATTAAATAAACCTGAGGATCATGTCAAAACGAAATCCCAAAGCAGGACATCATAACATCACCCTCATGGAAAGATCAAAGTAGTCTATCCCATGACCCTATCTTTAAGTCCATCTAAGAAGTCCTTCAAGACAAGCATGACATCCAAAATACACCTATCCTTGACAAAGATTCCAATCCCAATCATATCATCCAAGACAACCCCATCTTTGACCAAGACACTACCATTGACCAATAAGTCCAAAATGATCCACTCCTTGACCTTTACACCATTCATGATCAAACACTTGACGACCCTATTCAGGCCTCGACTATTGACGCTTTCCAAAATGAGACACTTTCCTCCATGGGACACATAGACGATCTTCCTCTAGAACTAGAGTCTTACACTATGGACATATTTGCAAATGATCAAGCTATAGTTGAATTTATTGGCCTCAATGACAATGACCATAATGATGGCTTTGACATCGACTTGGAAGCACCAATAGAATCGTCTGAATTTGACATGTCACAAAATCAGATCAAGGATATCAATCAAAAAGCTATTGCACATGTCAATGAAGCTAAGACATCCTATCAATTAGGATCATCTACTTTAATTAGAGCAGGCTTCCTTGCAGATGAAAACATTCCAAGTAACAATGTCCACATACATCATGATGGGTTAGCATCTTGCTTTTAAAACAATAAATACCCCATCGCAAATAGAATTTGTCAGAACATGCATTATCAAGGCAAATGACTAGGCATACATGAACAAGGCATTCGAGAACCAATACAGCTTCAGGAAAATTACAGACATCAAGGTCTTGGCTATTCTCGAGTCAGAAAATCAAACGATGTTAGTGGCACCTTTATCTGATACAAGCATCAAAATAGGGGCCATGAGTAATCCTTGTCATAAGGTTGGTGCCAACACTCTCTCCACCCACACCATAAACCATCATTCCATCATAAATAAACCTTCTTTTTGGAACCAACAAAAACAAAAGTCATACAAATCAAAAATTCAAAATCAAATGTCAAAGGCCATAGAATCAAGCAAAAAGCCAAGTGGACAAATAAAATTAAAATGGATCCCAAAGAAAAGTGGATCAAGCAAAGAAAATATTTCAAAAGAAAAAGTCAATCAAAATGTGGAGCCACAAGCAAATAAGACTCCCACATATAATAAATGTCCACCTCCTTCAAAATGGTCATCAAGTAAGGCATATAAAAGTGTTGGTTCCAAACGCCATCCCTCCAAAATTCGTCATCCACCATACCAAGTTTGGAAAATAAAAAGTGATTCATCCAAATGTCCAAACAATCATTCCACGTCTACCATCATTCGTCATACTCCTACATCTCGTCTAAAGTCCAAAAACCACATGTCACAAATCTATCACATATTGGCAGCAACTCTTTATCACAAGGACTCTCATGACACTCTATCGCGATGTACATATTTTGATAAGGCCAACTCTAGTATCAAAAAGGACCACAATAACATCGATCAGTTGTATGCAAGTGCTATGGTCCTGACAAGGTAGCTACTTCAAAAAGGTCATTATTGACATGTCATGGCACCAGTCTCTACATCGGCACCGTCAAAAGTTTCAAAACACTCAATGGGCATCCAAGACGTCCCATCCATATAAAAATACCAAAAAAAAAAAAAAATTCAAAAAAAAAGTAAAGAATTTTTTTTTGTCCAATAGTGAAAACCATTCTTATGGAACTTTGGATAAGTACCATGATGAAAACCTGGCAAATAGGTGTCATGTGTAAAGTAAATTGTCTATTTGGACCATTACACTTGGGGGCAAGTCGTCTCATTTCCCATGCCTTCCTCATGACATTTACGTCCGGCCATTTAATCCATATCACTCTCGTCCATTTTTCCCCACCTACCTTGGTCTCGAAATAAAAACATGCAAACATCATTCTTTGGGAACACTCTTGACATGTCTATGGTTTGGTCATACACTATTCGTGAAACATCATGACCTTGCCATCATAACCTCATTATCCTATATGACATAGTCATTGAAAATCATATGACAATTCCCTTAGTCTCATGTCTCTCATCCTTTACCCAAGGCCACCCATCATCCTTTCATGCCTGTCACCTATCTTAGCTTTCCCTTGTCAAATGGTCTAAGGATACGTCGTCGTCATCATCATCACCTGTCAATTGGTATTCAACTTAACTAGGGGCACAATCATGTTTGTCCTTGGATTCTCATGCGTAGGCATCATTCACATGCATTTGTTGCGATCCTCATAAAATGTCAAAAATACAAAAAAATCAAAATATGTCAAAAATCCAAAAAAGTCAAAATATGTCAAAAATCCAAAAAAATCAAAATATGTCAAAAATCCAAAAAAATCAAAATATGTCAAAATCCAAAAAAAAAATCAAAACATGTCAAAAACACAAAAATATTCAAATAACTGTCAAAATCCCAAAAACATAGTCAAAGTCTGTTATGTCAGCCCTATCAATCTTTATTATTGTCAAACTACGTTGCCTCTGTGACTAAACATAGGTAAGGCCATCTGTCGATGCACCCCCAAGGCTCCCTAGGTCAATCTTTAGCATTCGTCGCATAAGTCCAACAATGTCAATCTTGTCAAACATAGTTGCATCAGTCAAATAAGCCAGACATAGTCAAACTAGGACACAAGTCGATCATTGTAAATGTTAACACCAAAATCAGACAACATAGCCCAATCAGTCATACAGTCAAAACTAGTCAACTTTCTAAAACAATGTCAATCTTGTCACTCTTCGGTCCTCTTCAAGATGTGTCCTTCTTGGACTTGGACCTTGTCAAAATGTCATTTTCCTTTTTCAATATGTGTCCTTCCTGACAATAGGCATCGTCAAACTGTAAGATTATCAAACCGTCAAATCGTCAAAACTGTCAAACTATCAAACTGTCATGCAATCAATCTTTGGAAAACAAAAATTGGCAAACACAATTAAATGGCTTTTGATCTTTTTGGTCTATTTTGTCTTATCTTTTGACTATTGTGTCTATTTTTGTCTTATCTTTTTGTCTCTTGGTCATGTTACTAGCTACCTCGAGGATGTCCCATGAAGGATTTAGAGGTGCGATGACATCTCATGACCTATTTTGTTTTCTTTGACTGTTGTATGTGGATTGTCTTGGAAAAAAGACTGGGGCAACTTCACTCTTAGTATGAGTTAGGGAATTCCTTGTCTGTGATTGTCTATTTTGCAAGTGGATGACCTTGCACACCTTGGTCTATGTCATACCATGGTGTTTGTTGTCTATTTGTGTCATTTTTACTGCCCAATGATGATTCAAACAACATCTATTAGTTCTTTGGAAAATGTTGAAGGTTTCTTTCCCATTCCAACCTTCTTCATTTCCCCTCTAACATTTCGTTTAGTCTGCATCTTCATCATCAATATCATTTGCAATAACACTGCTTTTTCCCTTCGTCTCCTAGTCTTCTCATTTATTTTGAGAGCACACTCATGTTCTTGGCACCCGTCTATCCTCTCGAGGGGGCATACCACTATCTCCTCGTCATTCTTTCTCATCCTATTCTTCACTGGGGCATATTTTTGACTTATTTTTCTTTGTCACAATGTGACAAGCTGCATTATGACAAAAAGGGGCAACATATAAACACATAAAAATGACCTAAGCCTGCAAGCTCTATTGTCATCATATTTCTTCCTAACATAATTAAAATGTTTAATTATGTCCTTTGTCCACTTTCAACTATTAATTAAATAATTCATAATTATTTAATTAATTCATGTCTTTTATTTCTCTTGATTATTTAAATAAATAAATTTTATTTATTTATTTAAATGTGTCACTAATTCTCTAATGTCTTTCCATAAATAAATTCCTAAATTTATTTAATTATCTTGGTCCATTAATTCTTCCTGATTATTTAAATAAATAAATTTTATTTATTTATTTAAATACATCATTATGTCTAACATCTTCTCATAATTAAATAAATTTCTTAATTTATTTAATTATTGGCCACCTTCTCCATTTCATCCCTAATTAAATAATTATCTTTAATTATTTAATTGTCTTATTTGACTTTTCCTCTAAATTTAAATAAAATCATTTATTTAAATTGTCCCACTTTCTAATTTCTCTCCTAGTAAATAATTTAATTTAATTATTTACTGTCACAAGGTCCCACCTTTTTTTAATTCAAAATAATAACTTTCCCCCTTAAATTCGCTTGGGTAGTGGGTTTGCTCCCCACTAGTCTTGAGTTCGACTCTCTCTCTCGGGTTTAAGAGGTGGGACTTCTTGCGGGCGGGGGATCTCACCCGCAAGGGGCTAGTCTCACCCTAGCTCGCCCCAGGTACCCAAGGTATGGGTTGTTGGGCCGTTGGGCTGAGTCGCAGGGACACCCTTGTTGTAAAGAAAAAAAAATTTCCCCCTTAAATCAAATAATTTCTATTATTATTTGATTTTCTAACTCTCTCTTTTTCTGTGCCAATCTTATCTCCTTGTCACATGCATTGTCAACCCTTGATTTGATTTTCTCAAATTAAATCTTGTCCACTCATTTCAAATTTGACCTAATGTTGCCCTAACCCTAATTGTGGGTTGTCACATTTAATTTTAACCATTGATTTTAGGGCATCTCTCAACTTAATCTTGGCAATTCACCCTAAATTGACTTTTCTATAAAAAGACAATTTTAGTCTCATTTGCCATCTCTTATCTCCTATCCATTATATCTCATATCTCTTAACCTCATGCTATCTACATCTCATGCAATCTTGTCTTAGGCACTCTTGGCATCTTAGTATTTTGGCATTTTGGCATAGTTTAGTCATAGTTTTAGTTGCTTACTAGTTGCATAGTTGCATAGTATTGCATTTCATATCAAATCCTTCAACATTTTGCTTTGGTCTTGGCATAGTCATAGATTGCTCACTCAAAATCTGAGGGAAAACTTCATATTTCAAAAAATAGAGAAGGTGTAATGGAGGTCAATCATGGAGGTTGAAGACTTAAGGTGATATGTTTCTTGTTTTCATGTTATTTCCTCCCTTGTACTTCATCATTACTTTGGGTTTTAGTTTATTTAGCTACTAATTGGCTAACATAGATTTTTCCCATAGTTACAACATGAATTGTAATTAATTTTTTTGGTAAATTGATCCAAATAATTCACTTGGAATCACAAAGATACAAAATAAATACATCTAAGGATTTGTACATATCATATTTACACTGAGCTAGTCAGACTAGTGTGTTAGCCTCAACATAGACTTAACCCCACACTTAGAGAAATGGTCAAAATGGAGATTGAAAATCTTTTGTAAGTAGGATTTATTTATCCAATATTTGATAGCCAATGATTCTCCCCCTTAGTGGTCATTCAAAAGGAGGGATATGAATATTTGATGTGGACTACAAAGAACTTAATAAGGCAACTTATAGAGATTATTTTCCTCTTCCATTTATTGACCAAGTCTTGGATAACCTAGCTAAGAAGACCTTTTTATTCTTGGATGGATTTAGTCAGTATAACTAGATACAATTTGTTCCAGAATATCAAGACAAGACCACCTTTATATTCCCATGGTGAAATTTCACATACAAAATTATCCCGTTTGGTTTGTGTAATTCCCCTTGTAACATTTTAGAGGGTAGTATTGGTTATCTTTGTTGAATTGGTAAATAATTGCGTAGAAGTTTATATGGATGAATTATTAGTACATAGAATACCTTTGAAAATGTATTCCAAAATTTAGATAAATTGCTTTAACGATTTGAATAACATCACCTAACTCATCTATGAGAAATTTCTTATCATGGTTCAATAAGGAATTATGCTAGGACATCACATTTCAGCTGAAGGCTTTAAGGTCGATCCTAAAAGTATCAAGGTAACTTAAATGTTGGAACCTCTAAAAACACAAATTGATGTGCACAACTTTCTCAGCCATGCAATATATTATTGTATATTTATAGAGGATTTTAGGAAAAATAATTAATGCCTATGTTTTCCCTACTTCAAAAGAAAATTGAGCTCTCTTGGACTCTGAAGTGTCAAGCCTCATTTAAAACCATCAATGAAAATTTAACAACTACCCTAGTATTGCATGGATGCAACTAGGCATTATTATTCTACATATACATTGGTGCCTAAAATGATGCCATTGGTGTAGTCCTCATACAAGAAATATGAAATGGAGGGAACTGAGACATTTATTTTAGTAACAAAAATCTAACTCCTATAGAAAGAAACCACACAAATATGGAGAAAGAGTTCCTAATTGTTGTTGCATGCCCTCAATAAATTTTGTCATTACAACACAGGTTATAAGGTGATCATATACACAAATCATTTAGCTATAAAATACTTTATAAATAAACCTGATGTAAGTGAACTAATAATCAGATGGATACTACTTTTTGAGGAATTCAACATAACCATTATAGATAAACCTAGAAAATACAACGTATTATTATACTTTTAATCCATGATACAACATGAATAAGGAGTTGAACCAATACAAGATGAGTTTTTAGATGAACAATTATTTTTCATATATGAATTTACCCCTTGGTTTGTTGATGTAGCCAATTATTTGGCCACAATGGTATTTACCCTAGACTTTTCTATAAAATAGAGAAAGAGATTAGTAAGGGAGTATAGGAAATTTAAATGGCTTAATGGTTTCCTATTTAAATGTTGTCTTGCCATAATTTTACAAAGGTGTGTAAGAGCTTATGAAACTTATAAAAGCATGAGATCCTACCTTTATGATCCCTTTGAAGGGCACTATTTAATGAAAAGGACCTCTCATGAGATCTTGGGTGTTGGATACTATTATCCTTCAATACATAAAGATATTAAGAGATACATTCGACAGTGCAATAAATGCCAAAGAATGGGAAGACTAACAACATCTAGTGAAATGACCCTCCATCCTCAAATGATTTTAGAACCATTTGAAAAATGGGGATTGGATTTTATAGGCCCTATTGATTCACCATCTTAGGGGAAGGACTACATAATTGTGTGTACATACTACCTCAAAAAATGGATAGAAGTTCTAGCATTCAAGACAACAAGGGAAGAGCAAGTGGTATATTTCCTTTACAATAGAATATTCCTCAAATTTGGAGCACCTAGATCCATTGTGATAATCCAATGCCCCCAATTTATGTCAAAATTTCTTCTCTTTCACTAACCATTTCCAATTAAGTCATATACAATCAACATTGTACCATTTGCAAGCAAATGGTTAGCTAGAAGCAACTAACAGAGAGTTGGTAAACATACTCACAAAATAGTTTCATCCAATAGAAATATTGGTCCAAATTGTATGAATTTGTCTAGGCATACAACACTACTTGGAAATCAACTATGGGTTTTTCCCTCATGAACTAGTTTTTGAGAAGAAACCTAATCTCCCAATTGAATATGAAGTTCAAAAATTAACAAGCATGTGGATCTAAATTTGAGCAAGGCTCAAGTTGAATATATACTACAATTGAATGAATTGGACGAATTAGGACTGGAATCCATACAATAAATTCAATTGATGCAACAACAAAGAAAAATGTGGCATGGCCATCACATCAGAGAAAAAAAGTTCCACAAAGGAGACTAGTTGCTATTATTTGATTCAAGATTAAAAGACCTAAAATGAAATCTTTGAAGATGATGGATGGGACTCGATGAAATGGAATAAGTATTTGAAAACTAGATCTATTTGATTAAATCCAATTGATGGTGGTAGACAAAAACTCTGGTGAATGACCATAAACTTCATTTGTACCAAAAACTAATAAGTGAAGAAGAGTTTGACTAGTAAGTGAAGAAGAGTTCATACAAATAATTAAACAATAAGCTTACCTTTGGTAAGGAAGTCTTCCCTTTACCAACAAAGCACATGCAAGTATTCCTCAAAGAAATAAATAATAATAATAAATATATGTCTTTTTGTAGTTAATATTTCTCTAGAAATTAATTATTATTTTGTAGCTAATATTTATTTTGTAGTTATATTTATTTAAAAGTTTATGTTTCTTTGAAAATGTTTGCTACTTTTGTAGTTCATTGTTTCCTCTAGAATCATCCTTTAAATGATTCTCTAGAACTTTGTTCGTTGTTCCCTCTAGAAGCATCCTTTTAATGATGCTTTAGAAGGTTATTCATTGTTCCCTTTGGAAGCAACCTTTCAACGATGCTTTGAAAGGTTGTTTAGTGTTCCCTTTGGAATTATCCTTTCAATAATTCTCCAAAATTTTGTTCATTGTTTCCTTCAGAGCATCCTTTCAATGATGCTCTGAAAGGTTGTTCATTGTTCCCTCCAGGATGCTCTTGAAGGTTATTCATTGTTTCCACAAGAAGCATCCTTTCAATGATGCTCTTAAAGGTTGTTCATTGTTCCCTCCAAAAGCATCCTTTCAATGATGCTCTTAAAGGTTGTTCATTGTTCCCACCAAAAGCATCCTTTCAACAATGCTCTAGAATTTCACTTATGTCACCTTGGAAGCACTCCTCCAATGATGCTTTGGACAACCATTTTTCAAACATAATAATAAAAGGAGATTTTTGGAGTTGGGACTTAATACATTTTTACATTCAACGCATGATAAGTTATCAAGTGGCATTCAAATGGGATAAATCAAAATTATAAGTAATAAATGACCACCTTTATACTTATAATGAAGGTGTATGATAAGTCAATATCAGATACATCAAATCTTTAGTGAGTGAATTTGATTTCTCACAAAATATTGATAAATATATACATTTAATATCAATTAGGAATGTCATGATTTCTAAACAATCTCTTAATTAAGCATGATCTCTTTGTCACCCGCAATAATTATTTGTAAATAAGATTGTGTCATCTTTCCTTAGTCCCATTTATGAAGAAGGTGAATAATATTTTGCATGACTTTTCATTATTAGCTAATTAACTCTCATTAGTCATCTTATTTTCTACATTGAAATTAACTCCTACCCAAAGCTTCCCTTGAACATTCAATTTACATTTGAAAACCACCAACTATGTCAACCTCCCTCCTTGCTAAGTATCCCAACATGTTCTTACAAAGGACCAAAATTGGGTGTGAAGAGGAAAGATGAGCCATATTCTCTAGGAAAGTTGCCTGAAGACCAATAATCAGTAAATATTTTTAGAGCAATGGGTTGGTTAGAATCTATACAAAAAATTGAAGGCTACCACCCTAAATTAGTTGAAGAATTTGTTCAAAAAAATTCAAAATATTCTACCACAATCTTGGGAAGAAGGTTCAAGGTAAGCGTCAAACTTATCTCTCATTTTTTTGTAATTTTTGATGAAGGAAATACATGGAGAAAAGCAACTAACATATCAATAAATGCTAATTAATTTCATCAAAGAATCTGAAGACCTCCCTAAATTGATAACTAATAAAAAAGGTGAAAATAAGGGTATTAGCAGAGACACCATTCACAAACCCTGGAAGTCAGTGGTAGCCTAGGTGATGAAAGATTTCACTTGTGAGGGTCAATTCGGCACAGTGGTGGGCCTAACATTTAGAATGCTAACTCACCTACACTATGATGAAGAAAACCAAGCACTAGAGCTAACACACCCCTATATATATATGAGTTTTTTTACAAATTATGGTGGATAGGTATAAGAAAGGTGTAGGACCCTAAAACACAACTTAATTATGTCTCTTTGTAAGCACCAATTTTTGAAAAATTAGGAAATAAAGAATAATGGATAAAATTCTTACAAACCCTAGAGAAT
Source organism: Sequoia sempervirens (assembly GCA_007258455.2). Classification (NCBI taxonomy): domain Eukaryota; kingdom Viridiplantae; phylum Streptophyta; class Pinopsida; order Cupressales; family Cupressaceae; genus Sequoia; species Sequoia sempervirens. The sequence continues at coordinate 6,454,804 of VDFB02000012.1, read as the reverse complement.
AGAGTTCAAAAATTAGGAATTTCCAATCCTAATTACCAACGAAAAAAACTGGGAAAATGGCGCATCGGCAGAGGCATACGCAGAAAAATGCGAAGGTCCGAAAAAGCTAGTTTATGCATGGCGACAAGGCGAATGCGGTTAATGATAAGGATTTTGGGCTTGAAATTGATCAGAGATTGTTGACAAAGATATTAATGCTTACTCGCACACTGCAATTATTGGGAGGGTCCTAGGCAGGAAAACTCAGAGGAATGCGATCAAGAATTGGATTAACGCAAATTGGTTTAATGTGGATGAAATTTTCTTCATGTCCAAACACTTCTTCTTGGTTTCATTTCTCAATGAATCTTCCAAGGAGGAAATTCTAGCGAAAGGTCCATGGAAACTCAACGAATCATTTATTTTCATCCAAAAATGGGCACCTAATTTTATCCAAGAAGCATAAAACCCTCGAACGGTCTGTTATGGCTAAGATTGTACAATTTACCTTTTGTATTCTGGTTTGAAGATTGTCTAAGGAAAATCAGCAACAGTCTGGGGAAAACCGTAGATATGGACATGAAAGAGGATGACTCGATTTTATATGCGCAAATCAAGATCATTTCCATCATGGCGATCCCTGCTTTCATAAATCTCAGAACAGGCAGCGAAATCTGGAGGCAGTCGGTCGAGATTGAGGAAAGGAAGTTTTTTGTTTGAGATGTGGGAGTAGAGCGCACTTTAAAGAGCATTGCGGGAAACCCCTATGGAAAGTATGGGATCTAAAGGCCCTTGAGAATACGGCTGCCCTGGACTGTCCGGTCTCTACTCTAACATCTCCTCCTCCCCTGGCTCTAAATTCAATTTCTCCGCCAAAGACTTGGTCTTTGACCCCTGCAACAATGGACGAAGCTGGGAGGCTTGTGGATTCCCTCCCCCCAAACATCAAATTCCATCTCTCCGCCAAAGAATAGGTCTTCTCCCACTGCAGAGATCAACATTGGTGGGGATACTGTGACGCCTGGAAGTTACAATGAGGCAGGCCTCACCATCCATGATGCCCAAGCATAAATCAACCAGGGCAGAAATATCTTTGAGCCTATGCCTAAGATGGATGCTGTAGACATCGTCGAGCCAAGAACCATAAGCCAATTGGTTGCCAAGTTTCTAAATGATGGCCCCGTGAAAACTAAAACGAGTTGAAAATCAAATAGACAAAAGAGGGAAGAAGATGGCTTAAGGCACGGACAATCTTCCATCAAAACCTACCTGTTGTATTCCAGGGGAGAGATCTCCCCTGGAGAACAATGAAGATCCAAAGCTGGAATGTTAGGGGCTTAAACGCCCCTAACAAACGGTGTATGATCAAATGTCATTTGCAAAATTAATTGATCGACATAGTTCTAATTCAAGAGTCCAAGCTATCATCACAGGAGGCTAATATTTTTGTCAAAAACTGCAATGGATGGAATGGGGATTTCAACAACTCAAATGGGGCTTCCAACAATTTGGGGATAATGAGGCGGCATAACAAAGTGGTTTTCTCAATGCTGGCCAAAAACAATCATTGGCTAAAAGGTCATGTGGCGAGTCTCTCATCTGACACCAAGTTTCAGATTTATAATGTATATGGCCCAATGAAAACAGAAGAGAAGAGAGCTCTTTGTACAGATCTCGAGGTAGATTTTGCCATCGGAGGCATGAAATTTATTGTGGCTGATGATTTCAATGCCATATTGGATCCTAGCAAGAAATTGGGAGGGCTTCGTAGACTAACTCAGACTCAATCTGATTTTGCTGCTTTTGTCCGAACAAATGGCCTCATAGACATAAAACCTTCCAACGAATTGTACACCTAGAACAATAAAAGGGATGCTTTCACAAATATCACGGAAAGGCTAGATCACTTTTTATTATCAAAAAGTTGGATAAATGCACCTTTGTTGCCTTCATCGCTAATCAAATCAAAGTTCAAACCCATTGTTAGATCATTGTCCGGTTGAATTGCTAATTGTGGAGGACTCCCCACCACCCAAATGCCAGTTTAGATTCGAGCAAATGTGGATGTGTCATCCAGGCTTGAAAGGTCTAATGGAGACATGGTGGATAGAATAAAATTCTTTTGCAAGTACCAATATGTATACTTTCTACAAGTGTCTACAGGTGCTGAAGAACAAATTAAAAGATTGGAATCAGATGTCTTTTGGGAATGTATTCACAAAAAAAGAGAGAATTGAGAAGGAAATCGAAGATCTAAGTAGCATAGTGATTCGAAGCAGAATGTCACAAACATAATATGGGAAGGAGAAGCTCCTTCTGGCTGAATATGGGGAAGTTTTAGCAAGGGAGGAATGTTTTTGGAAGTCAAAATCATGGGAAGTTTGGTTAAAAGAAGGCAATTCAAATACAAAATTATTCCATAATTTGACTAAAATGAAAAGAAGTTGGAATAGAATATGCCAGATAAAGTGCGTTGATAGCAGGATAATCTCAGATCTCGAAGAGATTCGAGCTGAAGGGGTTCGACACTTTCAGGTGTTGTTGGGAGGTAACGATGATGTAGAGCCATTAAACACACATTTCTTGGATGTAATTTCTAGTCTTGTCACGAATGAAGATAACAGGATGTTGTCTGCTCCAATATCACTTGAGGAAGTCAAAATGGAGACTTTTCAAATGAACCCCGACAAGGCTCTAGGCCCAGGTGGTTTCACGGTTGTTACCTTTCAGTTGGGATTTTATGGGTAGGGACATTGTCAGAGTAGTTGAAGAATCAAGAAAGAAAAAGGTGGTTCTCAAGGACATAAACAACACAAACATAACATTGATCCCGAAAAAACAAGATTGTGCCTCCTTTGCTGATTTTTGTCCCATTTCACTATGCAACACTATTTATAAAATCATCACAAAGGTTATGGCCAACAAGCTAAAATTCATTCTTCCAAAGATAATATCGCCAGAACAAAGCGAATTTGTGTCTGATTGGAACATCATGGACGAAGTGATTACTACTCACAATGTAATCCACTCAATAAAAAAATACAACCTCGGTATGCTACTGAAGTTGGACATCAACAAATCTTATGATCATGTGAGATTGAGATTTTTAATTGAGGCATTGGAAAGATTCGGCTTTAGTATGGATTGGATAAGATGGGTTTTTGGTTGCATTTCATCTCCACGTTTTTCCATCCTCATTAATGG